>ML661913.1:2373990-2384791 GCA_007570785.1 Antilocapra americana | reverse complement strand
CTCTGGGTTTTCTGTTTCCCTCACTTTTCTGACTCTTTTCTTAAAAAGACACATTTCTTCATAGAATGCCACAGTGGAAGGAAAATAGGCCTTCGATTTTTAGACCTCAATTTGAAAAACACTTGGAGCTTTTTTTTTTTTAAATTAAAGCACCACATAATTTAAAAATTTTACACGTTCTAAGTATTCAGTTCCATAACACCACACTTATTGCACAGGGTCCCCATGGAAAGGCCCCCTCTCCGCAGCGCAGCCGCAGATTCCACCATGAAAGGGCAGCAGGGTGCCCTCCTCCCTTCTTTTCTGCCTGGGTGGCCACCAGGTTTTTAAATACATACACCCTACTAAGTTTCTTAAGGTGCAATTCGTGGACCCTTCCCCTTCCCATCCCAGCAGATGATCAAGGGCCTCCTAGGCTGTAAACGGCAGGTAGCCGGCCAGAGTAAGGGTTGTGGAGTCCCAGCGGGTGAAATCACCAGGCAGGCTAAACCCCTTGGACTTCCTGAGGCCCTCGCTGCAGGCACTAGGCTGTTTGGGAAAACAGTGCGAGTCTGAGCTTTATGTGAAGGGGTAAAGGCCTTGACTGCAATGGCGAAGACTTTCTGCAACTGCCAGGTTAGGGGGCTCCGAGACTACAGAGAGGGCTTGCTCCACCCTGCGCCACCGAGCCCCAGGTCCCTTACCTGTGGGCCGCACCCCTCCGCTCCGCTCACTCGATGCAGATCAATGGGGACCCAGGAGCCCACGAAATTGGCGTTCCCAGCCGCAACAGAGACCTCTGAGACCTGGGACCCACTGCCTAGGAGCTCGGAGGAGGCGCGCGGCGTTCCCGACGAGCCCCGGGCCCTCTCCGCCGCGCGCGCTGGGTGTGCTCCGACCCTACGCCCAATTCTGGGAGAGGCGTGGGAGGCTCTGGGTATGTCCAGGTGAAAGGCAGCCAGGGCGCCGGCCAGGGGAGCTCTGCTCCTACCCCACTTCGGAGAGAAGTGTGCAGGCCGCTGGTGCACCCAGGTTAACTGCAGCCAGTGCCAGGTCAGGTGCACTCCGCCCATACGCCCACCTCCAGGAGAGGCCCACAGCCTCGCTACTGCCGCCAGGTGAAATCCATCCACGAGCAAATCCACCCCACCGAGACAACCCAAGCTTTTTATCAGCTGATCTGTCTATAATTCAGGGATTAAACTAGGACTACAGAAAGGAAAGATGACCTGACCTAGGATGGCCTTGATATTCTATAGAACCAGAGAAAATTGGTTAAAATAAAATTTTTCCTTGGAAATTGTAAAGCTGGTTCTTTTGCATATGCAATTAAAAACAATTATCTTGTTTAAAAGGCCTGCCTAGAGCAAGGCTTGAAGTTAACCCTTTCCTTGAAAATCAGTGCCCACTTTGCCTAAGATCTTAGCCTTGGGCAAATGAGAACTTCAAGCCTCCACCACCACCACCAATTTAAAAAAAAAAACGGAGGTCAAAGGGATATTTTAAATCTTAGGTGCACAACTAGAAGATCTCTGTCTGTCTGTGGATTTATGTATGTCTCAGTGTGAGTCTTGTTTTTTGATAATATTGCTGAAGTTGTAAGTGAGCTCTTATTTAAACAATCTAAAGGAAGCCCTTACAAATCAAACAGTTCTAAATACAAGAAAAAATCGACCTAAATGAATTTTACATTCATGTGAATTGGGAAATAGTCAATATTAAATCTCTAGTATTTATTTTTTTTCACCACTCTAATATAGACATGTCTAAGAGTCATTAACATTAAACATAAAATTTTCATAGTGCCTAGGTTTATTATAAGTTAAATATTGTTATATTGTTATATCTGTCACAAGCTTGTCAACAAAGAAAATACCTCTAAAAACAAACAAATCCTTAAAAATGTAAATGCAATATGAGCTTTTAGATAAATTATTAAAAATAATTACATTTTAAAATATCTGTCTATAATAGTCTCAATTGAAGGCAGAGGAGAAGGGGACAACAGAGGATAAGATGGTTGGATGGCATCACTGACTCAATGGACATGAGTTTGAGCAAGCTGCCAGGGTCCAGCCCTGGTGGGTCAGGGGGTCTTGAGGGATGAGTGGCGTTGGTGAAGTACTGAGCTGAGTCAATGTGTTGATGAGGCAGTCTCTCTCATTTATTGTTGTTGGTTTACAGTTTTATAGCCAAAAATCGTCCCTGTTACATCATTCCATCACCTATCATTGTATACAATCTTTTATTTTCTATCATCCATAGCAACCTTATCATTGAGCTCATTCCCCAATCTATCATCGAAACATTCCCCTTGCAGAAGTCAGATTTCTGTGTAACTAGATTTAACAATAGGATGTTTACTATTTGAATGTCTTCAGCATACTTCATTCAATCATGATAAGTACATCAATCTAAGTAAAAAGGTTACATTTCTCTTATCAGGTGCAGCTATGTAGAAGCTAAAGGGAAGGGCTTAAGCTTGAAACTGTTTTATTCTAATAACCTCAACCACTACCTGTCTCATTCTGTTCTGACACTCTAGTTCTTATGAGGAAAGAGGACAAAGAGACAGTCTAGCAGCACTGCTTTAGCAATAAACCCCTATTAACCTTATATAACTACTTGAATGAATTCCTATGTCTACACTATCCTAAAGCAATCAGTGTCTCCAACTATGCTGGCCACATATATGAGCATTCCTAAGTCCCATTCCACCCTGGTCTCTTCAAGGAAGGGAACCTCCACCTGGAGTGGTCAGGGGAGTGGGAGGTGGAAAGGTGATCCAAGGATGAGCCCTTCTGGTGGTGGCCTTGCCATGACCCCAAGAGAACTCTTGGTAAATTCTCCAGAAATGAGTAGGAAGTGTAGTAATCTATTTAAATGTCCCTTTTATTCCTCCTTTGTCCTCAGGGAAGGGAATTCACCTTCCCGAATCCTCCAATGAGGTCTAGGGGAATTATCCTAGGACGAATTCTTTCTAACTGGGACTGACCTATTTAGATGAGCTTATGTTCCGAGCATGAACAGAACTCCCCAAAAAAATACCAGGAGGGGCCTTGCCTGGGATGCCCCAATAAAGAAAGTCGGCTTTGCAGTTTCCTTCTTAGTCTCGTGACCTTGTAATCCGAGCAAAGGGGCATCCTGACAGCTCCCGGCAGCAAGCCCCAGGAGTTGGTGATGGACAGGGAAGCCTGGCATCCTGCAGTCCAGGGAGTCGCAAACAGTCAGACACGACTGAGCAACTGAACTGAACTTACAATAGTTTCTCCAGATTTTAGTTACCTGAATTTCTATGGTTCTGCTAAACTAAGTGATGACAGTGTATTAAATAGCTAGGTCATTTCCAAATAAATTAAGGTTCTGAAACATTCACTACTTGACAGGAATTTTCTCTTACACAGAAACAAAGATTTTTGACTATCCATGAATAGTGTCTGATGCCATCCTAAGATGTTCACTATAAGAAAGCAAATTTTTTTGTTAGATAGTATCACTGATGCGTATATTCACCAGTCTATAGAATGCCAATATACAAGTCAGTTCTTGGTTTCTAAGGAAAATATATGTCTTGTTATTAAAGAAGGTATGAGGAATGAAATTGCATTTTATGAAGGAAAAAGAAGTAGTTCTGACTTACAGATAGCAGTTTCAGGCTGGGAGAAGCAAAGGAATGGGTACAGAAAGGGATAAAGAGGTTTACGGAAAATGGACCACTAGAAAAGAGTTCTGTGCCTAGTATAAGTTTTCTTGAGATGTTGAACTAATGCTAATAAAATAAAATTGATCGTTCTTTTCCCTATTCTAACAAAACTAACTAACTAGAAGTCAATTTTAATAACTACTACTAAAATAAGGCCCTCATCAATAAGTGGAGATGTATAGGAAAACCCATGATAATCTAAAAACCATCAAAGATAAAATGATGGTAAGTAATACAGTAAAATTTTAGTTGGTGTAATAAGATGATGACTCTGAAAGCAAAGCCAGTGATCATGTACAGACCACTGAAGTCTGTAGCTGTCATGAATTTTATTGTAAAAGCCACTTTATAATATCCTGAGGCTTTCAGAAGTGTAACCTCCTGAAGAGACTGCAATAAAACAGGTTTGAAGGATATTCTGACAATTTCCATCTACCATTCTGTGATGAGCTCAAACAATACGTACTCCCAAGGACAGAAGACAGAGAGGTAGGGGAGCGGTAATGACTTCTCCTGCACTTAGGGAGAATGGGCATGCTGGTACTCAGCAACTGCCTAGAACAAGTGCAGAAGAAACACCCAAGTGATCAAACCTTTAAAAAGTCGACAAAAATGAGAACAACTGGTATGAAATAAGACTTCAAAAGTACCTTCTCAGATCTTCCATCATAAGCACAAGCATAATAAACTCATTGAGTTCACATGGTCTCACACAATTAGACTAACTAATGATAATAGCTTGAGAGGCACCTATAAGATTTCAGGACTGGGATTTACTGCATGATACACATCAGTTTAGTGGGTCTCTATGTGTTATGTAAATAGAGGCTTACAAACAGGGAGAATATGTACTCTCAAATAAAACAGCAAATAACACTGCAAATTCAAGAAAAATGGCTAGAATGACAATCAGTAATTTCATGCAGGCTACCACTGATTTGGCCAGGATTGCCTCTCCCATTAAGTACACAAATACATGGCCAGTTGTGCTATTAGCAATTAGTTGTATCACTGTAACCCTCACTTAGAAAAATAACCTAATACTTTCAATGTTTACTACCACAAGAATTACAATTGCTGTTCCTTGTAGAAGAGAGTCTGATAGATACCCTTGTTTTATCATAGAAGCTGCTGATGACACATCCTGCTCACAAATAGACTGTTATTTCCAAATTTCTGGAGAGTTGGATGGAGATGATAAATGAATATGGTAACAGATCTAGTGTGTCAAGCTAATAAATAACTAATATCTTATTGGTCTTTTATACTTATTCAAGTCCAGGGTTTGCTTCAAGAAGAACTGAACTACTCATTGTTAAAGAGCAATGATCCTTTCTTCTCTGAAACATCTGTTAATCTCTCAGTTGGATGTGGTGAAAAGATACTTCAGGATCTAATACATAAAATAGCATCAGGCAAAGCAGAGATTTTTCATTCACTTTCTTTCTCAAAGGACAGAATATTTTGTATTTGCTTGGATTATCTACCTTGTCTTCAAGTACAATTATATACTGATATTTTTATTTGAAATACAATAGGACTAAAAATATTGATATAATACTAATAAATCATGTTGACACATGTAGGTGTCACACATGATTAACAGGAGGTTTAAACTCCCAGCTGTCAGCATAAAGGATTAATGCCATTTAGTTTCTACATGAATCTAAACCATGAACAAAGAGCATGTCTCAAAATATTTCAGAGGCAACGACAATGATGATAAGCATAAAACTATTTTGACACGCAAATTTCTGAGCATTGCTCACAGTAAAGATCAGATTTTCAATATCAGGTTTCTTTAATGTCCTTGAATACCATTGGTTTTTATGTGTACAGAAGAAAAACGCCATGAGTGTCAAACTTGTTCACATAAAAATAGTGTATGAATTGTTATCTTCCTGACCCAGGGATTGAACCTGGATCTCTTGTGTCTCCTGAATTAGCAGGCATATTCTTTACCAACTGCATCACCTAGGGATCAAGATTCATTCCAAGATCCACTGCCATCAACTTCTACTCTTCATGGCTGAAGTAGGAGTAAGAACACTGGAAGAAGTACTCAAGCGTATATTTAGTCAAGGAAATGTTATACTGGGTACTCCAATCATTACCAGGACAAATAAGTTTCCAAGTGCTCCAATTATGATGGGTCACAAAAATATGAGGAATTATTACAAATTCAAGGGATGTGATGACTACATTATAAATTTGTTCATCTTATGGTACTGCTTCAAGTACACCCACTTCAGCATGAAGTACTGGAACTAAAGGGGTGCCTACTATTCCAGCTCAAGCAGCAAATAGTAAATATAAAGCCCTGATCATTGTCATTTGTTGAAAATAATCAGCAGTTTGTTAACATATGTAAAATGCCAGAACAAGCCTTGGAATGTAACTCTAAAGACAGGTTAGACCCTCTTTTGGCCAAGCTCTGAGATAAATTGAAAATCAAAACCAAAGGGAAAAAAAAACAGCATCAATTTTGTCAGGGCTCCCTCACCTTTTCTTTCTGGATGGCAAGAAACATACACTGAAGCCAGGTGACTGCAGGATTTACCTGTGAACTAAAATTTGGTGGGACAGAAGCACATCACTGACTTCCATTCATTTCATGTAGATAGGGTTTTTAAATCCGTTTTTAAGGAATTAAATCAATTATACCTCCGTACACCTTCAAAATCTCTTGGCGTACAGTAACTTAAATTCCTACTCTAGCACAGAATGAGTGTTACAAGAAGTGTATAAATTATGGCGAGTAATGACAGGAAGTTTATTTTACTCTGTGTTTGAATTCTCTGTTTACTTTTATGTAATTGATCAGTGACAATATATTTACTGATGTGAACATTTTAGTGCCATGTATAAATACGTGTTGAGTAGTATTATGATAACTGTTAGTATTGGCACAATGGATATAACAGTTCCATGTCTTTTTCATATATTCCTTTTGAGATTCTGTTCCATTATACATCATCACAAGATATTAATATACTTTCCCATACTATATAGTAGGTCCTGGTGGTTTCTTTCATATATAGTAGAATGCCTCTGTGAAGAATGCCAACACCTAATCCCTCCATACCTTTTCCCTTTGGTAACTATACATTTGTTTCCTACTTTTGTGAGTCTAAATCTGTTTTGTAAAGAAGTTTATTAGTATCATTTTTTTTATATTCATTGCACATATAATTGATATCATATGATATACATCATTCTCTGACTTACTTCACTTAGAATGACAATCTGTAGGTCCATCTACATGTGGCTGCAAAAGACATTATTTCATTCTGTTTTATGGCTCAGTAATATTCCACTGTGTGTATGTGGCTATCTGTACATGGAAACACATAAAAACATCACATCCTCTTCATCCATTCATCTGACAATGGACAGTTATTTAGGTTGGCTCCATGTTTTGGCTGTTATAAATAGTACTGCTATGAACATAAGGGTGTATGTATCTTTTCAAATAAGATTTTTTTTTTGTCTTTTCCAGATATCTGACCAGACATGGGACTGCTAGATCCTATGACAATTTTATTTTTAGCTTTTTATGGAATCTCCATGCTATTCTCCATATTGGCTACATCAATTTATATTCCTACCAGAAGTACAGGATGCTTCCTTATTCTCCACAACCGCTCCAGCATTTATTTGTGGACATTTTAATGATAGCCATTCTGATGGATATGAGGTGGTATCACTTTAAAATTTATTTTTTAATTTTCTTCCAAGTAAATGTCAACACTATGGACTGTCTGTCTCTATGAGCCTTACATATCTAAGTACTTAGTATATTTAAAAAGCTAGGTCGTAGTTCTAACTTGGGTTAGAAAAGTAAGGGCAATATATTTGTTATATGACTCAATAGAGTCTTACTATATATAGTTATCCATTCAGTTGCTCAATCATGTCCAACTCTTTGCGACCCCATGGACTGCAGAATACCAGGCCTCCCTGTCCATCACCAACACCCAGAGTTTACTCAAACTCATCTCCATTCAGTCAGGGATACCATCCAACCATCTCATCCTCTGTCATTTCCTTCTCCTCTCGCCTTCAATATTTCCCAGCATCAGGGTCTTTTCCAGTGAGTCAGTTCTGACTAGAAAACTCCAGGAGTTGGTGATGCCCAGGGAAGCCTGGTGTGCTTCAGTCCAATGGGGTCACAAAGAGTCAGACACGACTGAGCAACTGAATTGAACTGAACTGATTACACAGACTATTTATCTGAAATGTGCAGGTGCACCTATGTGTGTCATTGCTCTCTGTTTTCTTCCTGTAATGATGGAAATACATTAAAATCACAACGCAATCTTTGTTCACATTCACTAAACGATTATAATCAAGATCAAAATATTAACAGCAATGTAGAAAATCAGAAGCCTTACACTCTGCTTGTGGATATGGATAATAGTACAGACTATATGTACAATAGTTTGCCATTTCCTCAGAAAGATAAAAATATGCTTACTGTTTACTTCAACAACTCCACTCCTGGATATACACATCAATGAACTGAATACAGATTTTTAAACAACAACTGGTACACACACATTCATAGCAACATTATTCACGACAGCCCAAAGGTAGAACCCATTCACTGTACAACAGTGGATGAATGAATATGCAACATAGGATACATGCAAAAGGGTCAACAACAATTCTACCATACAAAAACCACAGCGAAATGGTGTAACCACTTTGCAAGATGTTACAGAAATTCCTCAAAAACTAATGAATGGAATTAACATACAATATGTCAGTCCTAATTCAGATTATGTACTTTAAAGGTTTGAAAAAATGGGCTGAAAGCAATAAACATATTTCTACACTCCTATTCAACAGCATTATTCACACTGGCCCAAAAATGGAAGGAATCCAAGTATCCACGGACAGACAATTCCATAAATAACTGTGGTATACACACAATGGAACATGATTCGGCCTTTAAAAGTAGGTAATTCTGACAATGCTACAATGTGGATGAGCGTTATAGTCATTACGTTAAGTGAAATAAACCAGACCAAAAAAGGATAAACATTCTGTGATTCTGCTAGTATGAGACAGTGGAATCATGTCAAAGCAAGGCAAATTCAAAGATAGAAAAAGAAAAAAGTGATTCCCACTGATTGAAAAGAGTTGATACTTCACAGATGCAGTTTCACTTCGGGAAACTGATTTCCAACGACATCATCAAAAATTGGTATATAAATAATTGGGAACCATATGCAATCAAATGAAAGTAGAAAGAAATTTTACAACTTACACCAAACCAAATTCACTCAAACTTCTCAACAAAATACAAAGCTGTATATGCAGTACCTCAATTTTGCTTATAATTTTAGCAAAAAACAAAAACTAGAGTCTATCAAAAACAGGATATAAATTACATAACATGACCTTTAAAAGGTTAATAATTTGAACTCTGTAAAATACATTATTAAGAAAATCTAAACATAAGCCACAAATAGAGAAATACATTTACAAAATACATATCTGATAAAGGGTTGTACTCAATACCCTAAACTCTGGAACAAACAACCTCATTAAAGATGTATAAATCTGAACACCTGGTGAAAGAAAAAATACACCTAGTAAATAAACACATCAAAAATACTAAAGAATAAAATACCATTAGGAAATTACAAATTGAAACTACAGCGAAGTAGCACTGCATACCTATTAGAACCAGTAAACTTAAAACAAAACATGCCCAGGGACTTGCCTGGTGGCTCAGGTCAAGAATGCACCTGACAGTGCTAGACGCACATCTGACCCTTTACCTGGAAGGTCCACACATCACAGGGCAACGTGGCTGTCACTCCCCATAGCTAAACAAGGCCCCACACACCACAGGGCAACTTGACTGTTATTCCCCAGAGCTAAACAAGGCTCACCTGAGGATCAGACACTGCACATCTAATATTTAGGAAACGATTTTGAAAAAGTGTCTGATACCTGTAATAACTGCACGCCTTCAAATATCAGAATGTCTACCACAGATGACTGGGTAGCAAACTAGGATACATCCTAAATGTTTCCCCAAAATACACCTATTCAGCATGAGTAACGTACAGTTTATTACACCGGCGAGCGAGGCCGTATAACCTTTTTAGCCAGGGACCCCAACCAATTTTGGGGACAACCTCTAACACCCAAAGTATTCCTGTCCAAGCCTCTCACAGCTCCCTGAGGTCCTTCCTCTCTAGGACCTGACATGGCCTCTCACGGCTCCCTGACATCTGTCCTCTCTAGGACGTGACACCACCTCGCACCGCTCCCTGACGACTGTTCTCTCTAGGATGTTACGTCGCCTCTCATCGCCCCCTGGTGTCTGTCCTCTCTAGACCTGAAGCGGCCTCTCAGTGCTCCCTGACGCCTCTCCTCCATGACGCCACCTCTCACTGATCCATGCTGTCTGTCCTCTCTAGGAACTGACGCTGCATCTCACTGATCCCTGATGGGTCCTCTCTAGGAACTGATGCTGCATCTCACTGATCCCTGACTTGGCCTTTGTCTGTCCCCTCTAGGACTGAGGCTGCATCTTACGGCTCCCTGACGTGTCCTCTCTAGGAACTGACGCTGCATCTCACTGATCCCTGACTTCACCTGTGTCTGTCCTCTCTAGGACTGATGCTGCGGCTCACTGATCCCAGATTTGTCCTCTATAGGAACTGAAGCTGCGTCTCACGGCGCCCTGACATGTCCACTCTAGGAACTGACGCTCCGTCTCACTGATCCCTGACATGTCCTCTCTAGGAACTGACGCTGCATCTCACGGCTTCCTGACGTTTGTCCTCTCGGAACTGAAGCTGCATCTCTCTGATCCCGGACTTCGCCTGTGTCTGTCCTCTCTAGGAACTGATGCTGCGTCTCACTGCTCCCTGACGTGTCCTCTCTAGGAACTGACGCTGTGTCTCACTGATTCCCTGACGTGTCCTCTCTAGGAACTGATGCTACATCTCACTGCTCCCTGACGTGTCCTCTCTAGGAACTGATGCTGCATCTCACTGCTCCCTGACGTGTCCTCTCTAGGAACTGACGCTGCATCTCACTGATCCCTGACGTCGCCTGTGTCTGTCCTCTCTAGGAACGGAGGCTGAGTCTCACTGC
>ML661913.1:2257174-2373980 GCA_007570785.1 Antilocapra americana | reverse complement strand
ACGTGTCCTCTCTAGGAAATGACGCTCCATCTCACTGATCCCTCACGTGTCCTCTCTAGGAAATGACGCTGCATCTCATTGATCCTTGACGTGTCAGCTCTAGGAACTGACGCTGCATCTCACTGATCCCTGACTTCGCCTGTCTGTCCTCTCTAGGAATGACGCTGCATCTCAGGTTCCCTGACGTGTCCTCTCTAGGAAATGACGCTCCATCTCACTGATCCCTGACGTGGCCACTCTAGGAACTGACGCGGCATCTCTCTGATCCCGGACTTCGCCTGTGTCTGTCCTCTCTAGGACTGACGCTACATCTCACGATCCCTGACGTGTCCTCTCTAGGAACGGAAGCTGCATCTCACTGATCCCTGACGTCTGTCCTCTCTAGGACTGACGCCGCCTCTCACTGATCCATGACATCTTTCCGCTCTAGCACCTGACGCTGAGTTTCTTTCTGCACAGCTTTTGTGTTGTGTTGAAGGGAAAGGATATTTATATAAATAATGGAAACATTGATTTTGCGAAACTGAAGGTAATAAAAGCTTACATAATATGACTCAATTTTTTTCCATCTAAATGTTACTTTCCCTTTAACATCACCTCCAAGCGACTTAGCAGCAGCAGCATGTCAGATTTAGTAAAATATATTTCCTAGGAATTTAGATACCTCACTTAAATATTTGACCTTACTGGCATAAATTTGGTCAAATTTCTCATAATTTTTAAAATTTGGCGTCATTTCTGATACTGGTTTTATGTGCTTCTCTTTTTTTTTTAACTAGTCTTGCTAGAAAACATCAATTTAGTCAGTCTTTTCGAAGAAAAAATTTTATTGACTTGTCCCTTTCTATTATAGATTTGTTTATATCATTAATTTCCTCTCTTATCTATATTATTTCTTCCTTCTATTTTCCTTGGGAGGTTTTTTTTTTTCTTCCTAGTTTCCTGAGATAAATGCTTATTAGATCGTTGATTTTTAGCCCTTGGTCTTGTCTAAAGTATGTATTTAAGACTATACAACTTCCTGAAGACAGTTTTTTGAGGCAGAAGCCCAATGTGTCTCCCTTTGCCTGGCAAAGCAAAATACCCATCCTTTTCTAATTAAATGTCCATACAATAGAATACTACTTTGTGATAAAAAAAGAATAAAGTACTGATACCTCAAGGTGCAACATGAATAAACTCCACATCATGCTAAGTGAAAGACGTCTGTCACAGAAGAGCATGTGTTCCATGATTCCACTTACAAAAAATGTCCAGAATGGCCAAACCTTTAAAGAAAGAAAGTAGACCTAGCGGCTGCCTTCAGTTAGGGGTATGGGTGTGGGAGAGTGGCATGGCTGTTGACCTAATAGGCAAGCAGTTTCTTTCTAGGGTGATGAAAAAGTTCTAAATCAGACTGTGGTAATGGGTGCACAACTCGGTCACTATACTAAAAGCCATTAAGTTGTACCCATTAAATAGGTGAATTGTGTGGTATGTGACTGTATCTTCCACACTGCTGAGCAATAGTGTAACTAACATTCCATTTGAAAGAACTATTTTCTTTAACTAAAGCAGCTATAAATGTAAAAGGCATGCTATGTTACTAAGGTCACCTTTATAACTTCAAGATTAGCCCTTTACAGATGTAAAGAACGAGTTATCTTCCACACAATTATCTCCCATAAAACAAGGTCAGTAGCCTGTTCTTATGCCTCATGTATGGTTAGTCTGACAGAGACACAAAAATAAAGTGCCTTAAACAAAGAAGACATTTTCTCAGTCACACGAACGTCTAGAGGTAGGCAACCCAGGGCTGGGGTGGCAGCTATCTCCACAATGTCCTCAGGACCCAGGCTCATTATAGTCTACTGCTTTGCCAGGCAGAGTATGCTTTCATGGTTCAAACAGTAGCTATCACATCCCCATTCCAAGCAACAGGAGGAAAAATGATTGGAAGGAATGGCAACAAAGGGAACATGCCAGGTATCTTAAAGCAAGGTTCCCACATGCCATTTCTACTCTGCATCCATTGTTAACCTAGCTATACTTAATTTCAAGTGAAACAGAGAATATGGTCTTTATTCTAGGTAGCATGTGCCTGGATAGAAATTAGGAGTTCTGTCAGCATGGAAGAAAGGGAAACAAAGAGACATTCAGAAGTAAATAGCAGATTCTGCCAATGACTCATAACTTATCTAATGACACAAAACCCTACCAAAAGCTAAAAAGAAAAATAATCTGATTATGAAGGATGAAATAAGATGAACTAAGAACTATACATTAAATAAACGATATGAGGAATGACCGTGCCTAATAGTGAAAAGCATCAGAGGAGACATGTTTGCAAAAGGGTAGAGAAATAACTTGGTGTAAATTTACTTAACCCCTTTAATAATTAACTCTAAGTGCACAGATAGGCTTGGTTTTTATATAAGAAACATGATTAACTGAATGTGACTAAGTGTTCAGGAGAGATAATATTTAATACATTTCAGGAAAAAGATAATTAATATATTTTAAGTGTTCTGAAGAATTTTCCCACAGGAAAGAACTTAACTATACATACAAAGACAAAAGGAAAATTTATAATATGGGAAAAATGGAACTTTCTCAGCTAATGCTGAGACTAGTGTAAAAATTTCATATTATTTGAGTTGTTCATAAACGAAAGACTGGTGTCCATATATATACACAACTGAACAAACACTAAAAAAAAAAGTTCACTTTCTTTAGCCAATTCTACAACTGGTTTGCACTTCCTAGAAGAAAATACAGGGTTTTTTTATTGAAAGTAAATTTTTAAAATGTAACCAACCCACCAGGTTCCACACAGCATGATCATATACATAAATACAAGTTGCCCGGGACTTTCATGGTTGTCCAGTGATTAAAATCCAGCACTTCCACTCCAGGGGACACAGGTTCGATGCCTGGTGGGGGAACTAAGTTGGCATGCTGTGTAGCATGGCCAAAATTTTCTTTAGAAAGGTAAGAAGTTGTCTTCTTGAAATCACTAAAGCACTAGAAACTGCTAAATCTCAATACTATTTCAGCTTATTTGGAAGACAAGCCAAGCATGCTTGACTTGCTTCTGAGTCCCCTTTGCAGATTTGCTATTATATCTGACACAGACTATAGCACATACCGTGAGGGAGACTGGGGAAGGGCTGGCCTGGAAAATCCAGAGGCCCTGTCCCAGGCCCAGGCTAGCCTCCGGTTAGTCACTCTAAGCGAGACCCTTTGCCAAGGCCTTCATTTCCTCATGAAAAACACACAAGGGGGACCCACTATTCCCTAAGGCCCTTTCCAGCACGGTGATTCTACAGCACCTGGTGGGTTCATTTCAGAAGATGCAACACTTGTTTACATTAAATCACCTCTGATGCATTTATTATCAGGAAGTGTCCATACAATGAAGTGTGAATTATTTACTTCTTAACATATTGTTTCAAGCCAGAAACAGTAATTCAATTATCACATTCTGAGATTTTAATCAAAATAAGATGACCAGAATCATAAAACTTAACATTTACAGCATTAAACATAGGAAAATATATATATATATATATATAGTTAATAAAACATTAAAGTCAAAAGAATATCTGACAGAGGGAGATTGAGAATTCATGAAGTATATTTCATTGAGAATTACTTCACAACAACTGTGCACTCAGAATTTGTGGACAACCTTACAAGCTGGGGAAAAGGCCAGCCCAAATGTCAAAGCAGAGAGCCAAAATGATTCTGCATTTCCTAAAGGTACATTTTGAGGAAGAAAGAATTCTTCCCCATCCCCTCAACCCCCTCTCCCAAAGAGGAGAATTTTAAAATATGCACATCTTGGGTAATATATTACAGAAAACAAATGCCCAGATAGAAGGACAATATTTAACTTAATACTTATTCTTTAATTTGTTTTTTATAGCAGACATGTTAATTTCATTTCAAACATGGAATGCCAAATAACCTGAACTTCCAGGAATGAAGACATGTAGCTCCCCAAGAAATTTCTTCATGGCATCAATTGATATGTAACCTACACAACAGAATATATATATTGGAAATTCTATCATACCATCCCCTTTTCAAGGTCTTTGATTTATTAGAGCTAAGATTTCCAAAGAATGTTTTTAGAAAAGAAGTAAAAAGAAGAAATACCAGTGAGAATATTCTCCATGAAACATGGTAACTATCGGGGAACACCTTTCTCCCCTCTTCACCACTACCCCTAGCCTTCTACTCTTTTTAAAACACCAGATACTTCATTAGCCACTTTGACTACAGAGAGTGTGATATACGGGTTAGGGCTGGAACTTAAAAGTACCTAGACCAAAATAACTGGGACGTGTCTGGCTTAGAATGTAATCGCTTAGAACTCACTATCCAGCTAGCTACTAACAATACAAACACCTAGTTCATCTTCCCTAGTGGGGCAAGTGACACCTTCCTGCATTGCTAACACTGAGATAACAGTCTTTAATGAAAAATTAAGAGGAAAATTGATATCACAACTTAGTCAACAAAGGTTGTAGGTGTGAGTAATTCCGATGTCATTAATAATCTGAAATAGATATGAGAATCAAAAAGACAACCTGAATGGAAAGAGCTTACAGACGCAATGATTTTGAGTAACATTACCTAATAGCAGTTGTTTATCTGAGTGATAATGTTTTATGTGTAATATAAACGTTTGTGGTTTGTACTAATACTGAAACCTAATTTAAAAGTAAATGCCCATGAAAAAAAATTCTGCTAGAGCTCAGAGATGACTGAATTTAGACCATCACCATCAACAGTATACCTATAGTTTGATTGTTTATAATAATAGATAATAAATTCAGTTATAAATTAACAATCACATAAAATTCATTAGCATCTTTAAAGATATTTTAAACATAACCATTTATGTTTAAAAGGACCATATTGCTCATGGTCCTTGCCTAATGGCTAGATTTCTGTATAAAATAAACTAGTGCATTAAAATATTAACATTTAATTAACTACACATACATACTGTGTAAAGTTTGTAAAGATATGTGGGAGGATAGAAAATTTTAAAACACTTACTATATTAATAAAATTACTCCTGCAAGTTAAAAAAGGATAGGACATTTACAATTTAAAACTGGATTATTGTAGCAGTTTTGAAGTAGTTAGGACTTTACGCTGAAATTGACAGGCACCAAACTTAAACTAGCTTAAATGGAAACCAATGAGAACCTACTGCATAGCACAGGAAACTCTACTCAATGTTCTGTGGTGACCTAAATGGAAAGAAATCCAAAGAAGTGGGGATGTACATATACACACAGTTGATTCATGTTGCTATACAGCAGAAACTAAAACAACATTGTAAAATGACTATACTCCAATAAAAATCAATTAAAAATTTATTTAAAAAGTAAACTAGCTGAAGGTGAGGTTACTGGAAAGACACTGCCGTATCAACCAAACTCTGAGGAAGGCACACCCATTGCTAAGCCTCAGAAACAACCAGCTATCACGGCCGTCTCATCTCGTTTTTTCCTGTACAGGTTAGTTTAATTTTCTTCTCAACACAAGCTGACTTTCTTTACAGGGTAGAAAATATGGCCACCAACAGCTCTCAGGTTTTGTATCTTAGAGCTACGGTCACTTGAAGAAGGATGACATGACTTCCTGCACTCCATGTCTAGAAACCCAAAGAACTGTGACTGGCCCAGCTCAAGTCAGGTATTCATCCCCAAAGCAACTTATGGGGGTAGGAACTAGCTCATTTAGAAAATGTAACCCAAAATAACTGGGAAGAAGAAAAGAGAGTGCCTAGGAAACACATTCTTGGTGGACAAGTCTATATGAGTCTGTGGTAGCCAGCCCCTCAGATGGTGTTCACGACTTTGTGTAGGCTCCTCCCACTTTGTAATTGGGTTGGTCTATATGACCGACAGCGCTTGGCAGAAGTAATGATACGTCCCTTCTGAGGATAGGATATAAAAAAGACAGTGGCTTCAGTCTTCAACACACTCTTTCTTGCACTTGCATTTCTCATTCTGAGGAAAGCAAGCTACCACGTTGTGAACAGCCCTTATGGAAGCCCATTTGGTGAGATCTAAGCCTTTTGCCAAAACCCAACAACCAAAAACCATGTGTATAAGCTTTGAAATGGATTTTCCTGTCCCTGAAATGACTGCAAACTGGCTGACAAACTGACTGCAACCTTAGTACAGATTATTAAACATAAGTATCCAACTAAGGCTTCCCTTGTAGCTCAGTCAGTAAAGAATCTGCCTGCAATGCAGGAGAGCTGGGTTCTATTCCTTCGTTGGGAAGATCCTCTAGAGAAGGAAATGGCAACCCACTCCAGCATGCTTGCCTGGGAAATCCCATGGACAGAGGAGCCTGACAGGCTACAGTCCATGGGGTCTCAAGAGTTGGACACGACTTAGCAACTAAACCACCACCATCCAACTAAGATGCTCCTGGATTCCTGGTCCTCAGAAACTATAAAATAATAAGTGTTCACTGTTTTAAGCTGCTAAGTTTTGAAGCAATTTGTTACACAGCAATATATAACTGGAGAAGGGAATGGCAAACCACTTCAGTATTTCTGCCTTGAGAACTCCATGAACAGTATGAAAGGCAAAAAGATAGGACACTGAAAGATGAACTTCCCAGGTTGGTAGGTGGGTGCCCAATATGCTACTGGAGATCAGTGGAGAAATAACTCCAGAAAGAGTGGAGATGGAGCCAAAGCAAAAACAACACCCAGTTGTGGATGTGACTGGTGATGGAAGCAAGGTCTGATGCTGTAAAGAGCAATATTCCATAGGAACTTGGAACGTTAGGTCCATGAATCAAGGCAAATTGGAAGTGATCAAACAAGAGAGCCAAGAGTAAATGTTGACAATTTAGGAATCAGCAAAATAAAATGGACTGGAATGGGTAAATTTAACTCAGATGACCATTATATCTACTACTGTGGGCAGGAATCCCTTAGAAGAAATGGAGTAGTCATCATAGTAAACAAGAGTCCGAAATGCAGTACTTGGATGCAATCTCAAAAGCAACAGAATGACCTCTGTTCGTTTCCAAGGCAAACTATTCAATATCACAGTAATCCAAGTGTATGCCCCAAGCAGTAACGCTGAAGAAGCTGAAGTTGAACAGTTCTGTGAAGACCTACAACACCTTCTAGAATGAACACCCAAAAAAGATGTCCTTTTCATTACAGGGGACTGGAATGAAAAAGTAGGAAGTCAAGAAACACCTGTAGTAACAGGCAAATTTGGCCTTGAAGTACAGAATGAAGCAAGGCAAAGGTTAATACAGTTCTGCCAAGAAAATGCATTGGTCATAGAAAACACACTCTTCCAATGACACAAGAGAAGACTCTACACATGGACATCACCAGATGCTTGACACTGAAATCAGGTTGATTCTATTCTTTGCAGCCAAAGATGGAGAAGCTCTATACAGTCAGCAAAAACAAGACTGGAAGCTGACTGTGGCTCAGATCATGAAATACTTACTGCCAAATTCAGACTTAAATTGAAGAAAGTAGGGAAAACCACTAGACCATTCAGGTAAGACCTAAATTAAATCCCTAACAATAATACAGTGGAAGTTACATATAGATTTAAGGGACTATATCTGATAGACAGAGTGCCTGACGAACTATGGATGCAGGTTCGTGATTGTACAGGAGACAGACAAGACTATCCCCAAGAAAAAGAAAGGCAAAGAAGCAAAATGGCTTTCTAAGGAGGCCTTACCAATAGCTGTGAAAAGAAGAGACGTGAAAGGCAAAGTAGAAAAAGAAAAATATACCCATTTGAATGCAGAGTTCCAAAGAAGAGCAAGGAGAAATAAGAAAGCCTTCCTCAGTGATCAGTGCAAAGAAGTAGAGAAAAACAGTAGAATGGGAAAGTCTAGAAATTTCTTCAAGAAAACCAAGAGATATCAAGGGAACATTTCATGCAAAGAAGGCCTGAATAAACGACAGAAATGGTATGGACCTACCAGAAACAGAAGATATTAAGAAGAGGTGGCAAGAATACACAGAAGAATTACACAAAAAAGATCTTCAAGACCCAGGTAATCACAATGGTGTGATCACCTAGAGCCAGAAATCCTGGAATGTGAAGTCAAGTGGGCCTTAGGAAGCATCACTACAAACAAAGCTAGTGGAGGTGACGGAATTCCAGTTGAACTATTTCAAATCCTAAAAGATGATGCTGTGAAAGCGCTGCACTCAATATGCCAATAAATTTGGAAAACTCAGCAACAGCCACAGGACTGGAAAAGGTCAGTTTTCATTCCAGTCCCAAAGAAGGGCAACGTCAAAGAATGCTCAAACTACCACACAACTGCACTCTTCTCACATGCTAATAAAGTAATGCTCAAATTCTCCAAGCCAGGCTTCAGCAATACATGAATTCTGAACTTCCAGATGTTCAACCTGGTTTTAGAAATGGCGGAAGAACCAGAGATCAAATTTCCAACATCTGTTGGATCACTGAAAAAGCAAGAGAGTTCCAGAAAAACATCTATTTCTGCTTTATTAACTATGCCAAAGCCTTTGATTGTGTGGATCACAACAAACTGTGGAAAATCCTGAAAGAGATAGGAATACCAGACCACCTGAGGTGCCTCTTGAGGAATCTGTATGCAGGTCAGGAAGTAACAGTTAGAACTTGACATGGAACAACGGACTGGCTCCAAATAGGAAAAGGAGTATGTCAAGGTTGTATATTGGCACCACGCTTATTTAACTTGAATGCAGAAATGAGAAATGACCTTCTCCAGTCCATGAGAAATGCTAGGCTGGATGAAGCACAAGCTGGAATCAAGATTGCTGGGAGAAATATCAATAACCTCAGTTATGCAGATGACACCACCCTTATGGCAGAAAGCAGAGAAGAACTAAAGATCCTCTTGATGAAAGTAAAAGAGGAGAGTGAAAAAGTTGGCTTAAAACTCAACATTCAGAAAACAAAGATCATGGAATCTGGTCCCATCACTTCATGGCAAATAGATGGAGACACATTGGAAACAGTGGCAGACTTTATTTTGGGGGGGCTCCAAAATCACTGCAGACAGTGATGGCAGCCATGAAATAAAAAGATGCCTACTCCTTGGAAGAACAGTTATGACCAACCTACACAGCATATTCAAAAGCAGAGACGTTACTTTGCCAACTAAGATCTGTCTAGTCAAAGCTATGGTTTTTCCAGTAGTCATGTACGGATGTGAGAGTTGGACTATAAAGAAAGCTGAGTGCCAAAGAATTGATGCTTTTGAACTGTGGTGTTGGAAAAGCCTCTTGAGAGTCCCTTGGACTGCAAGGCGATCCAACCAGTCCATCATAAGGGAAATCAGTCCTGAATGTTCATTGGAAGGACTAATGTTGAAGCTGCAACTCCAATACTTTGGCCACCTGATGCAAAAAGCTGACTCATTTGAAAAGACCCTGATGCTGGGAAAGACTGAAGGCAAGAGGAGAAGGGGACGACAGAGGATGAGATGGTTGGATGGCATCATTGACTCAATGGACATGAGTTTGAGTAAACTCCGGGAGTTGGTGATGGACAGGGAAGCTTGGCATGCTGCATCCATGGGGTTGCAAAGAGTCAGACATGACTGAGAGACTGATTGAACTGAACTGAACTGAATAGATAACTAATAAGTTCCCAAACTTTTAATTATGAGAACTTTTTGGTTTGGGGACTTCCCTGGTGGTGAAGGAGTTAAGACTCTGCACTTTAATGCAAGGGGATCTGGGCTTGAAATTTTTGCCTGCAAGATATTTATCACTATTAGTTATTCTTTTCCTTTTTATTAACTACATGTGCTCAGTTGCTTCAGTCATGTCTGATTCTGTGACCCTGTGGACCATAGCCCCCCAGGCTCCTCTGTCCATGGGGTTTACCCACCATGAATATTGGAGTGGGTTACCATGCCCTCCTCCAGGGGATCTTCCTGACTTTCAGATCAAACCAATGTCTCCTGCATCTCCTACACTGCAGGCAGATTCTTTACCACTGAGCTACTGGGAAGCCACATATGGAGCTGTTAATCAGAATTTTTTATTATGGTGATAACCAATGACAGCAGACTGAGAGAACTTAATTCCAGTCAAAAGCAAAAAATAAACAAAAAACAGACCAAAAATTTTTTGATATTTTATGGGACATTCGTAACACCTGGATATACTTCTGGTTGTCACAACATGGAAGTCATGTGATAGGGAGGGGCAGGTTTCTGGATGAGATGCTACTGGCATCTGGTCAGCAATGGCCAGGGTTGCTCTCTACAACGAAAACGTCAAAGTCAAAGCTATGGTTTCTCCAGTAGTCATGTATGAATGTGAGAGCTGGACTATAAAGAAAGCTGAGCACCAAATAATTAATGCTTTTGAACTGTGGTGTTGGAGAAGACTCTTGAGAGTCCCTTGGACAGCAAGAAGATCCAACCAGTCCATTCTAAAGGAAATCAATCATGAATATTCACTGGAAGGACTGATGCTGAAGCTGAAACTCCAATACTTTGGCCACCTGATGCAAAGAACTGACTGATTTGAAAAGACCCTGATGCTGGGAAAGATTGAAGCTGAGAGGAGAAGGGGATGACAGAGGATGAGATGGTTGGATGGCATCACGGACTCAATGGACACAAGTTTGAGTAGGCTCCAGGAGTTGGACAGGGAAGCCTGGCATGCTGCAGTCATGGGGTTGCAAAGAGTCAGACACAACTGAGTGATTGAACTGAACTTAAAATGCCATATATGACAGTCCCAGGACTGAAAAACCCTATTCTACGGTATAGCTCCAACTTGTATTTTCTAAAACCAAACATCTAATTAGGTTTATTTTAAGAGATTTAACATTCATTGAGTTAAACTCAACCCATTTTGAGGAAGAGACAATAAAGTTATAGTCACAAAAGTTGATACTGCTACCTAAATTAGAACACTGCTGCCCTACATTTTCAATTAGATTACCACTGCCCTACATCTTCAATTAACACAAGCTGATTTGCTCAACAAGAAGTTATTTCTTCCTGTACAGGCAAATGGGCATGATAAAAAAGGAAAGACTGTCACTTTACATCAAAATTAAAGACAATTAAATTATTTTTTAAATAAAGCTTTCTTCCAAGAAAGTACTATTTTTAAATTAAATGCAGTATTAGAAAGAAAAAAATAATTATTCAACTTTACAAATTTAAAAATTAGAAGATTTTACTTTAGTTCTATCAATAAAATCAATACCAGATTACCACAGGTTAAAATTATACTTTAAAAATGACTAATGATTATTTTTACAGTTTTTAATAATTTTATTTGGCTGCACTGGATCTTAATTGTGGTGCATGGGATCTAGTTCTCTGCCTGTGTGTTAAACTGCATCCGACTCTTTGTGACCCCATGGACTGTAACCCTCCAGGTTCCTCTGTCTGTGGGATTCTCTAGGCAAGAGTGCTGGAGTAGTTTGCCATTTCCTCCTCCAGGAGATCTTCCTGACTGAGGGATCTAACCCATGTCTCTTACATCTCCTGCACTGGCAGGTGGGTTCTTTATCACCAGCGCCACCTGGGAAGCCAGGGATCAAACCCAGGCCCCTTGTATTGGAAGCACTGAGTCTTAACCACTGGCCCACCAGGGACATCCCTGTAGTTCTTTTTTAGTTTGTTTTATAGAACACTGCCATGTCTTTTTAAACAGTAAGATGGCAATGAAATATAGAACAGCATTGTTTCTTGTCCAAATGTAAGCCTTTCTCTTTATTGTATGGCTGATTTTAATATTTATTATTGATCTTTATGTTATCAAACAGTCAGTAAATCCAAATGAGCAAAAGACATTTATTACGTGGTGATGGAGCTGCCTGAAGCAAAATCAATACCAATACTATACCATAGCCATGGTTTAAGGTACCTACATCTTATCTGAATATTTATATCTAGGGAAAAATCTAGGCAGCAATCAGCTACTCCCAATCTTGTGCTTAAGTACAGTTGACCCTCCAAATAACATGGTGGTTAAGGGTGCCAACTCTTCCAGCAGTCAAAAATCCACTTACAATGTATAGTTGGCCCTGGAGATTCAATGGTCCTCTTTATCTGTGATTCTACATCTGCAAACTCAACCAGCTGCAGATTATGTAGAACCGTAGCATTTATTATTTAAAAAACTCTCATATAAGTGGACCCTGGAAGTTCCAACACTTGCTATCCAAAGGGCAACTGTACTTCTTCTTAGTTCACTGTCCTTTGCAGTCAATAATTGCTCCTAAGAGTTCCAGAACTGACTTTTCTACTATCATAGTTTGAATAGAAGTTTTCTTTGGTATCGTCAACACTCAGCCCCAAACTACACATGCAAAGTTCTTAATTGATTTCCTGAAGGCCATTTATATTACTCAAATGAACAGAAGGAAAAAACTAATAAAACACATGGATAGACAAACTTGGTTAGAGGAACAGTAATATGATAGAAGACATTTAGGAATTTGTAAACTAGTTGCAAGAGGTAACTATGACACTGCTAAAAAAGATAAAATGATAAATATACAAATGATTTTATAATGAAACATCCAAATTTCACAGATTTTAATTGTAGTGTTTTAAAACCCTCCCTTTCCTTTGGTTTTATTTTTTTATTATTGTTTTATTTGGCTGCGCCAGGTCGACCTTCGTTGAGGCAAGCCAGATACTTAGCTACCGCATGCAAACTCTTAGTTGTGGCAAGGGAGATCTAGGTCTCTGATCAGGGATTGAACCTAGGCCTCCTTCTTTGGGAGTGTCCAGTCTTAGCCAGTGGACCACCAGTAAGCCCCTGTTTTGTTTTTAGGTGAAGATGGGATCTAAGGTGATGTCTTGGGCCATTTCGGCCACTGACTCAGTTTCCTGAGTTTCTCCAAAGCATGCACAAGGTACACATTATTAAACTGGTTTGCAAAACAAGTAAACGTAGTTCATACTACAACATTGCATGCCTTACAAATATCTAAATGGTAAATGATACGTTATTTATTTTTAATTACTATGGGGTAATAAAGAATGCAGAATTCATACACGTTACAACATGAATAAACATTAAAACCATCTTTAGTTAAAAAATCCATATAGAAAAGGCCACCCAGGTCTCATATTCATCATGTCTGCTTTAAATCCATCAAGTTTGTCCAAATAACTGAAAATCTCAGTAACACTCTAAAAAAAGAAAAAAGGATGAGAATGGAAAAAAAGATATAGTCATACAATTGAACAATTACTGAAAGTGGAAGTGGGGCTGTGGATTACATTACAATGCAGGAACCATATGATTTCCTGATTTTGGAGGTTATGTGCTGGTTTTGCAGGAGAATGCACCCATTTCGGATAAAACACATAAAGTATTTTAGATGATGTGCAAATGTGAGTACTTTTTCCCATTGCTAGGACTCTTCTGTACATTTTAAATTACTGGAAAGTAAATGTTTCAAAACAACCATGTCAATATCACCAAAGAAAATCAGATTAGACAGGCATGAAACGTTCTTATACAGGCCAAGACTTACCCAGATGAAGTTCAAAGGAAGCTGTGATGCTCACTGCCATTGTAGGAGTCCACATGGAATGAAGAAGTACTGTGGGAAGTCTATTAGAAACCACCATCTCTTGGGTCCTCTAGATGACCTATTGCAGGAGAAACAGATTTTACAAATAAAACTTTCCACATAACTTCACAAAAAGTGGTTACATTCAGTAAAGCTGAATAATTTTGGATCAATTTACAATCATATAAAACACTACAACTTACAATCCCAATCAATATACAAAAATCAGTTGTGTTTCTATACAACAATAACAATCAGAAACAAAAATTAAGAAAATCCCACTTATAACTGCATCAAAAAGAATAAAACATCTAGAAACAAACTTCATCAAGGACATAAAAGACCAGTAGTCAGAAAACTAGAAAGCACTGATAGAGAAATCAAAGAAAACATAAATAAACAGAAAACTATTCCATGCTCATGCACTGGAACAATGAGGAATTAAACTGTCCATTCCAACCAAAGCCATCAACAAATACACTGACTGCAATCACAATATTAATGGCATTTTTCACAGAAATAGAAATATTCCCAATATTAGGCTGTTAATATTAAACAGGACCTTAAACAGCCAAAAAGACTCTGAGAAAGAATTACACAGCTGGAGGCATCTTCCTCTCCTACTTCAAACTACATCACATAGCTGTAGTAACCACAACAGTGAGGAACTGGCAAGAACACTGACACATGGACCTGAGGAAAGAACAGAGAGTCCAGGAATGAACCCACGTGTACATGGTCGGTTCATGAAAATCAAACTAGGAACATGCGAAAAGGACAGGACAGTCTTCTCAAGAAACAGTGACAGTTTTTCTTCAGTTTTCTCAAGAAAACTGGCCACCTACACTAAGAACATCACTGGTCATCCTCTAGATTATCCAACAGAAATATAACTAAAAACCGGCCATTTCGCACATGGAGCTCTTTCCCCCGAGTCCTCTGAGATGGATTCCGGTCATCGCTCAGCTGGACACAGGAAACGTCTACTTCATCCTCACCTTTCCCTCTTGCAGCACCTCCCTGCTGGTGGGCACGGAGGCAGCCCCGCTCCGCTCAGCCTGGACGCAGCCCCGTTACCCAGAGGCCCGGCCCTGATGGCCCTGAGGAGACGGAGCTCCAGCCGGCCAGACACGGGGCCCCAGGAGACGAGGCTCCCGCCGGCTGGTCACAGCCCTGAGGAGAGGAAGCTCCCGCCGGCCGGTCACGGGACCTGAGGAGACGAAGCTCCCGCCGGCCGGTCACGGCCCTGAGGAGACGAAGCTCCCGCCAGCTGGTCACGGCCCTGAGGAGACGAAGCTCCCGCTGGCTGGTCACGGCCCTGAGGAGACGAAGCTCCCACTGGCCAGTCACGGGGCCTGAGGAGATGAAGCTCCCGCCGGCCAGTCACGGGGCCCGAGGAGACGAGGCTCCCGCCGGCTGGTCACGGCCCTGAGGAGAGGAAGCTCCCGCCGGCCGGTCACGGGACCTGAGGAGACGAAGCTCCCGCCGGCCGGTCACGGCCCTGAGGAGACGAAGCTCCCACAGGCTGGTCACGACCCTGAGGAGATGAAGGTCCCGCCGGCCGGTCACGGCCCTGAGGAGACGAGGCTCCCGCTGGCTGGTCGTGGGGCCTGAGGAGACGGAGCTCCCGCCGGCCGGTCACGGAGCCCAAGGAGACGAAGGTCCCGCCGGCCGGTCACGGCCCTGAGGAGACGAGGCTCCCGCCGGCTGGTCAAGGGGCCAAGGAGACGGAGCTCCCGCCGGCCAGTCACGGGGCCCGAGGAGACGAGGCTCCCGCCGGCCGGTCACCGAGCCCAGTCTGAAGGCAGAGCGTCCTGGGCCCACGGTCAGAGCAGGGATGGGCGCTCCCTGCGGGCCGCCTCAGAAGAGCGGGCAGCCCTGCGCTCACAGAGCCCAGAGGGCTCACCCAGAAGCCGCTCTGCTGTGAGCGCTCAGACTGGAAGCCCAAACTGAAGTGGAGCAGAATAGCTCCATGACGCTCCTCAAAACATGGCTAAGGAACAATCAGAGCCTCTATGGAATGCAGCCATAAAAAGGAACCCATCTGAGTTGGTTCTAATGAAGTGGATGAACCTAGAGCATATGAAACAGGGAAGTCAGTCAGAAAGGGAACACTGACTCTAGAAGGATGGCACCAATGAATCTGTCCACACAGCAGCAACGGAGATGCAGACAGAGAGAACAGACTCACGGACAAGGGTGGCGAACAAGAGGGAGAGGGTGAGATGGATGGAGAGAGCAGCATGGACGCCTGTACACCAACATGTGTAAACAGACAACCAGTGGGCATTTGCTGTACGCCTCAGGAAACTCACACCGGGGCTCTGTCATAACCTAGAGAGGTGGGGCTGTGTCAGGGAACATTTGGCAGGAGGCTTCCTGTGTGCTGTTTCCTGCTATCCCTTACTAATTCCTAAATATTCAGAGATACCTCTCCTGGGGACAAAAGGAATGCATACATTCTTAAAGCAAAAGTAACTAATTATGGCCTTCCTCCCTTTCTGTTATGGAAAATGAGTTTTTCGACCTCTCTGGGAGATGAATTCTAGCCTTATGTTTCCTGGATGTGTTGTAAGATTCTTGGTCCTAAGACAGCACATATATACTAACATTACATTGAATAAACGCCTTTACTCCATCAGAGTCTTGGTCCCCATGTCTCTATTCATTTCTCTGTCTCCTTTCTCTCTTTCTTTTTTTCTTATCATCGACTCTGTACCCCCAAGCCCCAGCCCGTTAAAGGGCCATAACAAGTGGCACCCAAAAAACAGGGACTTGGGAAAAGAAATCGGGGCAGATCCAGGCAGAGTGACACGGAGCTTATTGAAGCTGGTAAGTACTAAGAGACATGGGCAGAGCAGCGGGAAAGTCCCATCACTTTTCTACTTTATCACTTATCTAAAGATGTCTGGCCTTTATGGGCTCTTATTAATACTGTGATTCTGCCACTTCAAAGTAATCCTGGCCCTCATTATATTCAGCAACAGGCAGAACATTTATTACATGAACGTAAATTAAATGATGAATGAAGCCTTACAAAAGGCCTAATTAGAACAACATGATATATTTACAAACCCTCCCCCAGTTGTCCCAAGCGCTCCTGCTTTGCCAGCAGATGTGAATCCAGAAGTCTCCCCTTTGCTAGAACCTACTGATTCTGGCAAAGACTCCTCTAGGATGCATTTTGATATTAAAATTCCATAGCTCCAATTTGGGAGACAGGAACTATTATAAATTATTTAAAGGCTTGCCGCAATTTAGGATCAGAAACTCAAAAGATGCATATGCTAGCTCAAACAATGATTGCTGCCTTTAAAAAGGGGAATGAAGGATGTTTTACATGTGGAGACAAAAACCATTTAAAAAAGGATTGCCCTTAGAGGGCTAATAAAAAGCTTCCCAAAATATGCCCTCGCTGCCGTAAAGGTAATGCATTGGGCCAAAGATTGTAAATCTAAATTTGATATTGAAGAAAAAACTATTCTGGGAGACTCCTAGCAGGGGACTCCCCCCAGGTCCCCGACAACAAAAATCAGGGGCAAATTCAGTCTTTTCCCTCAAACCCCCAACATCCAGCAGAGCTGCCATGGATATACCACCCCTGAATGACTTTCTCCTTTACCCTCAAGCAATCCCCTCCAGAATACCTACCGGGCTTTTTGGACCCCTGCCCCCACAAATTTTCAGTCTTTTACTTGCCTGATCTAATTTGACTTCTAAAGGAATTACTGTTCACCCTGGAGTAATTGACTCAGATTATAGAGGAGAAATTCAAATTATGATGTCATCTCAGATTTTATGGCAATTCAAAAAAGGAGACAAAATTGCTCAATTACTTCTTTTACATTTCTATTAACTCCTCTAATAAGGTGCCAACGGGCAGATTCGGCAGCACAGATCAAAAACAATCTTTATGGACATCATTAATCTCTGAATTTGCCTAACCAAATATAAATATCTAAATTAATGGTATAAAATTTTCTAGTCTCCTCAACACTGGATTTGATATTACTATTATTTCCAAACATTTATGGCACAAATCCTGGCCTATACCAAAAAATTTCTTGCAAATTGCAGGAATTTCTCAAACTAAAGTACAAGACGTTTACCAAAGTATTCAAATATATGCATGTGAGGGACCAGAAGGCCAACCTGCAACATTAAAACCCTATGTTTTTAGGTAGTTAGAATAGGAAACAGGAGTCCAAAATGGCGGTGGCTAGAAGACAAGGAAGGGAAAAGCCCATGAAAATAGAATAAGGAAGGTCCGAGGACCTGAGTGAGAACTGCAGATAGAACAGCACTCCTGTCTAAGCCCAATTTGCATAGGACAGGCCCAGGGGGCAGAAATAAACATATAAAATAGGAGCCAAAGTGCTCGCTCGCTCTCTCTCCCTTTCACTCCCACACATTTCAGTGTTCTCTTCATGGCCTTGCATGCCCTCACACCTCAAGGATGAATTCTCCAGCTATCATCTTCTAAATAAAATAGAGCTGTAACACTGAGCTGCAACGCTAATTTATTTAAGAGCTATAACGTGGTCTGTCCAGACCTGAGAGCTGTGGACCACCGAGGGCTTCAATGTCCGTCACTCCAAATCTTTGTTGTGACGAGACAAGGACCGAGGGACATACCCTCGCGTGACATCTACACTTGCCTGACATCTATGGTGCCGTGACTCAGGTTTAACCTGGCTGAAACAACTTCAGCGTGGCCCCGGCAAGGAGGAAGCCAAGCACAGTGCTGGACACCAGGACCGCGAAAAACGAATTCAGCAGAAACCTCACGCAGCTCAGCCCCAGATTCCAGAAGACCTCCGGTTAAGGTAGGAGGTCCTCGCTCCTATGACTGGAAGGACTTGTCTACCGAAATCTTAATTCCTTTACAATTTCTCCTTTCTTGTTTCCTCCAACTCCCTGCGAACAGGCAGGCAGCAATGGGTGCAATTAAGGGACTCTGGAGAGGCTACTCTTCAGTATGTCCCAAAGGCACTATCTGCTGGGCCCCAGGAGCTGTTACCCAAGCCAGTTTTTTCTGTCCTTTCTGGGGTTTTTCTGTCCTTACTCTTCTCTGTGCCAAGGATCAGGCCAATGCAGGTATTTAGTGGCCCCCCTGGCACGTTTTTCCCCACTGCTCTTTCCCTCCTATCCTTTAGCTCTCTCCCAGGACTCAAGCCTGGCCAAAACCCAGGATGCCCAGCTTCAGACCTAGTAAAGCTCAGGCTCTGATGTCTCATTGCAAAAATTCATTGAGAGACAAAGTAAGAGGTAGATTTGTTAGGATCCAGAAAAAAGCCACACTTCAGGGCATGGGCCGTTGCCAAGGGCAAGGACCCAGGCCATGGAATGTGGCCTGGTTCGCTTTTGCCAGCAGGTTGAGCTCATATGCTAATGAGTGGGAGGATCATCCCAGCCATTGGGGAACCACCCACTCCACCTTTTGACAGTGCCTTGGAACCGTCCTGCCACTTCTGGGTGTCTTTTGGCTTCCAGATGGGATTAAGGCTTGCTTGAATTTGACTTGTCATCTTGGACCCAATTGATTTTAATTGGTTTACGTTATGCCCTTGTGCTATGTCATTCTTTGAAAGGTTGTGCTCTGTCCCCTTCCCTCTTGTTTCATGCTCCTTTACTTAGCTCCATCCAGGCACACAATGTCAACTCTACAATCTTCCAGAGGGACAACCAGAAACTAGCTGGCCGTTGGGAGGGAAATACTGTATAATCCTACCTAGTACTGGTTATGCTGGAGATGTTGGGGATGCCCAACTCCATCCAGTCCGGGAGGTCCCAGGAGGTCATCACACCTTGACCTGCCTAGGGGTCAGTCCTCGAAAGGTTGTCACGCCTCAACCTGTTCAGGGATCCTCTAGTCCCAGGGGTCCCAGGAGGTCATCACGCCTCGACCTGCCCAGGGACTCAATTCTCGGGAGGCCGTCACGCCTCGACCTGCCCAGAGATTCGATCTCTAGGAGGCTGTCACGCCTCAGCCTGCCTAGAGGTCTGCACCCTGACCCAGGGACGCCTGGCTCTCAGGGTGCGACTAGGTGGGATGGGCTTACATCATGATATCTCTTTCCATCCACGGTGCGCAAACCAGCAACGAGTTACAACTCCTTAATTCTACCCAGCATTGGTCACACTGGAGATCCTGGGGATGCCCAACTCCAGTCCAGGAGGTCCCAGGAGGTCATCACGCCTTGACCTGCCTAGGGATCGGTCCTCAAAAGGTTGTCACGCCTCAACCTGTTTGGGGATCCTTTAGTCCCAGGGGTCCCAGGAGGTCGTCACACCTCGACCTGCCCAGGGATTCGATCTCTAGGAGGCTGTCACGCCTGGCTGACCCAGGGTGGCTCTCAGGTTGCAACAGTAATGGGTAGGATAAGCTTCAGAAAGACTCACCCCTAAGGAAGTCCACCTATGGAAATTGTAGGAGGCCTATTAGTTTTTTTTCTTTCCCTCCCTGCCATGTCAGATGGGAAATAACCAATCCACTTCCCGGCAGATGCCCTTGAGATGCATCCTTGATAACTGGATGCTGTTCGATCCTGTAACTCTAAAGAAAAGTCGCTTAAAATTCTTTTGTGCCACTGCATGGCCACAGTATCCACTGGGGGACGGGGAACATTGGCCTGAGGATGGAAGTTTACATTACAATACCATCCTGCAGCTAGAATTATTCTGCAAAAGACAAGGGAAATGGATAGAGATCCCCTATGTCCAGATTTTCTTTCAACTAAGAGATATGAAGGAGCTATGTCCTAAATATGGGACTGTTGTGCACCCTAAAATTGAGCCTACTAGGCAAATGGTGTTAGGCACAGGCGACCAAGAGAAGGAACTCCCCTGTAAAGGCTCACCTCCCATGTCCCCAAAGAGACTGGAGCCTTCCACAACTCCCAAGTTGCCTGGTGCTCCTTCCTTGTATCCAAACGTGCCTCCATATCCGGGAGCATCCCCTCCACAAAAGCCAACTCGAGTGTGTCCCTTAGTAGAAACTGGAGGAAAATTCGGACCAACCCGGGTCCATAAGCCCTTCTCCCTCTTAGAACTAAGACAGATCAAGCAAGACCTGGGAAGCTATACAGATGACCCAGGCAAATATATAGATACGTTCCAACATATTACCTTCGCCTTTGACTTGACGTGGAAGGACATCATGGTCATATTCAGCCAAACCTTATCTGATCCTGAACATACTAGGGTCTTAAAGGAAGCCCGAAGGTATGCAACGGGGCTTCACATGTCAAGTGATAGATACCCAGTAGGGGAAACTGCGGTCCCCTCCTCCGATCCTAATTGGAATTATAACGACCCTGAGCACATCTGGGAAAGGGATCATTTTCTAATCTATGTGAAGGAAGGACTGAAAGCAGCCCAGCAAAAAGTAATCAGCTATGCCCTGGTCTCAGCAATAACTCAGGACCCCAATGAGAACCCCATTGCCTTTCTGGAAAGGCTAAAAGAGGCCTTCCAAACGTTTACCAATCTGGACTTAAACTGTTACAAGGGACAGGTATTTTTAAAGGACAAATTCCTGGCCCAATGTGCATCAGACATCAGAATTAAGTTTCAACAGCTACAGCAGCAGGACCCTGCTTCCTCTTTAGATGAGATGGTCCAGACAGCCACCAATACCTTTTATAACAGAGAACAGGAGAGGGAGGCCAAATCCCAGGAGAGGGAGAGAAGGAACGAGACAAGTCATGCCCAGATGCTGGCTGCCCTCCAGGGAAACCCTATGGCAAACCCTGAGTCCTTGAAGGACAAGGCACGAGACAAATGCCTAATCTGTAGAAGGGTGGGGCATTGGGCCAAAGAGTGTCCAAACCGTTACAAGTCTCCTAAAACGGCCTGCCACAAATGCCATCAAATGGGACATTGGGCAGCACTCTGCCCTTGGGACCCAAGAGCCCCAGGGTCAAGCGCCAAGCCTTCCCTCACGATGGTTCAAGAGGACTGAAGCGGACCGCTCCAGCCAGCCCGCCTGTCACAGATAACCATCACGGGGCTGGAGCCAAGGGTGTAACTGGATGTGACCGAGAATTTCTTGGTTAACATGGGCTACCTACTCTGTCTTGATCTCCTACTCCGGAGCTTTCTCCTCCCAAACCTGTACCATTTTGGGTGCTACAGGTAAAGCAACTACTAAGAGATTCACCCAAGATGGGATGATTCAATCCCACTGATGTGGGGAACTCCTCAAAAGAAGGCAGAGGCTACACTAAAACAAGCCTTGACTCAGGCATCTGCCTTGAAGTTGCCAGACCCAGAAAAACCATTCCAACTTTATGTCCACAAAAGAGAGGGAATGGCCTTGGGAGTGTTAATGCAAAGGTTGGGATCTGAGCCCCAGCCTGTAGCTTATTTATCCAAGAGACTCGATCCAACCACCCGAGGCTGGTCCCCCTGCCTTCGAAATCTTGATAGAAGATGCTTTAAAACTCTCCTTTGGAGGCAAACTAACTATTTTTACCAGCCACCAAGTGAAACAACTCCTAAATGGGGAGACCATTTATGGATGTCTGATCAAAGAATCCTCAGATATCAAGTAATGCTGATGGAAAATCCAGGCCTCACTATATCCCCTTGTGAGGTTCTCAACCCAGCCACCCTCCTGCCTACCCCCGAGGGCTCTCTCCCCTTTCACTCTTGTGTAGAAACCTTGGACCACTGGACAAAACCCCGAGGTTCCCCAATCAAACATGGCGATCAAATTCTTAGACTCTTGGAGGCAGTCCATCTGCCACTGAGGTTTCGGTCTCCCACTGTAAAGGACACCAAAAAGGGAGCACAGAAGTGGCACGAGGGAACCAAGCAGCTGATCAGGCAGCTAAGAGAGCAGCATTACAGAGCAATGACCTAGTAGGGGTTGCCACCCTAGTTCCACAGACTAACTTACCAGAAACTCCTTCATATACTGAAGGTGAGACTCTTAAAGCTAAGAGTGAGGGCTTTCAAGAAGATCGTACAGGGTGGTTGCAAAAGGAGGGACTCCTTTTTCTGCCTGGAAACCTCCAATGGAAGTTGGTTAACTCCTTATATGCCACCACTCATTTAGGAGATAAGGCACTCCAGAGATTACTAGAAAGGTCCTTCAGAGGAACAGGCCTCCAAACAACTGTTAGGCAAGTGGTCTCTTCTTGTCCCACTTGCCAATTAAACAACCCCCAAGGAGCTCGAAGACCCCAACTGGCCCAGCCCGTCCAACAACGTGGGACCTACCCAGGAGAGGACTGGCAGATGGACTTCACCCAGATGCCAGTCTCTCAAGGGTATAAATACCTATTAGTCATGATAGATACATTCACAGGATGGATTGAAGGCTTCCCCACCCGGACTGAGAAGGATGAGGAGGTGGTAAAAAAAAAACTGCTCCATGAAATCATTCCAAGATTTGGTCTGCCCAGGTCACTACAAAGCGACAATGGGACATCTTTTACCTCTAACGTCACCCAAGGGGTCTCTAAAGCATTGGGCATTACTTATTATCTCCATTGTCCCTGGAGACCTCAGTCTTCAGGAAAAGTAGAAAGAGCCAACCAATTCTTAAAATCAGCGATAAAAAAGATAACCCAGGAGACCTGCCTGGGATGGAAAGAGGCTTTACCAATAGCTCTTCTCCACACCGGTATTGCCCCTAAGGAACAGGTTGGTCTTAGTCCTTATGAGATGCTATATGGGAGACCTTTTGTTTATGTCAATGACCTCTTCCTAGATCCAGAGGTTCAGACTCTCCAGTCTTATACCATGGCCATCGGGCAGTTCCAACAGGATATACGCTTGTGGGGTATGAACCAGGACCCAAAAGATTCTAAGAAGTCACCACTATATGCTCCAGGGACTCAAGTCCTAATTAAAATCTGGAAAGATGGGTCCCCAAAGGCTCAACTCCAGCCCACATGGAAGGGCCCCTACCCTGTAATACTTTCTACCCCTACAGCAGTCAAGGTACCAGGACATGACTCCTGGATTCACTACTCACGAGTCAAGCCGTGGAAGAAAACAGAAGAGCACACTAAATACACCTGTGAGCCCCTGGGAGAGCTCAGATACCTATTCAGAACTACAAATGAGTGCCATTCTAATGAACACCCCCAAAATCTGGTTTCTGGGGATAAGATTTCTCAGGATAGCTCTAAAGAGCCAACACAGCTTGGTAGACACTGTACGCCAAAACAGGAAGGAGATAAATCTTCTGATCCTGAACAAGGAGGGACTTATGCCATCCTGGTGATGGGAATTTAAAATTGGCTAATGTCCCTACTAGTCCTTGTTACACTATACTGATGCTGCTTATGATTGTTCCATGCATTATCAATTGTCTAACCTGTTTTGTCTCTGCTCAGGTCAACAAGCTACAACATGCAGTGCCAGTTCAACAAAGATAAAACTACAGCTGACCATGGGAAATATCACTCACCCTTAGATGGACACCGCTATGAGGACTCTGAAGCCCGAGACTAGCAAGAGGGGGAGGCCCAATGCCCCTCGCTGCCCCCATTCAGCAGGAAGTAGCCAGAAAGACCTCGAAGCCCCTATTCCCAATGAATTGGGCCTCCCATCTCTTGAGGGGGGAATGTTAGGTAGAATAGGAAACAGGAGTCCAAATTGGTGGTGGCTAGAAGACAAGGAAGGGAAAAGCCCATGAAAATAGAATAAGGAAGGTCCGAGGACCTGAGTGAGAACTGCAGATAGAACAGCACTCCTGTCTAAGCCGAATTTGCATAGGACAGGCCCAGGGGGCAGAAATAAACATATAAAATAGGAGCCAAAGTGCTCGCTCGCTCTCTCTCCTGCACCTTGAAGACAGACTCTCCCTTTCACTCCCACGCATTTCAGTGTTCTCTTCATGGCCTTGCATGCCCTCACACCTCGAGGATGAATTCTCCAGCTATCATCTTCTAAATAAAATAGAGCTGTAACACTGAGCTGCAACGCTAATTTATTTAAGAGCTATAACGTGGTCTGTCCAGACCTGAGAGCTGTGGACCACCGAGGGCTTCAATGTCCGTCACTCCAAATCTTTGTTGTGACGAGACAAGGACCGAGGAACATACCCTCGCGTGACATCTACACTCGCCTGACAATGTGATAGACGTACCCCTTAATTTAATAGGTAGAGGCTTACTTATACAATGGCAGACTCAGATTTACATTCCACATTTTTCCTAGGGGCCACTGCTCACTTAACAAATAACGCAATTATTAAAATAACTTGGAGAAATGACGAGGCTATTTGGACAGAGCAGTGGCCCCCTCACTACCGAGAAATTACAGGCAGCTAGAGAACTTATAGATATGCAACTAGAATTAAAATATATTGAGGAGTCATGTTCTCCTTGGAACTTTCCTATTTTTGTTATAAAAAGGAAATCTGACAAATGGTGTCTCCTAACAGACCTTAGGAAAGTTGATGCACCTATGAAACCTATGGGTGCATTACAACCAGGAATCCCATCACCTACAACCATTCCTCAAGATTGCCACATTATTACTGATTTACAAGATTGCTTTTTTAATATACCTCTATACCCCTTAGACTGAGAGAGATTTGCCTTCTTTTCCCTTATCCTAATCATATCGGCCCTCATAAACGGTACCAATGGACTGTACTGCCAAAAGGGATGATGAATTCTCCCACAAGGTGTCAGTATTATGTAGCCAAAGCCCTGGAGCCTGTGAGAAAACAATTTCCTAAATTTCTTGTTATTCACTATATGGATGATATATTGTTTTCGGCTCCATCTACCTTAGAAACTCAACATATGTTTGACATAGCTCAATTATGCCTAAAACACTCGGGATTAATTATTGCCCCTGAAAAAATTCAAACCTCTACACCTTACCATTACTTGGGGTTTATTGTTAATAGAAAACATGTTACTCCACAACTAACTCAAATTCGTACTGATAAATTATCAACCTTATATGATTTTCAAAAGCTCTTGGGTTGTAGAGCCTAGGTGACCCCGTCTTTTAAAAAAAAAAAGGAGCCACCATCTTGTGGTCAAGGGCAACTCCCAAGTTCCTAGAATAACCATAAAATAGTCCAGCCCCTTACCCCATGTCACTACCCTAGACATGACCAATCACCACACACCGGGGAGTGCCAAAATACACCAATTAGGAGGTTGTAAAAGGAGCCGCCATCTTGTGGTCAAGGGCAACTCCCAAGTTCCTAGAATAACCATAAAATAGTCCAGCCCCTTACTCCATGTTACTACCCTAGACACGACCAATCACCACACACCGGGGAGTGCCAAAAATACACCAATTAGGAAGTTGTTTGTGATTAAAAATACCATCAGAAACTAACGCACAAAAAGTCCAGCAATCGCTGTTTTATAAATTTCAAAAACTCCCTCACCCTGCCCCCAAACTATAAAAACGCCTATCTGCTGTTACTCGGGGCTCTCCTACCTAAGTCGCTGCGTCGGTGTGGGTGGAAGCCCCTGCTCAAGCTTGAATAAAAGACCCTCGTGTGTTTACAGCAGAATTGGCTCCTGAGGTGGTCTTTGGTGGATCTATAATCTGGGCTCAAAAAGGTGATATAAATTGCATTAGACCTTCTTTAGGCATTGCTATTTATCAACTGAATAACCTATTTGATACTTTAAAAGGAGATCCTGATTTAAATAGCCCTCGTACACTTTCTCAAGAAGCACGAGAAGAACTCTATTTAGTGCAAAATAATTTACAAAAACAGTTTCTCACTCTCATTGTAGAGCCTAGGTAACTCCGTTTTAAGAAAAAAGAAAAAGGGGAGCCACCATCTTGTGGTTGGGGGCAGCTCCCAGGAGCCGCCCTCTTGTGGTCAAGGGCAACTCCCAAGTTCCTAGAATAACCATAAAATAGTCCAGCCCCTTACCCCATGTCACTACCCTAGACAAGACCAATCACCACACACCGGGGAGTGTCAAAAATACACCAATTAGGAGGTTGTTTGTGATTAAAAATACCATCAGAAACTAATGCGCGAAAAGTCCAGCAATGGCTGTTTTATAAATTTCGAAAACTCCCTCACCCCGCCCCCCAAACTATAAAAACACCTATCTGCTGTTACTAGGGGCTCTCCTACCTAAGCCGCTGCATCATTGTGGGTGGAAGCCCCTGCTCGAGCTTGAATAAAAGACCCTCGTGTGTTTACAGCAGAATCAGCTCCTGAGGTGGTCTTTGGGGGATCTATAATCTGGGCTCAACATCATCAGACTAGATTTCTCTCTAGAATTATTTATACTCCCTTCTCTTCATTCTCCCACAGGACTTCTTGCCCAACAAGAACACCCAATAGAATGGATCTATACACGCTTTAGGGGAATAAAATAACTTATACCCTACCTTGATTTAATTGCTCTAATCATTATCAATGGAAGAAATAGGACTAAAACTCTAATTGGCTCTGATTCTCATAAAATTGTAATACCAATCAATAAATCTCAATTTGAGACTGCATTACAAACTTATACCGATTTTCAAATAGCTTTTCTAGAATATTTTGGAGAAATTTCATTTCATTATCTTTCTGCTAAACTTTGGAATTTCTTCAAAAATACTGAATTTATGATTTCCCAGCTCACAGCCTATACCACAAGCTGAGGGTTTTTTTATAGATGGGACTGAAAATTCCATCGCTTCATTCTGGTCTCTTAAGGAATATAAAGTCTTTTATACTCAATTTCATTCTGCTCAACAAAATGAATTGTATGCTCTTATTCATTATTTGCCTACATCCTTACCCCATTAATATAGTCTCTGACTCCTTATGCTCAGTTTTTGTATTAAAAAATATAGAAAACTCCACCATAAACTCCAATCAACCTATTATTCAACAACTGTTTTCTGAACCGCAATCCATTATCAATACTAATTCTTCCTTTATTTGGGCCACACCTCTTCGCAGTGAACCTGCACAATACGTTATAACTCACTTACTAGCTTGTTTTGCTGTAATGGGAACTCCTAGTTCTATTAAAACAGACAATGACCCTGCCTATATTTCTAGACACTTTAAACAATTTTTACAATCATTTTCTATTAAACATATTACAGGTATTCCTTATAATCCACAGGCACAAGGTATAGGCACACTGAAATTGAAAAAAATAATAATTTAAAATGGAGGAATACACAGGAAGAGTGTCTTCTTTATCTAAAGCAGACTTTACTAGATTCCAACATATTTTCTAAACCTATAACTATTGTTAATACAGTTTTATTTGTTTTTAAAAAATTTTAAAACTCACCACAGGGGATATCTTATCAAGAGCAGAAAAACATTTTGAGGAATTGAAGGACACTTCTTTTCCTCTGCACATTTAGTACCAAGACAGGTTAACAAAACTACAGAGAGCTGGGAAACTAATCTTACAGGGAAAAGGGCATGCTTGTATTTCCTCGGATGGATCCATGGAACTCACATGGATGAAACAACAAAAACCCCAGGAAGAAGAAATTCCAATACCGACCACGGCAACATCAACCTTATGATCTCCCCACTTGGGGACAAATAAAAATCCTCACTAATCAAGCTGAAAATTTGATCTTTCAACAGGAAATGCTTCAGAATCCAGAATACATTTACCTGACAATGCTCAGTCCGATTGCCTGCGCCTCCCCCCTGCCGAAGCCAAACTAATTATCCATACTTACTGGGCTTTCTTACCCAACCCTCCGTTTTTTACTACAGGTGGTAAAATGGACAGAGAGAGGACCGACTGCTTCAACTAACGACTCTATACATATGCCTTCTCCCTGGAGCATTAAAGAGCCCTCACACCCTGTAGTAGAAGGAAAACTAATTAACATTTCTCTAGGTTCTGAAGTCCTTCCTTTGTGCATAAGCCCAGCAATAGTATGCATAAACTTTGGCTGACAAGCCTGGGCTTTTGCCCTGCCTTACGTAAAGAACTTTCCGATGCTGTTTGGTTTGTTTACAGCCCTTTCTTTGTCTGTGAACCATGTTTATACTACGGAGACTTTAGGGAAAGAGTTAGGGAAAGAACTAAGACATATACTCCTGTTCATTGGGACAAATGTCAAGCCATGTTGGGAAAATTAATATTTGTGGCTAATCATACAATTGTCGATTGGGGACCCCATGGTGTATGGTTATGTAACTGCTCAGATGATATTAACAGCACTCAAGTCGCATGAAAGGTCACCGACACTATGATGGAGCACTATCATGACAAAGGACTTTGTGGGCAGCTTGATGGAGGAATCTCCCCATCCTCCTGGATAAACAAATTGGGCATGAACAATGGGACATCTGTAAACTTGTTTTGAACAAGTTTGTTCCAACTTGGGAGCTGGACTGGACATTTTACAGAAACCAGTAGCTATTTCTTTCATTATAATCAATCCTGTTTTACACAGGCCTGTGCTCCACTTCCTTTTGTTATAGCCATAAGAAACTTACGTTCTGTAACTTGTATTATTTGCAAAGTATATTCTTGTCTGAAGAAATGATTCCCTTTTGATTGTGATTGGAATTCTACTCAATATTGTGCTACTCCTGTTCAATTTAATCACGGTGTCTATAACTGGAAACAAATCAAATTTCATTTATGAAACATACATGATAATGCCTCTCTGTATATCTTTTGATACTTTTTCTAAATGTCTGCCTTCATCCACTAATTTAGAGACTTTAGCTGAACAACTAGCTGTTCAATTATCTGGGCTAGACCCACGAGGTTGATTCACAGCATCGGGTCTGGAACTGTAACTTTGGAGATTGTCTTGGTGATTTTATTTGTTGTTTACCGTCGCCTTTCTATAAGATTGGTTTATACTAAACAAACTCAAATATAATAAAATAGGGGGAATTGTCAGGGAACATTTGGCAGGAGGCTTCCTGTGTGCTATTTCCTGATGTCCCTTACTAATCCCTGAATATTCAGAGATGAGTGGAGAGGCATACCTCTCCAGGGGACAAAAGGAATGCATACATTCTTAAAGTAAAAGTAACTAATTACAGCCTTCCTCCCTTTCTGTTATGGAAAATGAGTTTTACAACCCCCTCTCTTGGAGATGGATTCTAGCCTTATGTTTCCTGAATGTGTTGTAAGATTCTTGGTCCTAAGACAGCACATATATACCGACATTACATTGAATAAACGCCTTTACTCCTTCAGTCTTGGTCCTCGTGTCTCTATTCATTTCACTCTCTCTCTCCTTTCTCTCTTCCTTTATTTTCTTATCGTCACCTCTACCCTCAAGCCCCGGCCCATTAAAGGGCCATAACAGGAAAGGGCGGGGCGTTGGAGGGACATTCAAGAGCAAGGGGACAAACCTACACCTATGGTTAATTCATGTTGTATGACAAATCAAACCAATACTGTAAAGCAATGATCAATCGACTAAAAAGAAGTGACTGTTAAAAAATAAAGCATATGGAATGAAATGAACATAAACACAAACTTTGCAACACCGTAATTCAATTTAAAAAACTATAAAAATTTTAGAAAACAACAAAAGATCTACATGACCTTTGGTCTGGTGATTAGTTCTAACACACAACAAAAAAAGCCAACTTACCAAATTATTAATATAAATTACTTAAAACATTGATGTTTACAATTTTACACATTTACTCTGTGAAGGACCTCACTCGAGAGAACCAGAAGACAAACTGTTGAGTGACCCACCGACCACCCACCCTCCCAGGCAGCAGAGGAGAGAAAACCCTTGCAGGAGTCATCGAACGGGAGGTCCTGGTGAGGAGCAAGGAACTGACAAGCTGCCACCAGCCAGAACTCTGGAGAGGCCAAAAGGAGATGGGAGACTCCAGCCCAGAGGGCCTACCCACCTCCCAGGATCCCCTCGCTGGAATCCATCTCAGTTGAGTGATGCGTGTGCCCCCAGGAAGGATCAAAATTCGGAATGACTGGCAAGAGGCAAACCAGAAACTAATCCAATGACCATAAAACCTGAGACTGTGAGCCACGTGGCAGAGCAGTTCTCTGCGTTTCCCTCACCCTCCTGCCCTCCAACCCGGCAGCCCTTCCCAATAAAGCCTCTTGCTTGGACAGCACTCCTCTCTTCCAACAATTCATTTCCAAGCATCGGATAAGAACCCACTCTCGAGCCCTGGAAGGGATCGCCTTTCCTTCCTCAAAACCACAGTCCAGGAGGAAATATCTTCAAAATGCTATCTTGTAGAGAAGGAAATGGCACCCCCTCCAGTATTCCGCCTCAGAAATCCCAGGGACAGAGGAGCTTGGTGGGCTATAGTCCAACAGCAGGGCATTTCTGAGGGGAGGAAACAGTCCCAGCAAAGTTGAGGCACTCGCCAAAAGCCCCAGAGCTTTCGATAGCACAGCCAGAACTGTGGCTGAGGATTCCCAGCTGCCAGGCCTCTTGATCCTGGCATCTTTCACCAGATACATGTGTGGAAAACTAGAATCTAAAATATGCCCTGGTGGCTCCATGGTAAACAATCTGCCTGCCAGTGCTGGAGAAGCAGGTGTGATCCCTGCTGTGGGAAGATCCCACATGCTATGGAGCAACTAAACCACAGCTGCTGACCCTGTGCTGTAGATCCTGGAAGCCACGACGCCGAGCTCACATACTGCAACCACTGAAGCCCGTGAGCCGTGCCCCACAAGAGGAGCCACTGCAGTGAGAAGCACGCACACCACTAGTTATGGCCCATGCTCACCACAACTAGAGAAAAGCCCACACATGAAGACCCAACACAGCCAAAATAAACAAAATCGTTTTCCTAAAAAATGCACATCTGACAAAGAATCTGTACTCAAATTGTCCAAGAACGCTAGAGCAAACAAGCCCATTCATAGCTGGTAAAGACTGAAATAGACACATGGCCACTGAGGGTATACTGATAGTAAACTATCCTACAAAAACCTACTCAAGATCCTGGTGGAATGCATGCACAGCACCCTTTGGAAGACAGTCTGACAGTTTTTTCAGTAACCACATAGGACAAGCACTGACTTCTATACATGACAAGTGGAGGAAGCCAGATATCTTACCACTGGAATGGGAAGTTACAGATAAACAAGAGGAAAGGTTACAATATCCATGTCATGGTGGACCAGGTTGGAAACCTCTTCACAAATTACCTTTAACTGAATATGTTCAAAGGTAAGCTGGAATATATGTATATATTTCCATGTATTGTCAGCTGAGCATATTTAGCTCCTACATGTATGTTTTAAATATCGTTCTCTAATAAAAGGGAACAAGAAACGTCCCTGGTGGTCCATGGTAAAGAATCTGCCTAGCAATGCAGGGAACACGGGTTCAATCCCTGGTCCTAGAAGATTCCACACGGCCAGGGGCAGCTAAGCCCCTGTACAACTATTGAAGCTTGCATGCTCCAGAGCCCAGGTTCTGCAACCAGAGAAAGAGTTGCAATGAGAAGCCATGGCAGGGCAACTAGAGGGCAGCCTGGGCTCACTACAACTAGACAAACTACTAATAAAGACACAGCAGAGTCAAAAATAATCTAATGTTAAAAAAAAAAAAGGACAGAAAGACTTTGAAGAAATGACTGAGACTAGGGGTGAGGCAGTAAATAGATGAGCCAGGGTAAAATTAAATTATGAGAAAGGAAAGATAACTATCAAGCTGTCCAAACTGATACAAATGAATGATTACACGGGTTTATCTGTATATACTAGCAAATAACAATCTGAAAAGGAATTTAAAAAACAATTCCTTTTCAATAATGTCAACATTAATAAAATACTTTGCCATGGATGTAATGAGGAAGACAAGACTGGCACACTGGAAATTAGACACTATTGCTGAAAAATATCCTAAATACACATACAGATATTCCATAGCGATGGACAGACTTAAGATGGCAATACCATGGAATGCATCTTAAATCTGAGATGAAGACTCATTATGAATTACAAAAGGCTGAAAGGTTGTTGCTAAACCACGAAAGATGCCAGGGTTCTTGGCCTCCAGAGGAGAAGAATTCAATCCAGGGCCAGCGACAAAGCTTGATCTCTCAGAGCTTTTGTGTCATAGAGTTTTATTAAAGTACAAAAGAGATAGAGAAAGCAGCTGACAGAGATATCAGAAGGGGGCGGAAAGAGTAGCCCCTGCTAGTCTTTAGCCAGATGTTATGGAGCCACTAGCAGTCTGCTAGTGAAAGAAAGGCAATGTCTCAGAGAATGGCACCAGGCCCCTCACCCACAACATGCACTGAGATAACACTGGCAGCAGGTGAATCATCCCGGGCCATAAAATGATTGACATGAATCCTGAAAAAAGGCAGATTTCCAAGCAAATATAGTTTCATTAACATACATTAGGAGAACAAGGTATGAGTAAAACATACTGATTTGTCAAGTTGGTTCTGAGCCTTTAGGAGGAACCGACTAGAAGATAGAGTCTAGGATAAATGCATAATACATTCACATACCTTAAGACAAACATTTCCATAAGAAAAAGGCATTGCTCAGCTCAAGGTTTGACAAAAGTTAAACTCAGGTGGAGCCAGGAGTGGTCATGGCAACACAGAATTTTAAGAGAACCCTCCTTTTAAATTTGTATTGAGAAGGGGAAAAAATGTAACACTAGTTTGTTTCCTCCTGCCTCTTAAGAGAGACAAAAAAGAACCTCTGACACTTGCAGCCTCATTTCTCCTTCCCAAGACCCCTGGCCTTCCTGCCTGTTACCTTCTTGAGGCCTTTAGGAAGCAATAGGCAAGCTGACCCTAACATACACGTGGAATGACAAGGGACTCCAAGGAGCCAAACAATCCCATGAGTCTGCAGTTCAAAGGCCCTCGGCTATGCGGTGCTAAGTGCTTCAGTCTGATTGTCAGAGCCCGCCAGGCTCCTCTGTCCATGGGAATTCTCCAGGCAAGGATACTGGACTGGGTTGCCGTGCCCTCCTCCAGGGGACCTTCCCAACCCGGGGATCGAATTCCTGCATTGGCAGGTAGGTTCTTTACCACTAGCATCACCTGGGGCAAAAGTGCCTAAATGGAGATCAGGGAAAACCAGTGAGGAGAAGGGACTCAGAGAAAAGGAAGTGAGGGAAGGAGACTCTTGGTCACATTCAGAGAAGCCCAGCAGGTAGTTCTGCAGGTGGAAGAGGAGGAAGCAGGCTGGAGCTGTGGAGATGAAAGAGGGAACTAAAGCAGGGGCCCCCAACCTCTAGGACCTAATGCCGGATGATCTGAGGTGGAGCTGATGAAATAGTCATAGAAATAAGTGTTTGGTCACTCAGCCATGTCCCACCCTTTGTGACCCTATGGACTGTAGCCCACAAGACTCCTCAGTCCATTGAATTCCTCAGGCAAGAATACTGTGAGTGGGCTGTCATTTCCTTCTCCAGGAGATCTTCCCGACCCAGGGACTGAACCCAGGTCTCCTGCATTGCAGGCAGACTCAATGTCAACACTCGCCAATTAATGACCATGCTGGGTAGGAAGCTCATTGAACACCCAGGAGCCAGGGTTCCTGGAAGGATATCCCATTCTCCCTTGGACAGTCCTCCGCCCTCTCTGGGTCTCAGTTTCGTCATCTGTAAAATCATGGACAACTGACTATAATTCATTCCTGGAACCCAAGCCTATTGAGACGGATGGGAAATATTACTCCAAGGCCTGGAAGACAGACCAGATTTAAAGAAAACTATGTCATTGCTGCTTTTCAGTCAAACAGACAAGTACAATGAAAGAAGGAGTCCCTGCCCCTAAGGGATTTACCTAGGGGTCTAGTCTGGGAAATTCTTACACATCAGGAGATGGCTCCGAGCTGGACTTCCACAAACAAGAATATCCATGCAAAGGACAAGCCTGCAGAGCTCTGTGCCCATCAGCCACAGGAAGAGACTGCCTCCCGAGAGCCAGCAGCATTTACAAGTGACCTCCCAAGGCCTTCACCAAACTACAGGGCCACCTCTGGGTTTTCTGTTTCCCTCACTTTTCTGGCTCTTTTCTTAAAAAAAACGCACATGTCTTCATAGAACGCCACAGTGGAAGGAAAATAGGCCTTCAATTTTTAGACCTCAATTTGGAAAAAACTTGGAGCTTTTTTTTTTTTTAGTTAAAGCACCACATAATTTTAAAATGTTACACGTTCTAATTATTCAGTTCCAAAACACCACACTTATTGCACAGGGTCCCCATGGAAAGGCCCCCTCTCAGCAGGGCAGCCACAGATTCCACCATGAAAGGGCAGCAAGGTGCCCTCCTCCCTTCTTTTCTGCCTGGGTGGCCAACGGGTTTTTAAATCCATGCACCCTACTAAGTTTCTAGGGTGCAGTTCGTGAACCCTTCCCCTTCCCATCCCAGCAGATGGTCAAGGGCACGTTGGGCTGCAAACTGCCCATAGAAAGGCTGGGCCAGCAGGCCAGAGTAAGGGTTGTGGAGTCCCAGCGGGTGAAATCACCAGGCAGGCTAAACCCCTTGGACTTCCTGCGGACCTCGCTGCAGGCACTAGGCTGCTTGAGAAAAACGCGCGGGTCTGAGCTTTATGTGAAGGGGTAAAGGCCTTGACGCCAATGGTGAGGCCTTTCTGCGACTGCCAGGTTAGGGGGCTCTGAGACTGCCAACAAAGAGGGTGGAATACGTGGTTCCCTGCTCCACCCTGCGCCACCGAACCCCAGTCCCCTCACCTGCGGTCCACACCCCTCCGCTCTGCTCGCTGGATGCCGATCAATGGGGACCCAAGAGCCCACGAAATTGGCGTTCCAGGCCGCATTGGAGACCCCTGAGACCTGGGACCCACTGCCTAGGAGCTCCGAGGAGGCGTGCCCCCCTCCCCAACGCGCCCCGGGCGTGCTCCGCCCCGCCGCGGGCCAGGTGTGCTCCACCCCTACGCCCACTTCCAGAAAGACCCACGGCCTCACTACTGCAGCCCGCTGAAATCCATCCACGAGCAAATCCACCCCACCAAGACAACCCAAGCTTTTATCAGCTGATCTGCCTATAATTCAATTAAACTATGACTACAGAAAGGAAAGATGACCTGGCCTAAGATGGCCATGATATTCTATAGAACTAGAGAAAATTGGTTAAAATAAAAAAAAATTTTTCTTGGAAACTGTAAAGCTGAATCTTTTGCATATACAATTAAAAACAATTAGCTTGTTAAAAAGGCCTGCCTAGGGCAAAGCTTGAAGTTAACCCTTTCCGTGAAAAACACTGCCCACTTTGCCTGAGATCTCAGCCTTGGGCAAATGAGAACTTCAAGCATCCCTGCCCCCCCCAAAAAAAAACAGAGATCAAAGGGACATTTTAAATCTTAGGCGGAAAACTAGAAGATCTCTGTCTGTGTGGATTTCTGTATGTCTCCATGTGAGTCTTCTGTTTTTTAATAATATTGCTGAAGTTGTGAGTTCTTATTTACATAATCTGAAGAAAAAGAAGGCCTTAAAAATCAAACAGTGCAAAAAAAAAAAATCAAACAGTTCTAAATACAAGAAAAAATTGACCTAAATGAATTTTGCATTCATGTGAACTGGGAAATAGTCAATATTAAATATCTAGTTTTTTTTTTTTTTGCTACTCTAATATAGATATGTCTAAGAGTCACTAACATTAAGCATTAAATTTTCATAGTGCCTAGGTTTATTATAAGTTAAATATCGTTATATTGTTATATCTGTCACAAGTCTGTCAACAAAGAAAATACCTCTAAAAACAAACAAAAAAACTCCTAAAAAATGTAAATGTGATATGAGCTTTTAGATAAACTATTAAAAATAATTACACTTTAAAATATCTGTCTATAATAGTCTCAACTGAAGGCAAAGGAGAAGGGGACGACAGAGGATAAGATGGTTGGATGGCATCACTGACTCAATGGATATGAGTTTGAGCAAGTTCTGGGAGTTGGTGATGGACAAGGAAGTCTGGCATCCTGCAGTCCCTGGGGTCGCAAAGAGTCAGACATGACTGAGCAACTGAACTGAACTGAACTTACAATAGTTTCTCCAGATTTTGGTTACCTGAATTTCTATCATTGTGCTAAAGTAAGTGATGACAGTATATTGAATAGCTAGGTCATTTCCAAATAAATTAAGGTTCCAAAATAAGAAACATACACTGAAGCCAGGTGACTGCAGGATTTACATGTGAACTAAAATTTGGTGGGACAGAAGCACATCACTCTAGTAAGAATGTGACTTAATTAAACTGACTTCCACTCACTTCATGTACATAGGGTTTCTTAATCCATTTTTAAGGAATTGAATCAATTATATCTCCTCACACATTCAAAATCTCTTGGTGTATATTAACTTAAATTCCTAGTCCAGTACTTACAGAATGAGTGTTACAAGAAGTAAATGTGTATAAATTATGATGAGTAATGACAGGAAGCTTATTTATTCTGCGTTTGAATTCTCTATTTACTTTAGATCAGTGACAATATATTTACTGATGTGAACATTTTAGTGCCATGTATAAATACGTGTTGAGTGGAATTATGATAACTGTTAGTGTTGGCACAATGGTTATAATTTTTCCATGTCTTTTTCATATATTCTTTTTGAGATTCTGGGTTCCAGAGCATCCACTGCTGACTATTGAACACCTGATAGATAATGTAAATGTACAGAGTCACCTTAACTAACCTAGAAATTCACTGCAGACATATTTGACCACAAAGTCCTTGATTTAGGAATGTTCAGAGCATCCTCCTTGAACACCAGCTGAATCAGTTTTCATCAGTGATATCGTTGTTGTTCAGTCACTAAGTCATGTCTGACTCTGTGACCCCATGACAGCATGCCATGCTTTCCTGTCCTTCACCATCTCCCAGAACTTGCTCAAACTCATGTCCATTGAGTAAGTGATGCCATCCAACCATCTCATCCTCTATTGCCCCTTTCTCCTCCTGCCCTCAATCTTTCCCAGCATCAGGGTCTTTTCCAATGAGTCAACGTTGAGTCAGGTGGCCGAAGAATTGGAGCTTCAGCAATAGTCTTTCTGATGAAGAGTCAGGATTGATTTCCTTTAAGGTTAACTGCTTTGATCTCCTTGAAGTTCAAGGGACTCTCAAGAGTCTTCTCCAACACCATAGTTTGAAAGAATCAATTCTTCAGCATTCAGCCTTCTTTATGGTCCAACTCTCACATCCATACATGACTACTGGAAAAACCATAGCTTTTACTATACGAACCTTTGTCAGCAAAGCAATGTCTCTGCTTTTTGATACATTGTCTAGGTTTGTCATAGCTTTTCTTCCAAGGAGCAAGCATCTTTCAATAGCTGCATTCACCACCAGTGTTCCCTGCCCCAGATGGCCCCTTTCCGCACCTGACACTTGATGGGCACCTTTCAGGCGTCCATGGGGGAGAAAACCCCTGGCACCAGAGGACTGACGGGGGAGCACAGCCAGACCCACCTCAGCTCCACTTGGAGCCAATGGTGAACGGAACAGGACCGAAGGGGAGCTCAGAGAAGTTTGTGGTCACAAACCAGAGTGCCCCGGGACTTGGGCAGGGAGAGGTGGACCATGGGTGGGGTGGGAGGGGAGCTGAACCCAGAAGAGGGTCTAGGACAAGCGTCTAGGGGCAAGCTTGCTAACTCAGAGCCAGCCAGCAGCCCAGTGTGTGCAGCCAAGCAGGGCTGGGGCCCGGATCTTGCCTGCAGGACTGGCTGAAGATAGGATGGGCCGGAGGGGCTCCCCCTCTGCTCAGGCCCGGTCTCCCACGTCCACACTACCTTCGTGTAGGCTCGCGCCCCCCACAGGCGGCCTATTTTCAGGCCAGGTGTCCAAAGGCAAAGGGACCAGAGCCCCGGGCTGGAGCGGGAGCTCACGGCAGAAGACAGGCCAGGGTGCCCAGCCGCTGCCCCGCTGGCCAGGCTCACCAGCCACGTCCCTCCTCCCTCCCTGGGTTGGTCAGCAGGGCGGGGCTTCACTGCGGGGGTGACTGGAGGCATCTAGGATTTGGGGGGAACAGAGATCAGAGGCGTGTGGCCCGAGACTCCTTCCACCCAGGAGCGCCCTCCAGACCCCTGAGTCTCTTGGGGGCGCTTGTCTGGGGCCAGCCTTTGCCACTGCAGGTCCTGAAGCCCGGCTGAAGGGTGGGAGGCCAGAGAACAAGCAGAACCCTCTCTGAAGCCCACCCCAGGATCCAACCCTGGGGACAGGGGGGGCTCAGTGCAGTGAGCAAGGCGGAGGAATACCGCCCAGGGAGCCTGGAGCCTCTGGCGATTCCACTAGGAAACCTAGGACGCACTGGCTCCAAAGCGCCCAGGAAGCAATAAAGAAACTTGAGAATTCATCAAGTCTTCTAAAACCATGTATTTGAGAGGTTCACTTGAGATAAATTATTTGATGACCAAAAAAAAAAAAACCATTTCAGGGATTGATATAAAGTGGAAGCAAGCTGGCCAGTGTCACTTCCATGTGAAAACTGGAGAGGGACTACCCACCCTCCAACTGTCTGGAGGTCTCAGAACTTCCAACGCGCCCCCCCACCACGCCACCTAGGGCCTCGCTCCTCTCTGTGAAGCTGGCAATAGCGGCTGACCTCATTCAGGGCCGGGCAGACGCGGGGGCTGCGCTCCGGCTGGGTGTGTCTTTGTCCCTAATGCCCGGCAGGCCAGCGTCCACGTGTGCTCGGGCCTAGGCCAGGTGCCCGGCGAGCTGTTCTCGCCCTCCCCCGGCTGCCGCTCCCACTCCAGCCCCTCCAGCTCCTCTCTGGACGGCTCTGCGCCCTGCCTCTGCGGCAGCTCCAGCACCTCCGTCTCCACCGCCTCCCTGAAGCCCGCGCGCTGCGCCCGCGCCACCGCGTCCAGGCTGGGGCTGTGGGAGGGGCTCCCGGTGCGCGCCGCCGACCTCGAGCGGGGGCACTGGGGCCCCCTCTCCCTGCAGCCCCTGCTCAGCGTCGCGGGCGGGACCTCCTCCCAGGCCTCGGAGATGTCCACAGTGTCCACGACGCAGTAGTCCCACCGGAAAGCCAGGGCCGCCAAGCGCTCGCCGGCCGGACGCGGAAGACCCTCGGCAGAGAGCAGCCTTGAACTTGGCGACCAGGCCCTGGGTGGCTGGATGGATGGATGAGGGCAGGGGCGTCCGTGGGCAGGTCCTCCACGCGCACGTCGCTGGAGAGGTCGTCCAGGTTCCCAGGACCGCAGTCCAGGACGAGCAGCGCTTTGAACGCAGGCGTGTGCCAGGCGCAGTACCTCTCCACCGCAGGGCAGAAGTCCCCGAGCCTCTCCTGGAAGAGGCTCCTGGTGCCCCGAGCCCCTATGCGAGCGCCGCCGCGGGGGCAGGTTGGGCTTGGAGAAGCCCCTGAGCGCGCGGGTTCTCGCGAGGAACACCAGCAGCGGCTTCAGCTTGAAGCCTTGAAGACGTCGGCGGCGTTGCTGCTGAGCAGCAGGGTCGGGAGATCGCGGGCGCCTGCGAGCCCCGGGTCCGGCGTCTCCGCCGCGGAAGGGCCTGTCCTGCCGGGCAGCCGCCTCCAGAGCAACCGGGTCTCGTCCCCACGGAACACCTGCCGGGCCTCGTCGCCGCCGTCTGGGATCACTCACTGCAGCGGCGCCGGGCACCTGCGCGCAGCCCGTGCAGCGCCTTTAATCTCGACGGTCTCGGCCCCAGCCCCGCGCCTTGCACCCGCTTGAGCTCCGCGAGCAGGCTGCGGGCCTTCTCCTGGCCCAGCACCGCGCCTTCTTGAATCCTCGATCTCTCGATCCGCACGCTCAGCAGCCGCTCGGTGTTCTCCATCACCAGGTTGCGGCCGTGCTTCAGCCTGGCGGTGGCGCGCTGCATGGATGCCTGCGAACTCACTCGGATCTTGTCCTTGTCGCGAATGGTAGCCACGGGGGCGGCGGACAGCCCTAGGGTCCTCCCGATCCCGCTGAGCTTCTCTCGAGCTTCACCTGCAGGTCGATGGCCTTGTGGTCCCGCTTGGCTCTCCGGGTGCTGGCGCGCACGCGGGGGCCTCTCCAGGGCGGGCTTCAGGCCCACACCCCTCTCTCCAGCATATTTCTGCTCCCACCCTGTGCCAGCCAATTTCAGGACCGCCACTGCCGCCCCTGCCCTGACCGCAAAACGGGTGGCGGCATTTACAGGTGCTAAGTGCCCACGGGCCCGGGGAAAACCGTCAGAGGTCACCAGCTCGTGTCTCCCTCTAGGTGGGGGATTCCAGGCTCTATCTGGCTGGAGCTCGCTGCCCACTGGATGGATTCTTGCCCCATGGATCACAGAAACTTCACTGAAAACCCACCGCCACATGCCTGGTCTCCCAGGACACCAGCTCACCTCACCTACTTGGAGGCCTCAGCGAAGCCTGCAGGATAGCAGGACACACCACAAACTGATGTCAGACGAAACACAGAAATTACCAGACGTCAGAGCCTGGCCAGGGACGGCAGCCATGGCGCATGACCCCAGCTCCCCGCTTGGCGGTGGCCAGGCGAAGGAGAGGAAGCAGCCGGCCAGCCGTGGCTGCCACATTGGGGCCCTGACTTACCAGATGTGAGCTGTGTCGCTAAGGGTGTCAGGACTTGGGGCTTTTGTTTCTGGGTGTGTGGTGTGTTTTTAATTCACTTGTTTTGGGGCCATGCCATGGGACATGTGGGATCTTAGTTCCCCAACGGGGGGTGGAACCCGAGCTCCCTGCTGTGGAAAAGCAGAGTCCTACCCCCTGTACCACCAGGGACGTCCTGTGTTTGACTATCTCTATGGAGGAAATGCTTGTGCAGGGGGAAACCACCCAGATGGCTACGGCAGGCCCCAGCCCCACATCCTTCCACAGCGCAGTGGGTGGCCCAGCGCTCAGAAGCAGCCCCGCAGTCCTGATGGGTGATGGGAGCCTGACCACGGAGTGCCCTGGTGGGTCTGAGTTGCCAGCAAGACGCCAGCTAAGCCCAACTGGGGCAGGTCTGGCAAGGCCGCTGCAGGTGCTTCCAGGCCCGGCAGCGTTTCAGGAACACCCAGGAATGGCAGTCAGGGGTGGGGAGGGCCGAGGTGGGGTCCCCTTGCCCCCTCACCTGGCCATGCTCCTGGGCTGGTCTGCTCTCCTTCCCGCGTGTGAGCAGGTTCCTCTCTTCATGGGGCAGCCCCTGGGTTATCCACCAACATCACAAACACACAAGAGCCCCTGACACAGAGAGATGTTCTGGTCCTATCCAGAGGACAGGCAGGCCCGGAGGGCAGAAGAGCCCAGGAGGGCAGCACCAAGATAATGGTGTGTGTCCCAGAATGAGAGGTGAACACCAGCCCGCAAGCCCTGTCGGCCTGGGCAGACAACTCCAACAGAGCCACTAAAGGCTGGAGCTGCCTGTGCCACTGGACGGGAGCCCGCTACGAATGAAGTGACAGCAGCGGGGTGCAGAGTGTTGACGGGGCTTTCTTTTGAAACGTCTATGTGGCCCACGTTTACGCACACGTCCCCATGTGCACTGCCCGTGTGTACATGAGGGACGGAGCACACACAGTGGGCAACAGGGACCATCTCCAGGGAGGCAGACTGGGTGTGAGGCATGAACTTTATACACTTCTGCGGAGGTCTGAATGACTACATAATACACCTACATTTCAAATTTTTCTTTAAAATTGGAAGACATAAATGATGACCACTGTATTTCTATCTTTGTGCAACAGAAACTGCTAAACTATAGAAAGTCCCCTACATAAAAACAAGTTCTATTCCAAGAGCACATCTGTAGGTCCAACAAAGCTAGCCTAGGTACCTAACTAACACAACTGGCTACACTGGACTGCAACAGTACTGTATTTATTACAGCTGCATAGTACTGTGATAGTACTGTATACAGTACTGACTACACAGTACTGCGATAGTACTGTATATAGTACTGGCTACATACTATTATAACAGTACTGTATATAGTACTGGCTATATAGTACTGTGTGTAGTACTGGCTACACAGTACTGCGATAGTACTGTATATAGTACTGGCTACATACTATTATAACAGTACTGTATATAGTACTGGCTACATAGTACTGTGATAGTACTGTATGTAGTACTGGCTACACAGTACTGTGATAGTACTGTATACAGTACTGGCTACACAGTACTGCGATAGTACTGTATATAGTACTGGCTACATACTATTATAACAGCACTGTATATAGTACTGGCTACATAGTACTGTGATAGTACTGTATATAGTACTGCCTACACAGCACTGCCACAGTACTGTATATAGTACTGGCTACATAGTACTGTGATAGTACTGTATATAGTACTGGCTACATACTATTATATCAGTACTGTATATAGTACTAGCTACATAGTACTGCCATAGTACTGTATAGTACTGCCTACATAGTACTGTGATAGTACTGTATATAATACTGGCTACACAGTACTGCAGAACACAGTATACAGTACTGATTACATAGTACTATAATAGTACTATATGTAGTATTGGCTACAAAGTACAATAATAGGTTTATAATACTTTTCACATAAATAATACATAAGAAATAAACACACAGAATAAAGAAAGCATCTTTAATCTTACAGTGTAATACCTTAGAAAGTATAGGAGTATAGCACAACCCCTGATTAGAGGGACTGGCATGGAGCGAACAGGCAAGAAAAATTAATGGTAGAGCTGGGCGAGGAGGGGGAGGTGGCAGAGAGAAGGACCGTCAGCAACAGGAAATGGAGGACAGGCTGTGGCGTCACTCAGGCCTGACGTCGAGGCACAGGTTCTGGCTCCGTGCTGGGTTCAATTCCGTCTCCCTCTTTAAAAACCGGTCCAGGGATGTCTGGGCAGTGGCTCTTTTTTTCTCATCGTAGATGACACGGTAGCGCTGGAGTGCATTCTGAACGGCTGCCTCAACCTTCGTGTACCGCTCCACATTCGGGTCCTGGGCCTCGAAAATGAACAGCGCCTCCTCAAACAGAGAGAACCCCCTGGCCATGTCCTGCATCTTGAAGCTCTTCAGCTCTTCACTTCGTTCTTCCTCCTCCTGTCTCTCTTCATCCTTTCTCTGGGCCTCCAGTTCCATCAGGTCTTCATTAGTGAGCTCCTCATGTTGCACAGCAAGGAGTTCAATAAAGTCATCCTCCTGCAGATCCAGCTCCAGCTTCTCACTGAGGGTCACTAAATTGCTGAAGACCTCTCTGGACTCCTCATCCACCTTTTCAAAATCACGGAAATCGTGAACAAACTGCGGGCAAAGGTTCTTCCATACGCCATTCATGGTGCTGGCCGTAACCTCACGCCAAGCAAAATCAATGTTTTTTATGGCCTTGTAGATGTTATAGTCCTTCCAAAATTGTCGCAAGGTTGTTCCTGACTCATCACTCGCCTTTGCTGCCTGACGAAAAGTGTGACGTAAATAATACTTCTTGAAAGTCGATATAACTCCCTGGTCCATGGGTTGGATAAAGGGTGTAGTAGCCGGTGGGAGACGCACTACTTTGACATTGGGATGAAAATCGTCCATGAATGGGGGGTGGCCTGGAGCACTGTCAAGCAACAAAAGAATGTTGAACGGGACATCCTTCTCCAAGCAGTATATCTCTACCTCTGGGATAAAGTGGTGGAAAAACCAATCCTGGAAAATGGCCTGTGTAACCCAGGCTTTGGGGTTACTCTTCCACACAACAGGAAGAGAGCCCTTGGCTATATTTCTAAGGGCTTTTGGGCTCTCTGAATGGTAAACCAAGAGAGGCTTCAGCTTCATATCACCAGAAGCATTGCCACCAAACAGCAGAGTCAGCCTGTCCTTTGCTGCTTTATAACCTGGCATCAACTTCTCCTCCTTACTGATGTAACTTCGGTCTGGCATTCTCTTCCAGTACAGTCCTGTCTCATCCACATTAAAAACCTGCTCTGGTAAATATGCCCCTTCATCAATGATTTCTCGAAGTATGTCAGGAAATTCGCGGGCAGCAGCCATATCTGCACTCATTGCCTCATCACTTACTTTTACATTGTGAAGGTTGGCTCTGGCCTTGAACCGATAAAACCAGCCACAGCTGGCATTAAAAGACGGGCCATCTGATTCTTCGCCGTATTTCTTCTTCAGGTCTTCATACAGGCTTTTAGCTTTCTCTTGAATCAGCATTATGTTGAGCGGGGCTCGACGCTGATGCTGGTCCTGCAACCACACACTGAGAAGTTTCTCCATCTCCTCCATCGCTTTGCCACGACGCTTGGATATGATCGTGGACATCATTGACACAGCAGACTTCACGTGTTCCAGGATCTTGTCCTTGTTCTTGACTATCGTGCCAATGGTTGAACGGTTCAAGTTAAATGAACGAGCCACATCTGTCATCTTTTCACCTCGCTCCACTCTCTCAATTATCTTCACTTTCGTTTCCATCGTTATCGCGTGGCGCTTCTTAGCAGTACCAGCTACCTCACTGCTGCTCTTACGCTTGCTTCCAGACATCCTGGGCTTGAAATAAAGATACTGTACTACTGTACTGTGAAGTACACAAACGCAGAACCCCATGGAGAGATTGCATGCATGTGACAATGTACCCCAGACACGTGAACTAACTTACATGACTGGACATGCAAATACACATTCACATTTTTAAAAGTTTGCAACCGGCAAATTCAGACAAGGGACTTACTGAACTCTGTATATGATGCTGTGAGCCTGGACCAGGGTGCCAGGCAGGGCCCAGCCCAAGGGTGAGGGACCAGGGGTTGGGGGTGAGGGGTGGCTGGGCACAGCTGCTTACGGTGACCTTCCCAGGACTGGGGTGAAGAAGGGTGGGGGGCAGAGTTCAGCAGGATATGGCATCTCTGACTGTGGAGGACTCACAGCTCACCTGAGCTCCATCCGAGAAGGGCTTGGCTGGCTCTGCAAAGTCTCCAGGCTGTTGGACCTCAGGAGGGGCCTGGACGAGGGCTGAAGGGGAAGGGGAGCGTTAGTGCCTGCAGCCCCGCCCCGAGGACACAGGGGTCGGACACCCAGAAGTCAATGTGCAGCTGGACACTGGCCGGGGACTCAGAGTTGGATGAGACCTCTCCTGCCCTCGGACTCACACAGAAGGCGGCAGCCCTTTCTGACCCACACACATGCGACCTCAAGAGCACACCCAAGGCCTTTGAAACCCAAGTCACCAAAACGCCAGAGACAGTCATCAGATGCTTCCTTCGGCTGCAGCTGGGTGGTTGGGAAAGAGCTGTGCCAGCAGGCCTGAAATGTCCAAACCCTGCACACTCCCAGCAAAAGGGTGGCCCCTCACGTGCTCCCTACAGGGGCCCACAAAGCCCTTGGAGGATTCTGCCTGGTAATAACAGGCAAGCCCCCAGGGGACAGCACCCTGGGCATGCTGCTACACATCGCTGCCAGGAGAACTAAGCACGACCCACACAGCACCCGCAGGACAGGACTCTGGAATCTCACAGACTGGGCACCTTTTCCCATTGCTGACTTTAATCTGCCTCCTTTCACTGTATGAACAACAACCATGACTGTAACAGTCTTGTCGATTCCTGCAGCTCCTAGCAAATCACTAAGCCTAAGGGTGGTCTTGGGGACCCTGAATGAAAACATCTGTCTGCATAAACAAAGTATACATAAGTTCACATGAGCATGTATCATAACAGCCAAAAGGTACCAACAACCCAAACATCCACTAACAGTTAAAACAAATAAACAGAATGTGCTATAACCACACAATTGGATATGACAAGACATAAAAACGAGTGAGATACTGACATACTACACTATGAACACTGAAAACATTACACTCAATGAAAAAAGCCCATCCTCAAAGCCACATACTGTATGACTCCATTTCCTAAGACACCAGAGTAAGAAAGTACAGGTCACCAGCTACCAAGGCACTGGGAGAGAGCAGAATGGAGAGTGACAGCTGCTGGGCATGGAGTTCATTTGAAGGTGATGACACTACGGTGTTAGACACGGGTGATGGTTGTACAACCTCGTGAATACACCAAAACCCATGAACTGTACAATATTTTGACACGTGTGTTATAGCTTACTAAAGATGGGTTTTGGTTTGTTTGTTGAAGTGCTATGGTTTCCACCCCTTGATACAAGGGGCCAAGCAGGCAAGGAGCTGCACAGACACTGTGAGTCAAAGAGGACACAAAGGCCACAGGCAACTGACGGCCGTCACCAACCATCTCTCCTGCCTGCCGCACGGCTGTCACCTCTCAAGTGTGTAAGTGCACACCCAGACCAAGGTGAAGACTTGATACAGCACGAACTGCAAAGCCACCCTTGGCTGGGCTTTCTCCACTCCCTCTAGAGAAAGGAGAACAGCCTACTTGTGACTGGAGGGTCTCATGGTCCAACTCTCAAACCAGACTGGGCTCCACCAGGCCAAGGACCTTGCTCTCTCCCTTCCCCACTGGACCCACAGGACTGGCACATGCCATGCACTCAGTGAATTTGCTGAGAAGAAAAAGAGAGAGAAGGCCCAGAGCATCCTCAGAGGAGGAAACACCATGCCAAGCACAGGCTCGCACCTCTGGGAGGCTCACAGGCTAGGAAAGTCTCCAAACAGGTCGTGGCTTCTGAATCTTCTTCCCAGCGATGGGGACACAGAGGGCCGGGGAGCAGCGAGCAGGTACTTGGGACCAAGGGTCAAGGGCTGGGCCCCCTGCACATTCCCCTGCCCCAAGCCCGGTCCCTGGGGCTCACCAGTCTCCTGAAACATCTGAGCGAGGTCCTCCACAAGAGCCACAGCCTCCTCGCCGGTCTCGGGGCACTGGGACTCCACCCAGACCCGGGTGTCGGGGGGCAGCACACCCAGGAACTGCTCCAGCACCAGCAGCTCCAGCATCTGCTCCTTGGAGTGCACCTCGGGCCGCAGCCACTGGCAGCAGAGCTCCCGGAGCTGGGCCAGCGCCTCGCGGGGCCCCGCAGCCTCCTCATAGCGGAAGGTGCGGAAGCACAGCCGGGGGTCCCAACCGAGAGCAGGCAGGGGAGTGTGAGGCTGAGGCTTGGAGAACGGTTCCGGATCCCACGGGATTTCCTCGTCCTCCTCCACCTTGATGATCACGAGCTCCTCTTGACCGAAGGGTGTCGGGTCAGCTGCCATGGTGAGGCGTGGGAAACCTGGCCTCCCAGTCTTCACTCAGCCACACGCACCGTCTTCCTGGGACACACACACACCCCCAATCAGGGCTGTGGACCACCCACACCCCTCCACCCACTTACACCCTACAGGGCCGCTTGCCATGAGGGAGAGCATTCCCAAACCCGGCCGCCTGGGCAGCTGGCTGAGGACACCTCACACTGGGAACCTGGTTAGGACAGTGAGGGAGAGGGCCCTGGAGGGAAGCCTTCAGGTGTTCAGGCCAGACTGGGCCAAGGAGGAGGGCTGCTCCTGGGGAGGGAGCGTGGACACGTCCAGTGTCTCAGTGACAGAAAATCCGGTCAGCAGACAAACAGAGGTGTCCGTGGGAACTAGCGGAGGCCCAGTGACCAGGGAGGGTCCCAGCCCAGGGACCAAGTGTGCAGTGCAGGATGCAGTCTGCGGGGCACTGGAAGGAGTGACACAACGGAAAAGTCCACGACAGCAGCTGGGGACAGGGAGAGCAGTCACACAGGCAGAGCAAGAGGGGGTGCCTACCCTGAGGGCCCTCCTCCTTCACGTCAGGCTCCTCTGGGACCTGGTCCTGTTTAATGGTAAAATTTCCTAACAGCAAACAGGAGCTACCGCTATAGGTGTTCACCAAAAGGTCCTGAAAACCGGCAACCCCTCAGCTGGCAACTCTGGGGAAAGGAATTGGAGGAAGACCTCTGCTTTTCCTTCTGTAACGTCTGGAAAGCATCTGAATTTCTTTCTTTCCACCGGTCATTTGCTACCACTGTAACTTAAGAACACAGATCATTTTCCGTGCCAATGTGTGGCTTTAACAGGGTCTGTCAGGGCTCCCCCGAACCAGGCCGCCCAGTCCAACAGCGCCCAAACACCCGGGTTCTGAGTCCCGAGTATCCTGCCCCGACCCGCCTGCACTCTCACCTCAGGGGGGCACGCGCGCAGGAGCAGCGGGAGCAGGCAGGTGGCCTGAGCTGCAGAAATCCAGGAGGGCTTCTCAGGGGAGGTGTGTTTAGGGGGAGCTGGGCGCAAGAGCTGGGCGGAAAAGCTGACCGAGTGTGTGCACAGAGCTGGGAGCCGCTGGCCGACGGCCCAGAAACTCCACCGAGGAAGCGACCGCCGCGGACGCATAAGAACTGGCCCCGAGGCGCCGCGAGGGCCCAGCTCCCCGCGGATCACTTCCGGGCCGCGCCTCGCTTCCGGGAAGGGCCGGGTCCCGCCGGACTCCAGGTCCCGGCAGCCCGCGGGGCCATCGCGGGGCTCGGCGGGCGGCCGCGCCTCGCCCCGCGCCCGCGCCCTCGGGCCCGCCGCACGCCGGCCCGGCTCTCCCCACGCCCCGCTGTCGCCCGCGAACTCGCCGCCCTCGGGAGCTACGCCGCCCGGCGTGGACCCAGGCCGCCGCGCGGAAGCGCCGGCCAAACCCCAGGGGCCCGGGAGCCGAGCGTCCCGGCTGCCCCGCACCGCTTCCGCAGCCCCCTCCCACCGCGCCGCTCGCCCCTCCCGAGCACCCAGCCCCTCCCCAGGACCCTGCGCGCCGGCCGGCGGGGGTGAGCGGGGCGGCCCGCCGCTTCTGCCGGAAGTGGGGCCGCGCGAGCCCCGCTCCGCCCCGGAGGCCCGCCGGGAGCTGGAGTCCTCGGCTTGTCACGAGACCCTCCCAGCGCAGCTGCGGAGACCGCGCTTCCCAGAGGGCAGCTGGGAAACGGAGTGCTTCGGGCCCCTGAGACCGGTGCTCCCCTGCGCTTTGGCTGAGGTCCGGTCCTCTCCTTGGTTCTGAGCAAAGGAGCCATGGGTCCAGGCGAGCGCGGCCTCTCCGCCATGGCCTGCCTCACGCCCTCACCTGCGTCTCTACCCCTCCCTCCGTTAGGATGTGGCATCTCCTCCCACCCGGTCACCTGTCTCCTCTAGCCGCGGGGCCACACTCCAGCTCCACCAGGGCTGCTCCTGCCTCCCCGTCCCGCAAGCGTTTACCGGCCACGTGCTGGGCGGCCTCAACAGATCCCTGTCTGATGCCTGGCGTTTTGAAATGACTGGCTTCCAAAAGCTGGGCACCACCTCCCAGAAAGCCTTCCCTATCAGTCCTCTCCTCTGGACCCGGCTGGATTTGGGGCCCTCACCAGTCGCCCGTCATAGCCATTGTCACACAGAATGTAACCACCTCTGAACTGGCAGCTCTGAAACCTGTCTCTCCCACCCTGGTCTCCCCACATCCAGCACATCACAAGTGCCCATAATTTGTGTAATTTATTAATCCAGTCAGTCACCAGGCTCCTCAGCAAAGCGCCTTCTCTTCTTGCCATCCCTTTTGCTGTTCTTGCCAGGAAAGCAGGCCAGGGGCCACATCTGACCTTTCTCCCTGGGAGGCTGGACCCCCCTCTGGCTCTGGCTGCTTTTACGTGTTGACAGTGGGCCCACCACTGCAAGTGCTAGCTGGGTGACAGGAACGCTCTCTCCTAACTTTACTCTTGGTGAGTAAGCACGTAGGTGCATGTGGGCATGCAGGTACCTGTGCTGAAAGGAGTCGAGGCCAGACAGCCCTGTCTCACCACTTGGGGCTCATCTAGCTGGGGTACAAGAACACCTTCCTTATAGACTTTGTGTTGACAGTCCACATGGTATGTTTGCAGACTCAGGCGGATACCCCAGTGTGCTTCAGACATCACTTTGCTGATAAAGGTCCATATGTCCATCTAGTCAAAGCTATCATCTTTTCAGTAGTCATGTACAGATGTGAGAGTTGGACCATAAAGAAGGCTGAGCACCCAAGAATTGATGTTTTTGAATTGTGGTGCTGGAGCAGACTCTTGAGAGTCCCTGGGACTGCAAGGAGATCAAACCAGTACATCCTAAAGGAAATCAACCCTGAATATTCACTGGAAGGACTGATGCTGAAGCGGAAGCTCCAATACTTTGGCCATCTGATGCAAAGAGCTGACTCACTTGAAAAAGACTCTGATGCTGGGAAAGACTGAAGGCAGGAGGAGAAGGGGATTGAAATGGTTGGACGGTATCACCGACTCAATGGACATGACTTTAAGCAGACTCTGGGAGATAGAGGCATAGCAACCCACTCAGTATTCTTGCCTGGAGAATCCCATGGACAGAGGAGGCTGGTGGGCTATAGTCCATAGAATGGCAAAGAGTCGGACATGACTGAAGTGACTTAGCATGCACAGCACCAGATGACAGAGAGAAGTCTGGTGTGCTGCAGCCCATGGGGTCGCAAAGAGTCACACACAACAGAGACGAAACAACAACAAGGGGACAGGAGAACAAGCTGAATGTTGAGGCCATTGAACCCCCAGGAATGACTGAGATTTTTCAAAGAGCTCTAGGTCTGGGAGACCATCAAAGTGACAAAAGGTTCAGCCTCAGAGCCTAGAGGGAAGCAAGACAACCACAGCACAGAAACCCAGGGAAGAAAACATCTCCAAAGCAAGGAATGGGGCCTGGTATCAAAAGCCACACATGCCCATAGGCTCTGGCACAGTGGAGGCTCAGACAACACAAGTCATGAAAGCCCAAAGGGGTGAGGATGGCATGGAAGGTGAGCCAGGAGAGTAGGAAACTGTTCCTATCCAGAACTGGTGGGAAGTCACAATGGGGCACGGACAGTCAGGGCTGGCAAACAGGAGAGGCTCGTCTCAACCATGGCCCCTCACCACAAGGAAGGCTGCTCTGGTGGGCTGTGCTTGGCACCTGCTATTCTACAGGGTGTGTCTCTGACATGGATGGGCACTCCTGGGTCCCGCAGCTCATCTGCCAATCAGAAAACGCCACCCTCAAGCCTGGTGCTCTGTGTGCCACTGTACAACGTTGGCCATGCATCAGGTATGAAAACTATGAGTGAGACGTGGCATGGTCTACCCTCCAGAAACAAAACTCATCAGACAAAATGCATCTGCAATCAGGCCCAAGCCTCAAATCATACAGGTCATTTAAAGAGGTCTGTCCTTCAGAATCTATGCCCGTGGCCACTCGCCCACCCTCTGTGGGCCCCACCTGGGCTGAGTGCAGGCTTCCTGACAACTCTTTGGTTGCCACCGTCACGGGGCCTCTGAAAGCCCTGCAGCAGCCAGAGCCTGTCGCCTCCTTTCTCGGAGCAGCTCCCGGAGGTGGGCAAGGGCACAGTAGACAGCCCGGGACACCTGCAGGCTGCGTTCCCGGTTGGGATCATTCTCTGAGAGGACTCGCAGGCCAGTGGCAAAGTGGGACAGGGCCCGGGCCAGGTGCTCAGGGCGCAGCGCACGCACACCTGTGTCCGTGGCCTCCAATTCCGGTCTTCTAGAGGCCAGGCCCTGCCCAGCCTGGCAGGGCAGCCCAGGGCCATGGACACACCCGCTGTCCATACCTGAGGGGGTGGGCGAGGGCTCCCCGCGGGCCTGTAGCAGATGGCTAATGTCGGCCTCGGCCACGTCCCCCAGGCCTGCGTGGCTGGCTAGTGCCACAGTGCTGTGGGGGAGCTGGGGTACGGTGCTGGGCTGGGGAGCAACAGCCAGCACGCACTCAGGCCAGAGCTTCCTCCAGGCACTGTTCATGGTGGCAGGCTGCAGCTCTGCCCAGGCCTCGGCGATGTTGTCCACAGCGGTCATGATGGTGTAGCTGCGCCAGAACTCCCACACGGAGGGCCGGTCTGTACCACCTGTCTCCTGGACCAGCTGGCTGAGTGTGCAGCGCAGATACTGGGCCTTGAAGGCGGTGATGACACCCTGGTTCATGGGCTGGATCAGGGTAGACGTGTTCTTGGGCAGGAACTCGACCTGCACATGGGCCGAGAGGCCACCCAAGTGGGCAGGGTGGCAGGGCGCACTGTCCAGCAGCAGCAGGGCACGGTGCGGGAGGCCATGGCTGGCACAGTAACTTTCCACAGCGGGGCAGAAGCAGCTAGTAAACCACTCCTGGAAGATGACAGGCGTCAACCAGTCATTGCGGTTGGAGCGCCAGACCACAGGCAGGCTGGCCTTGGAGCAGCCCCTGAGGGCACGCGGGTTCTCCGAGGGGTATACCAGCAGGGGCTTCAGCTTGAAGTCACCAGCCGCATTGCCACCGAGCAGCAGGGTCAGGTGGTCCTTAGAGTCCTTGGGCCTAGGCCCAGCTGTCCCCTCCAGCGCCAGAAGCATGCGCTCAGGCAGCCGCTTCCAGAACAGGCCTGTCTCGTCCACGTTGAAGACCTGCCGCGGTGAGTAGCAGCCCTCCTCCAGGATGGCACGCAGCGCCGCCGGGTAGCGCGCGGCAGCCTGGGCGTCGGCCACGGCGGGCTCGTCCGTCAGCAGCACATTGTGGCGCACCTTGAACCGGGCAAACCAGCCGTTGCTGGCCCCAAAGCTCTCGGCCCGGCCTCCGCCGCCGCCCTGCTCATGCTGCAGCTGAGTGAAGAGCCGGCGCGCCTGGTCCTGGATGAGCAGCGTGCTGACCGGCAAGTTCTGCCGCTTCTGCTCCTCGATCCACAGACTCAGCAGGCGCTCCATGCGGCCCATCAGCAGGCCCCGGCAGCGCGTAAGCTGCCTGGCGCAGATGGGCGTGGCTGCCTGAGAACTGGCCCGGATCCTGTCCTTGTTGACACGGATGGAGGCGACCGTGGAGGTGGCCAGCCCCAGGGCCCGGGCAATCTGCGTCAGCTTCTCCCCCTCCTCAAAGCGCCGAAGTACCTCCAGCTTCACGTGCAGGGTGATGGACTTCCGGTCCCGCTTGGCGCTGTGGCAGAGGCCAACCCCGAGGGGCGCCTTCCCCAAGCCCTGCGGCTGGGCGGGCTTCAGGCTGCCTCCCCGAGCCATGCACCTCAACACGCGCTCTTCCCTCTGCCCGTCCGCGGTACCCAGTGCCGTGCCACAATGGCCCTTGGGCCTCTCCTGCCACGCCATCTCTGCCTGAAGAGGGGAAAACATGGGAGTTGCTGTGAGTCCTAGAGAGCCAAGACCACCTCCTGGCCCTCCTGTGCTCTGACCTAGAGCCCACAGCCCTGTGGACCACTGCCTCGGAGGCAGGTCCAGTCCCTTCTTTCCCTTAATGCGAAGCAAACTGCATACACACTTCTGAGCATTCTTTGCAACCAGAGGAGCGTTTCACTTAGTTTTTATGAGATCAAAAAGAGGTCTGCTGGAGGGCAACAAAGGCGACACAGACATAAAGAACAGGCTTTTGGACACAGTGGAGGAAGGAGAGAGTGGGATGATTTAAGAGAATAGCTCTAAAGTATATACATTACCATATGTAAAATGGATAGCCAGTGAGAGTTTGATGTAGACAGGGAGCCCAAAGCCGATGCTTGGTGACAACCTAGAGGGATGTGATGGGGGGCGCATTCAAGAAGGAGGGGACATATGTATACCTATGGCCAATTCATGTTGATGTTTGGCAAAAACCAACAAAATATTGTAATTATTCTCTAATTAAAAAATAAATGAAGAGGCTGAACATGCCAAAAAAAAAACCCCAAAAACATTGGCCAGGAGACTTTGCTCTTCCCCCAGCCAAACTCTTGAAACCATAAGGGAATGTGAAGAGAGTCTAGAAATCCTGATCCACCTCCCAGACACTGATGAAAATGAGCATCTCCATGCTTCTCACTCAGTGTAAGAGACTGAATAATGCCTCCTAAACACATCCACATTCTAATCCCAGGAAACAATGAGTAAATGACCTTTCAAGGAAAAAGGGACAGGTGTGATTAAGATAATAATCTTCAGAGGTAGAGATTATCCTAGGTCATCCAAGTGGGCCCTACACGTAATCAGGGATCCTTGTTAAGAGGACACAAAAAAATTCACTCACGCAGAAGACAATGTGAGGAAAAAAAGAAAAGGCAATGTGACCACTGAAACCTAGAGCTTCAGAAGGAACCAGCCCTGCCAATACCCTAAGGTTAGCCCAGGAGACCCACTGCAGATTTCGGAGCTCCAAACTCTTAATAAACTTGTGTTGTTTGAAACCACCAAGTCTGTAGTAATATGGTACAGCCATGACAGGAAACTAACACAGAAGGGAACTTCCTTAAATCATGCCGCCACCCTGGAGCACCTGGGGACAGAGAAGGTGGTTCTCCACACAAGTCAGGGGAGAATTCCCTGGAAGTCCAGTGGTTAAGACTGCATACTTCCACTTCAGGGGGCACAGGTTTAATCCCTGGCTGGAGAACTAGGATTCCCACAAGTTGCAAAGTGCTACCCTCTGCCCCCCAAAAAACCAACAGCCTCTCTGCTCAGGGTCCTCCCAAGCCTCCCACCCGGAGTCAAATCCACAGTCATCACCAGCTTTGTCAAGGGCCTCTAAGCCTCCTTCTCTCCTTTGCTTACTCCTGACCACATCCTTAGGGCAGGCTAAGGGCACCCCCCACCCAGGACCTTTGCTACTGTGGCTCTTCGGCCCACAGTAGGGCGCCCTTCCCTCTAATGGGCATGGCTTATTCCCTCTTCTGCAGGTCTCCGCTCAATTGTAACCTGATCAGAGAAGCCCTCCCCACCTTTACAAAGCGTCCATCACACACTGCCTCAGGGCAGGAATTGTACCTACAGAGTACTTGGAGGCATTCTATGGTCATGTGCTAAATTATCAAATGGAGTACACTTGAAGAAGGAATTCATAGGGCCTGATCTCCATCTCAGGCCTGTTCATACTGATCATGCTCGGCCACCTCTCCAATGGACTCTGAACTCTCTGCTTAGTGCCTGTGGAAATTACAATGGAAGGATAAGACCCCCTCTGGACAGGGTGTGGTGTGTAAACAAAACAGCTTCTGTGACAGGCTGCTGTGATATACAGCCTGCCCTAGTTCCAGCGACCTCCCCCACCCTCACCTCATACCTCCCCCCACAAGCCAGGAAAGTCCCTCGCGCCAAGAGATAGACCATCCAGGGCAGATGCGCAATTTAAACTGACCAAACATTGACTGCCAGCTATACCAACGCTGTAACAAAGAACTGCCTGTATAAAAGCAACTGTGATCTGGAGCGCAGGGCTCTTGTCGGACTCCACTGCGTGGATGAGACTTGCACCCTAGCCCGGCTAGCAATAAACCCCTTTATGCTTTTGCATTGCTGTGTGGACTTGGTCTCTTTAGGGGTCTGGGACCCGGAGTTTGGACTTAACAAGGGGAATCTTGAAGATTATATCCAGGTTACTCATCACCTAAGAGAAAACATGCACTAATCACCCCTGGCTCCGGACAGGTCATAAATGTTTCTGATAGTAATCTCAGGCTTATAGATTATTAACTATTTGGAATGTAACCTCGGGCTTATTGATTATTGACTGTTCGAACACATGATACTTGAATGATGGCATTATTGTGATTGTATTTACCTTTCCTTTGTCTATGTAAGTTTTGGGTAATTTGGGGTGGTGGGTTCGGACGGGTTCAGACACGTACACGTGGGTATAAAAGATCCTCACAAATGCTGGTCAGGGTCCTTGGCTAAAAGGAGACTCTGCCTTGGGCCCGCCAGTGTAATAAACTGCACTCCACTAACTGCATTGTCCTTCTGAGTGAGTCTGCTTCCCAGAGCGCATGGCTACAACATTTGGTGCATAGGCCAGGAATTGCCTCACTCTGAGGAGACAGGTCTCATTTGAGGCCACCCCAAGGCTTTGTAGCTTGAATCTCCTAGAGGGGGTAAGGCGCCTTGTCCCTCTGGAAGAATTTGGTCTTTCAACGCCCGGTTTCTTTGTTTTGGCAGGCAGTGAACGGCAGCAAGGGAACAGAGCGCTCAGGTGAGGAGGAGCCCACCCAGTAGGGTGCAAGAGGCGCCTGATCACCCCCCTGGGAGGGACCAGAGGAGAGACGCATAGGAAACTGGTTTGGGTTGGCGACAATTGCTGCTCCGCACTCAGGTCGACGGCCGTGCCAGGGTTGAAGAAAGGGAACTTAGGGTTTAAGAAAGCCAGTTAGGTGTGTCCACGCTGTCTTAGGGAACGTGCTGAGCAGTCGCCAAGGGGTTTTATAGAGAGGATATAGAATTCTGTGCGCTGGTATTCTGCCCTCCCCCTCAGGAGGTACCCATCTGCTGTGTGACCCATCATCTCCTCTGCCAGTGGAGACAGGTAGATTGGCTTTTTGGGAAAGCCCTGAGACGTGGGAATCCAGAGGTAAGAAAATGGGAGGAAGCGGATCGAAGGCCACTATATTGGAGAATATGATTAAGAACTTTAAGAAAGGATTCGATGGAGACTATGGGAGGAAAATGACACCCGGCCGGCTCCTGTACCCTTTGTGAAGTCGAATGGCCTTTAACGGGAGTTGGCGGGCCACCAGAGGGAACCATGGACTTAAATCTCATAAAGGCAGTCTATGCTGTAGTTACAGGAAAGCCTGGACATCCCGATCAGTTCCCGTACATAGACTCATGGCTGGGAATAGCCCAAGACCCTTCCAAATGGGCCCGTTTTTACGCTCATGGCGGGGAAGGAAAAATCATGATGGCCCAAAGGTAACCAAGGATGAGGAGGAAATTTTACAGGACCCTGAAGGAGATGGGCTTCCTCCACCACCGTATTGGATGATGGTCCCCCCAGCTGGTATCACCACAGCCGCCGGAGGCCCAACAGGAGGAACCAGCCCGAGACTGTAAGCCTCCCAGACTCCTCAACAGTCCCGACAGCTCCACAGGTTGTAGAGTCGCCCCCCTGCCCCGCCCCGGCAGGCTCCTGCCTCGGCTGGAGGGACAAGGAGCCCACCGGACTCTACCACCCCGATGCTGCCACTACGTTCCCTAAACTCTACCCTCCACTCCCGGTAAGTACTCAGGGACACGGGGGAGGAACTGCTGGAATTAAACAGAGGCTCCGCTCTGACAAAGAGCCAGAGGAAAGAAAACCCTTGCAGATGCCCCTCAGAGAAGTTCAGCAACCCCCAATGATAGGGGAGGACAGTAATTATCACCAAGCTCCTGTAACCTATTACTATCAGCCCTTTTCATCAACCGATATACCGAACTGACAAAAACACACCCCCTCTTACTCGGTGGAACCCCAGGGCATGATTAGACTAATGGAAACTATTTTTCGCACTTATCAACCAACCTAGGACGATATAATAATGCATTTACTAGCATCTCTCTTCAGCACGGAAGAGAGATATAGAACTGAGGCAAGGAAATGGTTACAGGAGATGGTTCCTGAGGGCACTGCTAACCCGGAGAGGTGGATAGAGCAAGCCTTCCCCATTGACAGACCTAATTGGGAGTACAATACAGAGGAGGGAAGAATCCAATTAGACAGAAGAGGCCAATGGACACGTCTAAACCGGCCACAGTAGTTCAGAAGGGAAACGAGTCACCTTCTGAGTTTTACGAGACTGTGTGAGGCCTACAGACTCTATACACCCATAGACCCAGAAGCTACAGGCTCCCAGATTGTTATCAATTAGGCATTCATCTCACAAGCATATCCCGACATAAAATGAAAGCTTCAAAAAACCGAGGGAGTTCTATCTATGTCTAGTTCTCAACTGATTGAACTAGCAGACAAAGTGTTCCAGATTAGGGACACGGAAACAGAAAGGAAATATGAGAAACTGTATAAGGACGAGCAGGGAACAGACGAGAGGTTTGCAATGTTGGCTGCTGCGCTTTGAAAGCCTTCCGAGGACTTTTCCACCGCCAAAACAAACAAACCCCCGCTAGCTTCAAGGTCAGGACAGCCCTCCAACCGGTCCCAACGGAGGCCACGGGCTCCATTACAGCCAAATCAATGCGCCGTGGGTTAGGTCATTAGAAGAATGAGTGCTCAGAAGGAAGAAAGGAGAATAAACCTCCCCCAGTTGCAGAACTCGCTAACATAGAAACAGAATAGGGATGCCGGGGCTCAAAGATATCAGGTCCCCAAGAGCCCATGGTAACCTTAAAGATTGGGAACCATGACATTGACTTTATGGTGGATACCGGGACAGAATTGTCCGTGGTAAGTAAACCCGTGGCGCCACTGTCTAAAAGAACCGCTGCCATAATTGGGGTCTCGGGAGAAGAAATGATTAAGTCGTTTTGCCAGCCCAGGAAATGTCACATGAGGGGGTCACCAAGTGACTCATGAGTTTCTCTACATCCCTGAGTGCCCAGTACCCCTGCTGGGGAGAGGCCTATTCTCCAAACTGGGAGCACAAGTGACTTTCTCTCCTGAAGAGAGACCCACTTTTCGGGTGGGCACAACAACCTACTTACTCTCCCTCTCTGTGCCCCCTCAAGACGAATGGAGGCTACATGAGCCCCCTGGAGATAAGCAAGACCAAGCAACAGAGCTGGAGAGAAGGCTAACTCAGCTGTTCCCTGAGGTCTGGGCTGAAGATAAACCCCCGGGCTGGCCAAACACCAAGCCCCAGTAATAACAGAACTCAAACCTGGCACCATACCGGTGAGGAAACGTGAATACCCAATACCCATAGAAGCCCGAATCGGGATTCTGCCGCACATCAATAGGCTGAAGCAGGCAGGCATCCTGGTGGAATGTCAGTCAGCCTGGAACACACCAATCTTGCCGGTGAAGCAGGAAGGAGGACAGGACTATAGGCCCGTGCAGGATCTCAGGCTGGTCAATCAGGCCGCTGTAACTCTGCACCCGACTGCCCCAAACCCCTATACCTTACTCAGCCTCCTCCCACCTAAGACAAGGATCTATACTTGCTTGGACCTAAAAGATGCCTTTTTCTGTATACGCCTAGCACCTGCATCACAACCCATTTTTGCCTTTGAATGGGAGGACCCAATCGGAGGCAACAAGCAGCAGCTCACTTGGACTCGCCTCCCGCAAGGATTCAAAAACGCTCCAACCATCTTTGGAGAAGCCTTGGCCTCGGACCTGGAACCCTTCCAGCCTGAAAGGTATGGATGTTGGCTCCTGCAATATGTGGACGACCTGTCGCTGGCCACTGAGACCTGGGAAGAATGCTGGGAAAGGACTCAAGCTCTCCTCCAACTGCTGGCAGAGGCGGGATACCGAGTGTCAAGGAAAAAGGCGCAAATCTGCAAGGAGGAGGTAAGGTATTTGGGGTTTGTCTTAAGAGAAGGCACAAGGTTGCTAGACCAATCTAGGAAAGAAGTAATTCTGAGGCTCCCCACGCCTAAGACTCAGTGGCAAGTCAGGGAGTTCCTAGGGGCCACTGGATTCTGTAGGATTTGGATTCCAAAATATTCTTAAATATTTGAGCTCCTGATGGGGCCTGAAGAAAATCCTGTAAGCTGGACTGAGACACAGCAAAAAGCCTTTGAGGAGCTAAGACTAGCAATCACCTCCACCCCCGCCTTGGGAATGCCAGACCTCACCAAACCACTCAACTTATATGTAACCAAGAAAGATAAAACAGCCATGGGGGTTTATGACTCAAACCTTGGGAACGTGGGACAGGCCAATAGCTTATCTTTCAAAGGGACTTGATAACCTTGCCACCGGGTGGCCTAGCTGTCTTCGGGCTGTGGCCGCGGTCACCTTACTGGTATGTGAAGCCACAAAGCCAACCTTCGGCCAGGACTTGATTGTAAAAGTCCCACATGAAGTCAACACCCTCCTTCGAGGAGACCCCCACAGGTGGCTGTCAAGTTCCCAGATCATTCAGTACCAGGGACTGCTATGTGAAAACCCCAACCTCCATATTGAGCCTTGCCAGGGTTTAAACCCAGCAACGCTTCTCCCAACAGGAGAAGGTGGACCTACCCAAGATTGCAAGGAGGTCTTAGAGGAGGTCTATGCCAGCCATCCAGACCTCCGAGACCAGCCAATTTCAAATCTGGACTGGACTCTTTACTGACGGCACCAGCCTGGTAAAGCTAGGACAGCGGCTGTCAGGCTGTGCTGTAGTCACAGAAAAGACTCTTATCGAGGCTGGCTCCTTACCTTAGCACTGGTCAGCTCAATGAGCTGAGTTATGGGCCTTAGTCCGGGCACTGCAATTGTCAAAGGGTAAAAAAGTAAACATTTACACCGACTCCCGGTATGCTTTCGCTACACTCCATGTACATGGGGCGCTGTACAGGGAGAGAGGCCTTCTAACAGCCAATGGAAAGGACATTAAGAATAAGGAGATCCTGACTCTGCTAGACACTGCCTGGAGTCCCACGGAGGTAGCAGTCATGCACTGCCGTGGGCACCAGAAGGAAGACACCCCCAGAGGCTCGAGGGAATAGGCTGGCTGAAGAGACTGCCAGGAGAGCAGCCGAGGATGGAAAGGAATCCGGGGAAACCCCCCATGAGAACATTTGTCCTAGCTGAGCTACCCAAGCTGGCCCTAGACCCCTCGACATACACTGAGGCCAAAGACCAACTAGCTAAGGCAGAAGGAGCCATCAAAACAGAAAAAGGATGGTGAGAACCACCAGGTGGTAAGCTACTAGTGCCCAAGAAGATGGCCCCCTCTCTGGTGAGCCAAGCCCATTGTATGACTCACCTAGGACAAATTGGAGGAATTAACCCAAAGGTATTTTCTGGTTCCTTGCCTCTCCTCTCTATGTAGAACAGAATCCCAAAATTGCAACGCCTGCTCTCAGATTAATGCTGCTCCAGGATGCAGACCAGAGCCCCCAGGTATCCAATTAAAAGGCACCCTTCCTTTTGAACACCTGGAAGTGGACTTCACCGAGATGAAACCATATCGCCATTTCCGTTACCTGTTGGTCCTGGTATGCACATTCTCGGGGTGGGTAGAAGCTTTCCCCACCAGAACTGAAAGAGCATCAGAAGTGGCAAGCTTCAAGCCCACCAGCATAGGATCGGATAATGGCCCAGCCTTCATATCAGACCTGATACAACAAGTAAGTAAAGCCATGAATATACAATGGAAGTTACACACTGCCTACCGGCCTCAGAGCTCCGGGATGGTAGAGCGAACCAACCGGACACTAAAGGAGACACTCTCTAAGTGGATTATAGAAACCGACTGCTCCTGGGTGGATATGCTCCCCGTGGCCTTGCTCAAACTCAGGACGACCCCACGGTCCCATGGCTACTCTCCCTATGAAATTGTATATGGGAGACCTCCTCCCATAATAAGACAGGTAACAACGGATATGTTTGAGGCAAGAGGAGACGGGATATCACAGCAGATGGAACAATTAGGTAAGGTAATTAATCAGGTAACTAAGTTTGTGCAAGAAAGAACACTGTTCCCCTTGGGGGAGCAAATGCATGAGTTTATACCAGGGAACCAGGTATGGGTGAAAGACTGGAGGCAGGACACACTGGCCCCCAGATGGAAAGGTCCTTAATACTGTTGTCTTAACCACCCCTACCGCAGTTTAAGTTGCAAGCATTGCCCCATGGATCCATCACACCAGAACGAAGAAGGCATAGCATGCTGACCCGGAACACATCGAGTGGACCACCCAGAAGGACCCCACCGACCCACAGGGAACCAAGATCATTCTGAAGAGGAAGAAGAAAATGAGATCCTGGATGAGCCCCCTCCAGGATGGAGCTGGGTAAATGACTCCTGCTACTCTGCCTCACCAATGCAACTCTGAACCTGACCACTGTTTCTGCACAGGACAACATCTTCATCTCGGGGGCACATTCTTACGCGAACTTCCACAACTCCTCCAATTGTTGGGTATGTGGGGCTATGCCCCTGTCAGTAACAGACAGACTCTCCTGGTGGGTGTCACCACTTCGCTATGGAGACTTTATACCACTGTGCCCCTTCTTGGAACAACAGAAAGGAACATTCCTCTCTCTCACCAATCATAACCTTTCTTTGCTCTCCTGGTGTAAGGAAAAGCCATCAAAGGGCCTGGGACATGGGGTTACATTTAACATGAACACTAGTCTTACAGAGGTAACAAGAGCTTATACCTCATGTATAAAAAATAAAAAGGAGAAGGGATCCCTTACAAAAGGAGGACAGGCCTCCCAGTACCTTGAGCAATACTACCAGGTCTGGGACGAATATTTCTAGATGACTCCTGAGAAAGGATAGCTGGCTGCTCCCGCTACTATTTGCTGGGAACAAAGAGAACACAAAGTTGGATTTGGAGATCACCCCCTAGACCCAAAAGAGTTAAAGTACATGGGTTATTTATCCCCTGAACAATGTAAGCAAATCTTGGAAGTTACCTACCACCCCAACCGGTCTGCTCAGTGGCCCCGTTCCGACTGGAAATATTATCCCGGAATCCGTTGGGTAGCTCCCAACGGAACCCAGTGGCTCTGTGGGCTCAACTTATGGCCATGGTTGCCAGTTGGCTGGGTGGGGCGCTGCACACTAGGATTTGCTTTCGCCCATGGCAGTATTAAACCCAGCCTACACCAACCACCTGTAAATCTGCCCTATCTGCATGCAAGATGGACATGATCCATGTTTCAATGGTATGACTATCTTGCTGCCTTGCTTGTGCCCCCTACAGGGACAACGGATGTCATAGTTAAGGTACAGGCCTTAACTAATTTCACTAAACAAGCCCTCTTAGACAGTACAAAAGCCATTCAAGCCTTGAACGAAGAACAAATTCAGATGAGGAAAGCAGTAATTCAAAATAGGATGGCAGTAGATATACTCACAGCAGCCCAAGGGGAGACTTGTGCCATAATTAAAGTCGGATGTTGTGTATACATCCCTGACCTGTCTGGAAATGTATCCACTGCCTTGGAGGATATGCAAAACCAAGTGAAAGCCATGTCTAATGAAAATATTCCCTTTAGGACTTCAGTCCTATCCTAGGTAAAGGGAGACTGATGGGAAACTATTGTTACTGTTGTCATAATAGTCTTAATCATACTGCTCTGCGGGCCTTGTTTCTTACAATGCCTTATGAATTTTGTAACCCAGAGGTTGATAGCTTCTCTCATGTGGGTGGCTGGAGGACTAAGGTACAATATATTCCAGTGAATGATGCTCGTTATGGAAACTAGAAGCATCAAGAGGGGAAATGAAGAAGGAATTCAAAGGGCCTGATCTCCATCTCAGGCCTGTTCATACTGATCATGCTCAGCCACCTCTCCAATGGACTCTCAACTCTCTGCTTAGTGCCTGTGGAAATTACAATGGAAGGATAAGACCCCCTCTGGACAGGAGAATCTTGAAGATTATATCCAGGTTACTCATCACCTAAGAGAAAACATGCACTAATCACCCCTGGCTCCGGACAGGTCATAAATTTTTCTGATAGAAATCTCAGGCTTATAGATTATTAACTATTTGGAATGTAACCTCGGGCTTATTGATTATTGACTGTTCGAACACATGATACTTGAATGATGGCATTATTGTGATTGTATTTACCTTTCCTTTGTCTATGTAAGTTTCAGGTAATTTGGGGTGATGGGTTCAGACACGTACACGTGGGTATAAAAGATCCTCACAAATGCTGGTCAGGGTCCTTGGCTAAGAGGAGACTCTGCCTTGGGCCCGCCAGTGTAATAAACTGCACTCCACTAACTGCATTGTCCTTCTGAGTGAGTTTGCTTCCCGGAGAGCGTGGCTACAACACACTGAAGGGAGGCCGACTTCTCACCTTGTCCCTTTTGCATTTCAAACCATGTGAAAGTAGCACCTGGTCAAAACAGTAAAAGTTTTTTGAAGGAATACGTGTGAAAAACAAGGACAGGTGCCTGACAGGTCTTTGTGTTTTAGGGAGTGTCTAAGGCACCCACGTAGAGTACCTCCAGGGACTCATGGGCTGCGCCTGGCGTACAGAAGCGTGGGCACAGGGAAGGCTTCCAGGAAAAAAGCTCTGAATTCCGAACAAGTCACGCGCCCGTCCCTCTCTCTCCATATCGATGCCTTCGCCTGCTCACCCACAAGTTTAAACTCCCCCGTATCTTCACACATTCTCCCCCTCGCCCTGTAGAAAGTCCCCAAGCCCGCCGTGGAGGGAGGTACCAGACTACATTTCCCAGAAGCCGGCGGGGCCACCGAAGACTCCCATTGGCCCCTTTCCCGAGCGTCCGTTCCCTTCCCCCCACGAGAACCGAGTGTATGGGCGCCTCAGCCCCTTCCCCTGGAGCCTCGGCTTCCGCGCGGCCGACTGGCCTCACCTCCGGACCGCGACATGGGCCGGCTGACTCAGCTGGGCCGGCAGGGCTGCAGAGCCTCCTCATCTCCGGCCTCGTTCGCAGCTTCCTAGCGGCGGCCGAGCCCAGCCTTCATCTTTAGCGGTGGAGGGAGGTTGCCGGGCGACAACCAGCATTGGAGGGGGCCTGGTGGGTCCCGCCCCCACGGCGCGGCGGCTGCTGGACCCGGTCGCCCAGGGCCTGCTGGGAAATGTAGTTCTGTGAGTAGCCCGCCCAGCGCTAAGTCCAGGCCCAGGAGCTCAGAGCCAGGTCTGTCCAAGGATGGCTTTCTTGCCTATTAATTTCCTTCTCCTGTCTTTTGTGCCGTCTGCTTTCCGTCATTTTCTTTTTTGTTTTTCTTCCTCTTTCATGAAGTTTTTAATAAGCTGTAATTTTCTTATATGTATGCTAGTAACCGGTGAAATGCCAGGCTGGATAAATCACAAGCTGGGATCAAGATCGCCTAGAGAAATATCAATAACCTCAGATATGCCAATGATACCACTGCAATGGCAGAAAGCAAAGAGGAAAACTAAAGAGCCTCTTGATGAAAGTGAAAGAGGAGAGTGAAAAAGCTGGTTTAAAATTCGACAAAGATCCATATAGTCAAAGCTATGGTTTTTCCAGTATTCATGTATGGATGTGAAAGTAGGACCATAAAGAAGGCTGAGCGCCGAAGAATTGATACTTTCGAATTCTGGTGTGGGAGAAGACTTGAAACAGAGCAAGATTATATGGCCCTTGCCCCACCCCCACCCCCACCCTGGCCCACCACCTCCACCAAGTCCTGTGCCTGTCTTTTTTCCTGTGGAAAATTTTAGTCAAAGAATAAGTTTAATCAGAGAAGAGAGAAATGCTGAAACAAAGGAAAACAAAGGAGACTAAATATCATTAAGCATAGTCAAGGTCCTTTAGTTCTTTCTCAAGGGCTACAGATAATATTCTGAGCCGTATCCTGTGAGCTGTCTTATAGATACCAAAACACCAGGTGAGAGAACTACATGATAACCAGACTACACCCACGACATGAGCTGCCACAGTTCCAAGAACTGGCTGCAAAGAAATGGAAACAAATGGAGCCTAGCACTGAAGATTAACTACCTAAAACAACCGAGATCACGTTGATCAGACCACTGATGACCAATTTGAAGATGACTGTTATAAATGACATGTGTGGGCTACATGTAGCCACCTCCTTCCTCTGTGTATAAAAGCTCTTTCCCCCTGCTTGTTGGGGGTGGGGGTGGGGGGCAGGAGTCCGCCTTTGGAGAGATGTCCGACACCCTCCCTCCACCCCCAGCTGCCAGCATCTGATATAAAGCAAATGTTCCTTTCTACCAACCTGGCCTGTTTATTGGCTTTTGAGAGGCAAGGAGATGGACCCACCACACACTGTTTCAGTAACAGACTTTTGAGAGTCCCTAGGACTGCAAGGAGATCAACCAGTCAATCCTAAAGGAAATCAACCCTGAATATTAATTGGAAGGATTCATGCTGAAGCTGAAGCTCCAATACTTTGACCACCAGATGCAAAAAGCCAACTCACTGGAAAAGACCCAGAGGCTGGCTAAGATTGAGAGCAGGAGAAAGGGGCAACAGATGATGAGATGGTTGGATGGCATCACTGACTCAATGGACATGAATTTGCACAAACTTCAGGAGACCACTTTGGGTTCCCAACCAACATCAACTTCTGAAATTGATACATATCATTTTCAGCGCTTTGAAGTTCCAAATCTACCTCCTCATGAGACTCAACATCTTGTTTAATTTCTTCCCATTCTCCATATGGGTTTGATTTTTTAAAATTGTATTTATTTGGGCTATTGCTGGGTCTTCGTTGCTGCGCAGGCTTTTCTTTAGCTTCAGAGAGCAGGGCCTACTCTCTAGTTGCAGTGTGGGCTTCTCATTGCGGTACTTCTGTTGTGGAGGACGGGCTCCAGGGCTGTGGGCTTCAGTAGTGTCCCAGGCTCTAGAGCACAGGTTCAATAGTTGCGATGCATGGGCTTAGTTGCTCTGTAACACACGGGATCTTCCCAGACCAGGGATTGAACCCAGTCTTGTGCACTGGCAGGCAGATTACCACTGATCCACAAGGGAAGCCCCTGATAAATATATATATATATATATTTCTAATGAGCTTTGGCGTTTTCTTCATTTGGACCTGATGAACTGTTCCTTTAGGTATTTTTTTTTTCTTCCTGTTTCTGGTTCAGTACCTTTATCACTATTTTTAGTTTTTTCCTTAAACTTTATTTTTAGCTTCCGTATTGCGATAGAGACCTTTCCTTCTCCACTCCCTTTTTTGCTTCCTGTTCCCCCATCAGTCCCTATGTGAATCTGACAGTTTTGGACTCTTCCAGGGTACCAGGTAACTTTTCATTGACTTTACTAGAAAAGAAATCGCCAGAGTGTGGAATGAAATCATCAGATCTTTCCCATCTGGATCCCCCTGTTTCTGTGTTATAATAATATGTATAACCATCCTCACTTAATCCTTCTTGCCAGTCTTCACTGCTGCTTTTTCAAGTTTCCTTGAAATCTTTCAGGTTTTCCCCGCTGAGGTAATCCTGTGATAAAATCATAAAAGAAATGGTAATCTTCAGAGATAACTCATTCTGCTCATCTGCCCTTTGAAGGGTCTTTTTTTGTCTTCCTGCTGATTTGATGCAGAGATGAATGGAACAGCACTGGTCACTAACAATATGCTTGGCTCTGAAATTTCTGACTCTGAGCCAAACCTTTTCAAATCCTGTTGTCCTTTCAGGGCAGCTACCTCCACTGCAGCAAACTCCTTTGAATCTTTTTCTTCTTCCTTTCCCTTCTCCAGGCTTTCCTGTTTATTCTCACATATTCTCTTTGCCACATTTTCCTTATGATTCTTTCCTTTTACAAGAAAGTAAACACTAGGCCTGTTGTCCAATATCCAGCACCTGCAGTACTCAGAATTTCTTTGGTTGTGACTCCCAGTAGTCTTCCATGGACTGGACTAGCTGCTCTGAGGGTCATCCCCAGGCCTGGGTGAGGTTCACATTCCCTGTGTAGGATGAGTTGGGGCCCAGCTCACCGAGAGGCCCACTGGAGCCTCTGAACTGAGACCCAGTCTTTTTTTCCATCATCCTTCGTATCACTTTCCTTCCTTGGGTCTGTCTCACTGTTTTCTCTTTCTTCCTATCTGTTCCACATTCGGGGAGAAATGGTTGCCTTCAGACTGTCAAAATTTTAATTTTTGAAACCGCTAAAAACAAACGCAGTGAGCACGTGTCAAAGAGGTATTTACCTCTGGTGGGAACTAGCAGGATGACACAGGTGGTTCGGGGAAGATGAGAGAGAAGAAACAACAGAGAAGGTGAAAAACAAACGAACACTGAAATAATAGCGCAAAGTCGGATTGGTGGTGTCCCACACAGGAGTGGGCAGGCATCTTAGTGTACTATAGGGTGGTTAAAAAAAATTGGGGTACCCTTCTCTACTGAACAGAAAGCATTTACAACCTATCAACCTTTTACAAGTTAGCATCTAACGTCACAGTATCTGAACTCTGATCTAAAGAGTTGCTTCGCTTAGGGAATCAGACAACCTGGAGCAGTCTTACTAGAGACGGTGCTAGGACTCTAAGCCATCTTTTTTCTCTTATTGGCAAGTTTTGGGTAAGTTTCCTTAACAAGTGTCCCTCCTGCTCCGTCTGTCTCTCTTCTTGCTGTCACCCTTCTCTGAACCCTTGAAAACTCTCGACCCATTTCATTCTGTCTCCAATTTCTGTCCCCGTCTCTCCTCTTGCTTCTGTACTCCTGGTTCTCGTCTGACCCTTGAATCTCGCGATCTGCACGTCTCGCTGTAAATCGATTCTCCCTTTGTCTCTCCTTTCTTCTCCATCCCGGCCCTGATTTCTCTCCCTTTTGTTAACTGTTCTGACACACGTCTGACCAGCCCTGACACTCTGATCTAGGTCTCTGAGAGTAGAAAGCCCTCTCCGCTGTCTGTTCTGCCTATGTCTCTGTCACTGTGTGTTCACTTACTTTCACTCTCTCGCTATCTCGCTCGCTCAGCATCTCTACCCTCAACCCACCTCTCCCATCCTCTCAGAAACCAGGCGGTACACACGGTTGCTCTGGAAACCACCTGCTCAGCCCACTGGTTACCGTGGAGACGTCCCGGGCCCGCCTACCGCCGATGACAGCAAAAGAGCGTCCACGGGCCGCGCACGCGCGTGGACGGCCAACCGACCACACCGCTCGGGCCCGGGGCCGGGCCCCGACTCTCTGCGGGGCGGAAATGGGCGGCTCGCTTGCGGTCCCCAGGGCGGAGGAAGGGGTGACCCAGCCTCGGCAGGGAGTTTCCATGGAGACGCGGGCCGAGGGCGTCCTAGCGAGGGCCGTGATTGGTGCAGAGGCCTAACTCCGGAAGCCCCGTTGAGAATTCAGGGAGACTAGCTGGGGACACGCGCTGCCGGAAAGGCGGTGCTGGGCGCATTTCCCCAAGAAGCTTGCTCGCGTCGACGGGTGCCGGGACGCCTGGAAGTGAGGTTGGGAGAGCAGGGAGACACGGCCCCGAGCGTGGCCCGACCGTCCGGAGAAACACTGCCCGGCGCGGCAGCGGGAGGAGGGTGGAGACAGAGGCGGGCGTGCAGACCGAGGCGGGGGGCGGGGGCGCGAGGCGGCGCTGCCGCGCGGAGCATCCTGGGAGGAGAGCCGGCCCCGCGGGAGGCCGGCGAGTGCGCACGCTCGGGAGCGCGGCGCGGCCCGCGGAGCGCGGAGGTGAGGGCGGCGGCCCCGCAGCCGGGGAGGTTCGGGCAGGGACCCGGACGGCAGCCCAGCGGGACTGCGGGGCGCGGGCAGGGCCCTGGCGCCCCCTGCGGACGAGCCCGGGGTTGTCGCGCGCGGCGCGGCCACCACCGCGGGTCACCACGGCGACAGAGCCTGGAGTCCCCGCCCCGTTGCCATGGCGGCACCCGATCCGCCCCGGCTGCTTGAGGCGAGGGTCGCCTGCCCGGGCTGCTGGTTGATGTAGTTCGGGAGGCTCCGCAGGGCCGGGGAGGCCCAGCCTTCCTTTGGGGTTTCAGGCCGACTTGGAGCCTTGAGGAGCCGAGGTCAGACTCCCGGGATCAGGCGGCCTCGAAATCGAACGTAATAAACTCTGGTTTCTTCCCAAAGCTCGCACCGCTCCTCCAGCTGCAGGCGCAGCGCGAGTGGGGCGGGGGTCGCCCCCGTTTGCAGACGGGGGAGCGGAGGTTCACAGTGGCCTGGCGACATGGCAGGATTACGTGGCAATAGGTTGGGTCAGGATCTCCGGCTCTCCTCGCAGGCTCCGAGGCCAGCGGTCTGTGGCCCCTGACACCCCTCTCTGAAACGCCATCACACGCTAGCCCCACCTGAGTCAGGAGATCGAGGAGATAATAGGGCTCAGAAAAGGGGGCTGGATGGGGGGAGGATGGCGCCAGAGTGCTGTGACCTACAGTGGGCCTCGCACAGGTGTGGGCGGGGGCCGCTGGAAGGGGGCTGCCCCGTGAAACCACGCTGGGGGGCAACAGTAGGAGAAACACGCGGGAGAGTGGATGGAGCAGTGATGGGCTGGTGGGGGCGGGGGGGCGGTGGTGCGGACGCCCAGTGGCGGGTGTCTGAGGGGTAGGTGTCTCTTGCAGGGAGAGGGCTGAGAGCAGGGCTCAGGCGGCGCGTGTAGATGGGTGGGATTTAGCGGGCAGAGGAGGTGCCTTCTGGGCCTGAGAACCAGCCCAGAAACAGGGGGTTACCAGAGACTGCACACGCCCAGCTAGAGGGGTTCAGTGAGGGCTGGCCGGCTCCACGCGGCACCCTCAGGCCGACGCTCAGTAAGCCTTTGCCACCACTGTCCCCATCGCAGCAGCAGCCTCCTCGCGCTCCTCCCTGGGGGTGGATACTGGCCCCAAGAGCCCCAGCCTGGTCTTTCCGATGAGGCCAGCGGCTTTGGGCTCCCCGGGACGCACATCCCTGGAAGAGGGGCCCGTCACGGTAAAGCTGGAGCATTCTGAGGAGGAAGGCGAAGCCGCTGCCTGGGATCCGGGCCCAGAGGCGGCCCGGCAGCGCTTCCGGCGCTTCCGCTACGAGGAGGCCAAGGGGCCCGGCGAGGCGCTGGCTCGGCTCCGGGAGCTCTGCCGCCAGTGGCTGCGGCCTGAGGCGCACTCCAAGGAGCAGATGCTGGAGCTGCTGGTGCTGGAGCAGTTCCTGGGCGCACTGCCCCCAGAGATCCGGGCCCGCGTGTGGGGACAACAGCCAGGCAGCCCTGAGGAGGCCGCAGCCCTGGTGGAGGGCCTCCGCCGGGAGCCAGGAGGGCCCCGCAGATGGGTGAGTCAGCCGCCTGGGGTCGGGGCCTGGACAGTGTGGGTCTCCGCCTCATCCTGGGGGTGCCCTGCTCATCAGGACGCTGGTTCCCCGCGGTCTGCAAGGGGTCACCTGCAGCAGACCCTGTGCCAGGACAGCCTCGGTTCCAAGGCCAGCCCTCCATCAGCTGGAGTCAGGCCTCAGGCCGCAGGGTGGGGAGGGAGGTGGGCGGTGTCGGCATCGGAGAGCAACTGCAGGGCATCCCTGCCCTCCTTGTCAGTCCCTGGGAACATGGGTCCTCAGAGGCCAAGTCAGGACCCCTGGGATCCCAAGAGGGTGGAGGCCAGGGAGCTCCCTAACTGAGCTCGTGATGGGGGGCACCTGCCCAGGTCACGGTCCAAGTGCAAGGTCAGGAGGTGCTCTCAGAGAGGACAGAGCCCCCCGACTTCCAGGCCCTCCCTCGGCCCACACCTGAGACCCCAGAACCTGGGCTGGAGATGCCCCCCCAGGCCACGGAGCAGTCAGCACTGGGCCTGCGGGTGAAAGAGGAGCCCGAGGTTACCGAGGAGCCAGGTAAGGGCAGGCAGTGTGCCCACTGCTTCAGTGGCCCCCACATCCCACCCAGCCAGTGGTGGCCATTCTCCTTGTGGGCCAAGCCTGCCACAGCTGTGGTTCCTTCCATGTCTTCAGTCAGCATGGCGCTGGCTCCTGGGGTTTCTGTGAGGCAGACAGGAGTCCTCTCCCCAAGGAGAAGGGCGGGGAGGGCATTAGCCAACTGGTACAGACCAGACAGCAGACTGGAGTATTCGTGGGGGGGCAAGTGCTGGGGGGGTGCCCTTTTCTCCTCCACCTCCCAGGCAGGTGCCAGACACGCCCCCACACCACGTTCCTGTGAGCCCCCTGCCACGCCAGCCCCAGATCCACGCCCAGGTCCCACCCCACTGGATCCCGGCACCTGGCGCAGCACTGAGGAGGGCAGTGGGTGGGGCGCCCTGAAGCTTCCTGATTGCACCCTCCTCTTCCAGAGCCACTGCGTCCTCGGCCTCTAAGCAGCCCGCAGGGGACCCCTTTCACTCTGTTCCCTGACCAGGCCCGGGTGAGTCCCTGCTCTGAGAGCCTCGGTGGGTGGGGCTGGGTGGATCCCTCCTGGGTGGGCATGGCCACACAGACAAGCAGTGACCGCTGTGGTTTCAGGACTGTGGCGTGGTGCTGGACCAGGCCGCCCTCCATAGTGAGCCTGGGCCTGAGGGTTCCTCCTGGAGGCAGCACCGCGGGACCCTGTGGCAGGAGGAAGCTGGGGGCATCTTCTCCCCAGGTAAGTTAACACAGGGCCCCCTTCCTCCAGTGTCACCTACACACCCGCATTGCCTGGGCGGCCCCTGCAGTGCTCAGCCTGCTTCAGCATCTCCTGCCCTCCAAAGCCAAGCCCTCCGTTAACCTCCTGGCCCCGTAAACCCTCCTGAGAGCAGGACTCATGTTCCCCCCACTCCTCTTCCAGCCCTGGCATCCTGGATGGCCCCCAGGTTCCAGGCCTGCGTCCGACTGACTGGACAGCAGGTCAGCAGCGTGGACAGACAGGAGGGGCCTTCACACAGGTGGGGACTGGGCAGAACAGCGCAGTGTCCCACTCAGCTGCCCAGGCTCTCAGGCCAGACGCCCTGCACAGTCCACTTCTGTCACACGCCTGCGATGGCCCACCATCATCCAGGCCCCATCTCGTCTTCGTCCCTATTCCCTGGGCCCCTCCACTTCTGGGTTTGCTCTCGTGTTCTGGTGGACCTTCCTTTGAACTCTGGAGTGGGAGGTAAAGTTCTGAGAGGTGTTGCATATCTAAACACATTCGTCTAACACTCCACATTACACTGATTTTGGCTGGATGAAGAGTTCTTTTTATTGACTCAGTCTCCAAACATCTTCTTAACTGCTGTGAAACTGGGTCAGGACATTTTTTTTAATCACCACTGTTGGTGAGCCTGTTTAACTTTAAATTCAATTTTTCAACTGTGGGAAGCTGGCTTGCATTGAGTTCCTTCCCCTGCATTGTTCTGTTCTGTTTCTAGAATGCCTGTTACTCAGTTATTGGTCTCTAGGACAAATGCTCCACAGTTCTGTTCTCTGCAGTTTCCCACCCCTTTCTTTCTGCTCTATCTTCCAGAAAATTTCTTCATATATCTTCCAGATTCTCCTGAGATTTTCACACCTGCTAGTAGAGTTTCAATTCCCACCAGTGTCTTCTTTCCCTGAATACTTATTTAAGCCACTTTCTGTCCTTGCAGCTGTAACAGCTTTTCTTATCTCTGTGAGGATAATAATTTGTTGTTCAGTTGCTTAGTTGTGTCTGACTCTTCTCAACCCCACGGACTGCGGCACACCAGTCTTTCCTGTCCTTCACTATCTCTAAGAGTTGCACAAACTCATGTCCATTCGGTCAGTGATGCCATCTACCCATCTCATCCTCTGTCACCCCCCTCCATCTTTCCCAGCACCAGGGTCTTTTCCAGTGAGTCAGTTCTTCACGTCAGGTAGCCACAGTATTGGAACTTGAGTTTCACCATCAGTCCTTCCAATGAATATTCAGGACTGATTTCCTTTAAGATGGACTGGTTTGATCTCCTTGCAGTCCCAGGGACTCTCCAAGAGTCCTGTCCAGCACCACAGTTCAAAAGCATCAGTTGTTCAGTGCTCAGCCTTCTTTACGTTCTGACTGTTACATCCATACGTGACTACTAGAAAAACCATAGCTTTGACTATATGGTCCTTTGTAAGTGAAGTGGTATTTCTGCTTTTTAATACACTGTCTCAATTTGTCATAGCTTTCCTTCCAAGGAGCAAGTGTCTGTTACTTCCATGGCTGCGGTCACCACCCACAGTGATTTTGGAGCCCAACAAGTGATGACTTGTCTTCAAGCTTTCTCCCAGTGTGCTCTCTGATCTCTCTGGCAAGTGACAGAGGGCAGCTGGGAGAGATGAAGAGTTTGCTTCCCACAGAGATGCACTTCTTGGGAGACATGAGTGAGTGGGTGGAGCAACTATGGATGCCACTGAAGGAATCATAGGGCACCCTGGCTGGGCTGCGTGGAGGCGGGCACCCTTGCTGTGAGGGTCTTCAGTTCTTTACTCTGAGTGTCCTAAGAAGACATGTCTAGCCTCTTGCCTGCATCCCGGCTAGGAGACAGGTTGGCATCTCAGTCCCCTGGGTGGCTTCACTTACCCCTTGACTTCCTCAGTGTTGGCACACACCTTCAACCCAGCTTTTTGCCAGGATGGGAGAAGAGATCCAGAAATCAGAGCTACTCCAGTGCCCACCCGCATTCTCCATTTCCTCAGAATTGTGTGCAGAGAGGGCCCACCGCTGTTCCCTGAGGTAGCCCAGCTTCAGCTTGAGTCAGCTTCCCCTGCCCACCTGGTGTCCCTGCCCCTTTACCTGCATGGCCAGAGGGACCCGGTCCTTCCGAATCCTGAGCTTTTCGAGCCTTTGAGATCAAACAGGTTGATTTCCTTCCATTTTCCCCACCGCTGCACAGTTACTGCTGGCTCAGTCTGCCATCCAGAGGAGAAAACATCAGGGGTTGCTTTGTTTCCTTTCCTTTTCATCTTTGTGGATTTTACACCTTGAGGAAAACAAAACCTTGATGGAGGTTTTTAATGCTGTTTCACAATTAAACCAATTTAAATAGATACTAGTATTACTCAGAAGTCCCCATTTGCTGTTTTTACCAATAAAGGGCCGAAACTCATTCTTTCTTCACGGATGCTGACCCATCCTTTGAGAACCTGGACACACCTGATGTTATTTCTGGACTTGTTAGCTAGCTTGGTTTCCTGAGGTGTGAGTGCTCCCACTGGTTGCACTGCTAACAGCATGCCCTTCATGGCTCGGGAAGCTCCTGCACTAAGTGTCATCCTGGGTGACTCTGAACTGGACGGCTTACCTGAGCCCCCAGCCGTTCAGTGGAGATCCCTCTGCAGGCTCACCCACACCAAAGGTCTGTGGGTGGACTTATCTCACCCAGGCCAAGTCCTCAACCCTCAGCTTCACTGCGGAGCCTGGCCTCAGCCTCCGCTCCGCCCCCCCCCCCCCTTGGCTTAGCACTTTCAAGCACGGCGCGCAAGCTCTGGACGGTCCTTTGGAGCTACCCCAGGTATTTTTAAGGTTCTCCTCTTATCCTCTGTCAGTGCTGCATACTGAAGCTGAGAGAAAGTCTGGCAGCCGCCCCTTCCACTGTCTCAGCCTTCAGCTGGGGGCCCTGCTGGGCAGCTAGCGCCCCCTGCCTCTCAGCACAGCGCAGTTTCCGCTCTCTCCAGCCACACTGGCGGCTCCACCTACGGCTCACCGGCGGGTCCTTTTTCTGCAGCCCCGTTCTTCCCTCGGGCTGCGCTCGCCCACAGACAACCACGGCCCCCGCTTCAGATACCAGTTCCCTCAGCGACCATGGGCTCCGCACCGGGTGTCCTGGCTGCTCCCCTTGCCCACCATCGAACGTCTGTGCAGCCAGTATTTTCATCAGGAGAACATTCTGAATAGGTACCATTCACGTTAGAAAATTCAAAAGGCCCGAGGGCATATACAGCGGAGCACCCCTCCCCTGCCTGAGTCACACAGTCCTGCACCCCAACAGCCATTAGCACCGGTCTTTTGTGTGGACTTACAGAAAGATTCTGTGCGCAGGAAAGCAAACACAAATGTGGACGCATACTCATTTGCTGTCTTTAAAACACGTGGAGGCTTAATCTTCACCCTGTTGAAGACATTTTTCGTGCATCTTCCCACTTGAACACACAGCAGCAAGCGCCCTCCACTTTGGACAGCTCCCCATGACAAACCTGTTTGCCCATCCAGGCTCCCAGTGACACTCCTGACTTATTTTCCAGTGAGAATTGAGGACCCTCCTATGCTGGTCATTTCACACAGGGAGGAACACGACTGGTAGAGAAGTCTTTAGAAGTGGAATTGCTGGCTTAGCCTACAGGAAATTTATCGTTTGATGTGCTTGGTGGCGCCAGTTTCTGTCTGTGCTCACCAGCAACCCACACAAACACTTGGGTTCTGGAGCAAGGATGTGGAACGGCAGGGGAGTATGGCCCTAACGTGCAGTTTTCTTATGGGGGAACTAAGCATGTTTTAGGGAATTTAAGCATCAGTGACACTTCCTTTCCTTTTCTAGTCTTCTCCCCACATTCTTTCCTGTTGACTGCTGCTCTTACTTTGGTTAATTACGCCCTTGACTCTGGAGAGTTTCTCAGTTTGTCATTCATCTTTTGACTCTTGAGGATTTTTGCTGAGCACAAATGATTTCCTTTGATGCAGTATAATTTATCTGCGTTTTCCTTGGCAGCTTATAGATTTTCTGTCATCCCTGAAAGCCCTGCTCCTCTCTCTGTGTCCCTGATGTAACCCCCTCCTCTGTGCCGTGCTCACATCTCCTCCCTCCTCCAGCATCTAAGGATGGAGTGCTCACAACCTGGCTGGAACCTGCTCCTTTGAGCCAGACGCCCACCGCTGTCTGATCACAGGCAGGCCCAGGACTCCATGTGCCCTGTAAATGCCACAGCACCACGTCCACACTTGCCTACAGACGGGGCCAGACTCCTGTGCCCCATGGCTGCACAAGGTCTCAGTGGCGCCTCAGGAGTAGTCCTTCAGGCATCACAGGCACAGCACAGCAGACAGAAGTCCTGCTGCCTGCATTTCTGGCCTGTTCGCTCCACTTCCAGCCTCCCTCAAACCCACCCACTTCTCTGCATCTGTGGGAAGCAACATCACCCACCTGCCCAGTACAAGGGCCACCTTTGCACTACAGCCCTTCCAGAAAGGCGGTTTTGCAAACTTACATCACACTTGGAAAGCCCCGTTTTTAGTTTTCCACCTGTCTGTCCCATCATTACAGCCTTCGGAAAACTGCTCAGATAGAGCCCCTGCCCCTGCCCAGGTGACTTCCATCAGCCTCCTTGGGCAGTTTTAGCTCGCTCCATTTCACACCCTTTCCCCAGGGCTGGAGTGTCTCTGAGCACCAGCGGGTTCTGTCATGAATGAGTCGATCCCCTTGTGCAATGCAGGGTTTACACTCCAGATGGACAGCGTCTCTGTGGACCCAGACATCGTGAGCCCCCATGTCCACCTGCCCTGGGACCTCAGCGTGGCCCGCCTCACAAACCGACTCGAGTCAGCCTCCCACGAAGGTGGCTTTTCACACGCACTAGTGCTCTCCAGCGACCTGGGAGGTGAGCCGGACCCCACAGAGGATGCCCGCCAGGACCTGGGCCGCGGGCCGGCCGCTGCGAACTGCCATGCCCCCAGGGGTCGCAGCCGGGCTCGGGGGCGCCCCGGCACAGTTGCCGGAGCGGAGCGAGGGGGCCGCTGCGACGTGTGCGGGAAGGTGTTCAGCCAGCGCAGCAACCTGCTGCGGCACCGGAAGATCCACACCGGGGAGCGGCCCTTCGCGTGCGGCGAGTGCGGCCGCAGCTTCAGCCGCAGCTCGCACCTGCTGCGCCACCAGCTCACGCACGCGGAGGAACGGCCCTTCGTGTGCACCGACTGCGGCCGGGGCTTCGTCCGCAGCGCACGCCTGGAGGAGCACCGGCGCGTGCACACGGGCGAGCAGCCCTTCCACTGCGCCGAGTGCGGCCAGAGCTTCCGCCAACGTTCCAACCTGCTGCAGCACCAGCGCATCCACGGCGACCCGCCGGGCCCCAGCGCCGCGCCCCCGGCCCCTCCAGGAGCACCCGAGCCCCCCGGCCCCTTCCCATGCAGCGAGTGCCGCCAGAGCTTCGCGCGGCGCGCCGTGCTGGTGGAGCACCAGGCGGTGCACACGGGCGACAAGTGCTTCGGCTGCGCCGAGTGCGGCGAGCGCTTCGGCCGCCGCGCAGTGCTGCTCCAGCACCGGCGCGTGCACAGCGGCGAGCGGCCCTTCCGCTGCGCCGAGTGCGGCCAGAGCTTCCGCCAGCGCTCCAACCTCACGCAGCACCGGCGCATCCACACGGGCGAGCGGCCCTTCGCCTGCGCCGAGTGTGGCAAGGCCTTCCGCCAGCGGCCCACGCTCACGCAGCACCTGCGCGTGCACACGGGCGAGAAGCCCTTCGCCTGCCCCGAGTGCGGCCAGCGCTTCAGCCAGCGCCTGAAGCTCACGCGCCACCAGCGGACACACACGGGTGAGAAGCCCTACTGCTGCCGCGAGTGCGGCCTGGGCTTCACGCAGGTCTCCCGGCTCACTGAGCACCAGCGCATCCACACGGGCGAGCGGCCTTTCGCCTGCCCCGAGTGCGGCCAGCGCTTCCGGCAACACGCCAACCTCACGCAGCACCGGCGCATCCACACGGGCGAGCGGCCGTACGCCTGCCCCGAGTGCGGCAAGGCCTTCCGCCAGCGGCCCACGCTCACGCAGCACCTGCGCACCCACCGGCGCGAGAAGCCCTTCGCCTGCCAGGACTGCGGCCGCCGCTTCCACCAGAGCACCAAGTTCATTCAGCACCAGCGCGTGCACAGTGCAGAGTAGCCAGGGCACGTGGCCCCACCGTCGTCCACCACTGGGGGGCGGGGTGTGTGTGGAACACCTACCTCATGGGGTTGCTGAGGCCCGTGATCGCGCGGGTACAAGCCAGCTCTCTTAGGGCCTGGCTCCCAGTAGGTGCTCAATAAACAATACATACAACCTCCGTCTGGGTCTGCACCCACTCAGTGTCACCCCACTTGCCTGGACCCCTCTCAGCCCTCGCTACAGGCCTACCACCTTCTCTATAACCACATGGTTCCTGCAGGACCCAGGGCTCTGGGCAGATGTGGCCCCTAGCAGGGCCTGCCCCCATCTGCAGGATGTCCCCTTACAGCGGGGCTCCTGTACTATTTGCCTTCGACCTACATCTCCGCTGGCCAAGTCAACGGCCAGGTGAGGACCTAGAGGGCACAGCCCTCCAGCCAGGTAAGATCATCAGGTGCTGAAGCATCAAACGGGTGCCCACTAGGCCACCACCAGCCTGAGTTGATGTGTTTATGAAACCGAGGCAGCCATATCTTATCTTAGTTTTAAGTGGGAATCTATAGTCTTAGGAGACTCTCCTCTGTTCCCGCAGACTCCAGCCAGTCTGAAAACCAAAGCTGGCGGCAAGACCAGGTCAGTTCCCCAGCCCTCTAGGTGCCATCGTGAGCTGTTCTCTTCCCTCCCTGGCCCCAGGCACAACCCCTAAGGAGCCCCCCAACTGGAAGGTCTCTATCATGTGTGTTCAGTAACTAGTCCCAGGACACACCGCTAGCAGCTGCTGACATGAAGGTGGACAGACACTGCCAGCTCCAGGTCAGTGTTCTGCAGACCTGAGGGCAGGACCTCTGGACCCCTCTTCCTGTTCCACTGCTGCTTTTTGCCCGATCCTCCCCTTCCATCCTACTGCTGGGGCCTTGACATGGCCCCCCACTGCCCCACTGGATGCCAGAACTACCAGAGACAGTAGCTGAAAGGCAGTTCCAAAAAGGCAATCTCCATGCAGCAGGGTCTGGCTTGGGACTTAAAACCTCACCCTAGGCTGGTGTCAGCCTGCTCTTGGTCTAGAGGTCTAGAGGGTTCCAGGAACAGCCCTTCCGAAGCACAGCTGGAATTCCACCTGCCACTTTAAGTCATCCTGGTTCCCACAAGACTTGGGCTCTGGTATCAGGAAAAGACAAGCAGCCTGGGCCAGAGGCTTCCCACCAACATGCTAGAGAAGACCCGCTCCCAGCTTCAGCGCCCCTCCTCCCCAACTCTACCCCTCTCCTGCCCCCTCCCTGCTAGTCTAGCCCCAGCCACAACCGGAGCCACTCTCGGCATCTACTACAACCGGCAAGGTCAGCTGCTCCCCCAGGCAGGGGCACTCCTGTATGGGACCATCAGGGCTGGGGGGGGTGGGGAGCAGCCCTGTGACAGCACTCAGTTCTCTGGTCACAAAGCGTTCTGAGACACCTGGTTGGAAGAATGTTGCCAGAACTTTATAAAATCCTGTATTGTGGATTTTTTTTTTTAATGACTTGTGTGACTTATAACCTGAAACAAAGAAAACTCATCTTTGGTCATCTTTGCGTTCATCATGAAATCTGTGCAGATACAACTACATTAAAAACATGAAATTCCACACAGGAAAAATTACAGCAAACGTGAAAAGCATGGAGACATCCAGATGGGACCCCACACCCAAATCCTTGAGAAGTCCATGGACCCACCTCCCAAAACAGCCCTCTGAGAAGACGTCAACATGAACAGCTATGTGAGGGCCACCCATGAAAGGTCATTTCTACAGGTGGCCAGGGACACCTCTGCAATCCAGTCACATGGCTACAGGTCAAGACCTAAGTGTTAACCATGAGATCATCAAGACTAAGGGCTTGGACAGAATGACCACTTGGCCTGGGCCATAGGAAAAAACCCAAGAGAGGAATACCTAAGCACTGATCATCTAGGAAAGCTACAACAGTGCCCAGCCAACCTGTCCTCGGACTGTCTGTCCATACTGTCTACTCCCAAGCCCAGCCAGCTGCCCCACGCCACATCCATCCAGCTCTTCTCATCAGCACCCCAGCCTCCCAAATCTATCCACTTGTCCCCACCAATCAGCACTGCTCTGACTCCAGCCATCCACCTCCAGCCTGGAGGCCCATAGCACTCAGCCTCCCTGCCCTGCCCACTCCTTCTCCCTCATTCCCTCGACAGACCCTTTCTTCCCAGTGTCAGGACCCAAAGGCTAGGCTAACAGTCGTAGGTACACTTTCACCCTCACAACCCACCCATCAGGTTCTGCCTGGTCTCTGCTGGGTCCCTCCACAGCACTGGCCCCAGCTTCCCTCAGGGCCTTTGCACGTGTTAAGCCCTGTGCTGCCTACTAACAGGTGGCAGGCCCAAGGGCCACAGCACCTGTACCACCCAAACCACCTGTGCCTCTCTGCCACTTGAGTGAGCACGAAGGTGACAAGCTGAGCTGCACCACCTCCAACCCAGCCGCCTGCCTCACTTAGGCCATCCCCTCCTCCTCTGTCCAGACACTATGGACCCTTTTGCTGCACAGTAGGGAAGCCACAAGATCAAAGATCACAAGAGTCTAGCTTTGGACTATTACCTTTCCATGGAATCAATACTCTATGCCGAGATGGGAACTTAGCTGAAGGGTCGCGGCAACTGGCTTGAGGATGGACACATGAACCAGGTTGGCCAATAAAAACCATCCCTGAGACTGGCTGGAAACTACAGGATGGTAATCTACCTTCGTGTCCTGTACAAAAATAATCACCAAGAGTAGAGCGGATGAGAACAGAGAGAAAGAAGAAAACTGAGTTTGGAAGAGTCCTCCGCGTCCAAGTCATGCCTGAAGCCTGAGAACACTAGGATGGTTGCAATCTCATCGGCCCCAAACCTGAGATTTCTTGCAGCTTCCGATCGCTCAGCCTCACCCCAGCACCTCTCCAGCACACAGCTCTCAAGGAAGTCAACGAAGCCCGAAGTGTGGGGCGAGGACGACCAGAGGGTTGCAGGGGGGCTTCTGGAATGGCGGAAAGAGAATGCAAGCGGGAGAAAAAGGGAACGGCTGCACAGCCACGACTGGGATCTGAGACCATGGAGCCCAAGGCCACAGAGTGTACCCGGGAGGAGGCTGGGGTCTGCAGGGATGCAAAACCACGGCCCGAAAAGGTGGAGGTTACTTTCTAGGGTGAGGATCGGCCCGGAGCCTCCAAGAGGCGGCCATGGGCTGAGCCTGCCCACCACCACGCGGGGAATACTCCCACGGTGCTGCAGACGAAGGCGGCACGTCACCTCAGCGACGGGATGGGCAGGAGCCTCATTCGGACGCGGGAAGGCTGAGGGGCAGAGCCCCGGCCGCCCCGCGGGCCCCCCCCCCCCCCCCCCCCCCCCCCCCCCCCCCGCCCCGGCCAGCCCTCGTGGCGCCGCTCACCGCCCGCCGGTGTCCTCGGTGACAGCCTGCAGTCGCAGAGCCGCTCCGCGCCGCCTGCTCCCGCCTCGGGGGCACGCTGGCCTGCAATTGGAAGGGCGGCTGGCTCCGCCCACCGCGCGCACGCAGACGGCGGAAGGCGGGAGGTCGCCTCCGGGGGAACCCTAGACCCCCACGGAGGGCTGCCCCGAGGTGTGTGAGCCCGTGTGAACCTCCACAGGGCTATACTACCCTCTGACACGATACACGTTTTACTTGTTAGTTTACCTCAACCAGACTCTCTGCGAGCGGGTTCTCTGGGCCTGAGGTGGGACACCGAAGGTTCTGGGTCACGCACTCTAGGCCACGCTCCTGGCCTTGCTCAGGCTCTGACCCTAACCCTGCCTCGGCCTGTGGCCCCTGGAGACAAGCCCCTCGTTTTGCCCGCCAACGCCGCCGTCCGCACGACTGCGAGTGGACTTGGCGGCCCGCAAGTGAGGCGGCCCGCATCTGCCCCACTTAAATATGGCGGCGACACCGCCACCCCCTCCTCCCTGGACTCGCGGGCGTCCCCGGAAGTGACCGGCGGGACTGAACGAACGGAAATACCCGAGCCAAGCCGAAGGAGCCCGATCCCCAAGTCCCAGCGCGGAGCAACGTGGGGCGGTGGCGGCAGCTGCGCAAGCGCACAGCGCAGGCCGGGCGGGAAGAGCCGAAGCGGACAGGCGACGGAAATAGCCGAAGCGGTGGGGCGCCCGAGGCCGTTGCGGACCTCCGCGCCGAAGCCGCTGCTGCCCCGGAAGCCGGCCCTCCTGTCCAGTACACCGCCACCGCAGCCCCCGCCTCCCGCTTCCGCCTCGAGCCGCAGAGCCCTCGCGAAGAGAGCGAGTGACCAGGCCCAGGGACACGGCCCGAGGACCCCGCGTCCGCAGCCAAGCCGGAGGACGCCGGAGCCGGCGGCCGGGAGGAGGGAGCGGCGGTGGGGGCGGGGCCGAGTGAGCCCGAGAACAGCCGAGCGGGCCCGAGCGCCGCCGAGAGGGCCCGAGGCGCCGGGCCAGGCCGGAGCCGACTACGGGAGCCGACGCGGGCCGCGCGGTGGGCGCGGAGCAGCGCGGCAGGCCCGGCGGGCGGCGGCAGCAGCCGAAGAGGCCGCGGCGGCGGGTCCGAGTGGCGGAGGCGGCGCGGGCGGCGGCGGCGGCGGCGGCGGGGGGCCGGGTGGCCGGGGTCCCGGGCCCCGCAGCGGCGGCAGCGGCGGCGGCGGCAGGATGATCAAGCTGTTCTCGCTGAAGCAGCAGAAGAAGGAGGAGGAGTCGGCGGGCGGCACCAAGGGCAGCAGCAAGAAGGCGTCGGCGGCGCAGCTGCGGATCCAGAAGGGTAAGGGGAGTCGGAGGATGCGAGGGGAGGTCGGAGGTCAGAGCCCGGCTCTGGGTGATACGGGAGTCAGGTGTGGAGTAATGCGGCTACCAGGGGTCAAAGGTGTCAGAAACAGGGAGGCCGCGAATGTGGGGATCGGAGACCAGGGCCTGGGGGCCGAGGGGCCAGGGGTGGGGTCATATAATCACCAAAGTGTCGGAGATGGGGGGACCGAGCAGGGGGCACTGGGCGTATTCGGAAAGCTCGGCGTCTGATACCAGGGGCCGAGAGTGTGAGGGTGGCAGTAGAAGGGGGAGACCGGGAACCTGGGCAACAGGAAGAGGAGATACGGACAGTGCGGCCGAGGATTGAGGATCGGGGTGGGAGACTTAACGTGTTAACGCTGGAGTCGCTGGGAATCAGAGTCAGGCCTGGTGAAGTAGGTTCTGGGGCCTGGGTGTCGTGGGTCTGGGGGAGTCACATGTCAGTTTGGGGGTGACAGGAGGAGGGAGGGATACTGGGTGCCAGGGATTATAGAGATAGGAGTAGGGTTGGGTTTAGACCATCCTGCTAGAGATGCTGGAAATCTTATGCTCAGAATAGTGTAGGGTAGGAGGCTTGGGAACTCACAGATCTGGAGGTCAGATGGGATCCTGAGTTTAGGATGACAAGCAAAGAGGAGTTTATGGACAGCGGGGGTCAGGGATTGGGGGTGGTGGTGATTTAGGGTGAGGAAGGGAGATAAGATCCTTCCATCTGGGCAGACAAGTGGAGACTCCTCTAGAAAGCAGAGGTCATGGTCAGGATGCTGGGTTTGGAGTAGTCAGAGGCTCTTGGGGGCACATAGGAGTGGGAACATGTAGGGGCTGGGTTGGGGGACTTAAGGCTGTGGATTCAGAAGAGTTGGAGCTTACCCTTTGGCCAGGAGTTCAAGCACATCTGCGGTGTTCCATAGATACGGAAGAGCCTGCCTGGAGAGGGGGAGCAGAAGGAGCAGGGAGAGGGTGGGAAGGCTCTGCTGGCACCTGCTCTGAGCACCCGCTCTCTCTCCCTTTTCCCGTCCTGTTTCCCTTTTCTGCTGTGGAAACCCAGACATAAACGAGCTGAATCTGCCCAAGACGTGTGACATCAGTTTCTCAGATCCAGACGACCTCCTCAACTTCAAGCTGGTTATCTGTCCTGATGAGGTGAGGGCACGCTTCACTGGATCCTCAGGCATGGCAGGTGACACCACCCCAGGTTGGCATACCTGGTTCACCTGTCAGGCCTTGCAGAGTGGAGTTCTGACTCCTTTCCTCTTCCTTCACAGGGCTTCTACAAGAGCGGGAAGTTTGTGTTCAGTTTTAAGGTGAGTCTCAGGTGGGCAGGGGTGGCTCCCTGGGCTGAGGAAGCAACAGCTGGTGCCCTGGCCAGGCACTGGTGTGCACCTGTCCACCTGCCGTCTCTTCTCCTGGAGCCAGGTGGGCCAGGGTTACCCGCATGACCCCCCCAAGGTGAAGTGTGAGACGATGGTTTATCACCCCAACATTGACCTCGAGGGCAACGTCTGCCTCAACATATTAAGGTGAGGGCACTGGCCCTCTGCTACGCTGCCCAGCCCTGCCTGCCAGGCCCCCTTCGTGACCTTGCACTATACCAGTCTCTTTCCCTTCCCTCCCCCTTGTGGTCTTTGTGTTCCTCTGTCTCTTCAGCTCCGCATTTTTCTTCCTCATGGCTTGACCTTGGCTTTCTCCCTGGCCTGTGCTTCTCTGCACCCTCCCGCTAGCATTTCCCGGCCGCGCTGTCCCATGCCCTGGGCCTGACCTGTCTGGTCCCAGCAGGGCCTGTGGTGGCTGCCCACTCACCAGCCCCTATCATGATGCTCTCTGCCCACAGAGAGGACTGGAAGCCAGTCCTTACGATAAACTCCATAATTTATGGCTTGCAGTATCTCTTCTTGGTGAGTAGGGGTGAGGGTGAGGGTGGGGGTGGGGGGATGGCTGGGGAAGGTTGGCCCTCTGCCTTCTAGGCTTGTTGACCTCTGCCCCACACCCATACCGGCCACAGGAGCCCAACCCTGAAGACCCACTGAATAAGGAAGCCGCCGAGGTCCTGCAGAACAACCGGAGGCTGTTTGAGCAGAATGTGCAGCGCTCCATGCGGGGTGGCTATATCGGCTCCACCTACTTCGAGCGCTGCCTGAAATAGGGCTGGCGCCTACCCACCCCTGCCAGGGCCACCAGCCCCGGCGTCCCCTGCAGATATTTATTGGGGGCCACAGGTGGGGGGACATGGGGCGGCTGGTGGGGGAATCCCATGCCCTGGCCGGCCACCCCTCCCTGCTACCCGCTCCTAGTTTTTTTTTTTTTTAACCACCATGTGATCAAGGTCGGCACTGCCTCCCCCGACCCGCTCAGCGATGGGAAATGAATTGGCTTCTCTAGCCCCCCGCTGGGTGCTGTCCAGCCCCACCCCCTACTCTGGGCTCTGGGGTGGGTGGCCATGGGGATTGGGTGGCTGGGGATCCGGCACCCCACCCCTTCACCACTGGAGGTCCCACCAGGCTATTAAAGGGGAATGTTACTGCATGGCCTCCGCCTCTTCCTTTTGTGGGGTGGGAGGGTCAGGCGATGGCTGCCAGAGCTCCTGCAGCAACAGTGGTGGGACTTGTGTGCTCACAAATAATAATGAAGGGACCTCCCCCCTCGGGCAGCAGGCTGCCCGGTGCCTGAGACAGTGCTGGTGGGGAAAACCCAGCCCTAGGCCTCGGGCAGGGTGAGATGAATCCCACTCGGACAAGGGAGAGGCAGCATCCAGTGACCACTGGCTTCCCGGCCAGTGAACCGGCACAGGGGCTAAGTCCGCAACGTCTGCTGCTCTGCCCTCCTGCCGGAGGAGGAAAACTGCCTGGTACCACTGGGTACCTGAGGTTCGGAAACATCAGCGCGAGTTCTGGATCCCTCGGATGAGCAGGGCTCTACAGTGGGTGACGTGGTGGGGTGCAGGACCACCGGGTGGCTGGAAGGAAGGCGCCCGAAAGGGCACCAAGCCCACGGGGCCAAGACGGGACAGGGGCTCAGCTCCCTTGGGCTGGACTTGAACCTACGGAATACCAAACGCGGCAGCGAGACGGAAGCTGCTGCGCATGCGCTTGCGGCCCGCACGCTCTTCGGCGCATGCGCACGCGCGCTCTCTTGTCCCCGCCCAGCATTCCGGGCGCCGGCGGGGCGTGTGACGTCAGGTGGTTTAATCCGGAAACGGCGGTGACGGCCGAGGCGACAGAACCGAGGGGTTTGTTGTTGGTGGGCGCTCCAGGGCTCTGAACGCGAGGAGCGTGACCCGGAAACGGAAGCGAGTCCCCTTCCCAACTCTGGTGAGTCGCCCCTGCTTGGGCGCGGGTCCTGGGTGGGCGCGTGGGCGGCGGCGTTCGAGGGCCTCGCCCCTCCCTGGGACCCTCCCTTATCCTCTGGGTCCCTGAGCTGTTTTGCCTTCGGTGCTCAAGACCCCGAAAGGCCCCCAAGAGTTTCCTGGGTGAACAATGCACTCCATTACCTAAAATCCCGCCTTCTGTACAAGAGTCCCGAACGCCCCGCAGCCTTATTCTCCGCACCCAGATTCCCTCAGCATTTTAGACCCCCGCCCTAAACTGAATGCCATCCACGCGCTGTCAGCTTCGGAGCCCCCACATCGACCCTGTCTGTAGCACTTGCGGCCTCCAGCTCTTCATGTTAGGGACCCTATCAACTGGCCTGTCCTTGGCGCTCCGGGTTCCGAGCCCCCTCTCCCCGCACCCGGCCCCTTGCTGTATCCACACATGGTCATCTCCATCCTAGGTCCATTGGACGTTATAGGGTCTCATCCCAGAGTCAGGAGGAGATTGAAGCCCAGAACCTCCGTAGGGGCACTGTGGAGTAAGAGGAGCTGGGGTGGCTGGGGCGCCCCAAGTTCCAGGCTCCACTCTTTCGCCTTTCCATTCATTCATTTTCTCCCTGGTCGCCCTTTTCCGTTTTGTGAGCCCTCGTCTGTCCCCGCCCATACACAGTGTGACCCCAGCTGTGCCTCACACCACCCTAGGTTTTACGCTAGCCCCGGACTTACTGGGTAGGCTCCTGCGGCCATGGACCTGTTGTTTGGGCGGCGCAAGACGCCAGAGGAGCTGCTACGGCAGAACCAGCGCGCCCTGAACCGGGCCATGCGAGAGCTGGACCGTGAGCGACAAAAGCTCGAGACCCAGGAGAAGAAAATCATCGCGGACATCAAGAAAATGGCCAAGCAGGGCCAGATGGTAAGCTTGATTGGGCACAGGCTGGGACTCCAGGCCAGGTGCCATAGCGTGGCCAGACCCTGGGGCTGCAGCAAACGGGACAAAACACCGACGTGTGTTCTAGGGAAATGGAATGACAGATTCGAGTGGGGCTTTCCTCAGTTTCAGAGTCCAAAACTGCTGCCTCTGTGGAGTTGATATTAGTCTTGAGTGGCCCTGTGAAGAGCCAATTATAGTGTGTCAGAACAGCAGGTGCTTGGTGAGGGAGTGATAGGGAAACTCAAGAGTGGCCCACGGCAGAGCACTTAGAATCGTGGGCAACCACTGTTGCCCAGGATTCTGAGGGCTGAGTTGAAGGAGTTACTTCACTAGAATTTGTATGGGATCCACTTGCCCTGAGGGCCAGCTAGGAAGAGATGGCTGAGTTTTGGCCTGAGCAGCTTGTTTGAGGAGGTGCCATTTCCTTGGATGGGCAAAGTGAGGAGCTTTGGGGAGGAAGTCACAGCTGAGCTTGGATACAGCTGAGCTCCTGATTTGTATGTAAATCATGATTTGGTTCTTGAGGTGAGGGCCTGTGTGAGGTGGAGGGGGGAGATCCTCTTTCTTTGGCCAGGACTGAAATTCAGGAATGGGTATTGACTAGACATGGAGCAAAAAGGATTCCTGAAGGGTGGGCCCAGCTTTTCTTCCGGATTCCTGGACCAGAGAGGTGAGAAGCCTACAGAGGGGTCTGTGCAATGGTGACTCAAGACGCATGGGGGTGTGGGAAAGCGGTGAGCACTGGGGGGCAGGTCCTCAGGAGTCCTTGAAGGCCTCAATGGGCACGTGCAGTGGCACTGAGGACACCCCAAGGCTCGCTCCCTGCCCTCTTTACCCTCCTCAGGACGCGGTCCGGATCATGGCGAAAGACCTGGTGCGCACCAGGCGGTACGTCCGAAAGTTTGTGTTGATGCGGGCCAACATCCAGGCTGTGTCCCTCAAGATCCAGACACTCAAGTCTAACAACTCAATGGCACAAGCCATGAAGGGTGTCACCAAAGCCATGGGCACCATGAACAGACAGGTTCGCCTCTCCCCATTCCCCCCTACCCCTGCTGAGCTCTGGCCCAGACTCACTCTCCTCCCCCTTTCAGCTGAAGTTGCCCCAGATCCAGAAGATCATGATGGAGTTTGAGCGGCAGGCAGAGATCATGGACATGAAGGAGGAGATGATGAATGACGCCATCGATGATGCCATGGGGGACGAGGACGACGAAGAGGAGAGGTTGGGAGATGGCTGGTGGGAGGGTGGGGAGGGGTGCCTGGCTCTGCGCCTGAGCTTCATGAGAATTCTGCTTATCTAGTGACGCGGTTGTAGCCCAGGTCCTGGATGAACTGGGGTTGAGCCTGACAGATGAGCTGTCAAGTGAGTGTTTACACCTTGGGCCCTGTGTTAATTCTGTGACCCAGCCGCCACCTCCCTTCCCCTACATTACTCCCTTCTACATGGGCGCTCTCCCTAACCCCGGCTCTCTGCAGACCTCCCTTCCACCGGAGGCTCCCTCAGTGTGGCTGCCAGTGGAAAGAAAGCAGAGGCTGCAGCCTCCGCCCTGGTGGACGCAGACGCAGACCTGGAGGAGAGGCTTAAGAACCTTCGAAGGGACTGACTGCCCATGCTGCCCGAGGGGGCCAGTGGATGGCCCAGCATTTTCATTGTACCTTCTGTAATAAAAGAGGTTGGACACTAGTTCTGGGCCTGTGCAAATGGCCTGACGTGAGCCAGGATGTGTTAGGAAGTCACTCAGGAGGCTTGGTAATGTGCCAGTCGGTCAGGGTATGGGATAGAGGGCTGGAATTGTTTCATCTGGGCAAGCCTACCAGGTCCTTGGGGCTCTGGAGGTGACAGAGAGCTTTGAACACTGGCCCGGCACCCCTCCTGCCTCAGCCTCAAGGCTAGCACCCCCAAAGATGGTAGGTTCCCCCAGACCTCTTGGTATAATTCCAGGAGACCAGGCCTATTCCCCCCAGGGATACAGTCCCCAACTTTATTAGCCCAGAGGAAGTCTCAGCCCACCCATCTCACTGTGATACCCTGTCTGGTTATAAGAAATGTTCTGCCCCAATCCAGAATGCAGCATGCACCTGGGGGGTTCCCCCTGCCTGCCACAGGTCCACCTGCCCACCACGGAACCCTCCCCAGACAAGAGATGGCTAGAGACACATGCCCCACCCCATTCAGCACAAGAGGGTTTCTTCAGTGAGGGAGTTATGGCAGGCAGACACCAGGCCCAGGCCCACTGACCCCACCAACCAAGACCTGAGTAATTGGTGAAGTTTTTATTAAATCCACAGAAGTAAAAACCATATCGTGAGGGACTGGGGTTACGGGCCACCAAGGAGTAGGAGCCAGGCCACCGGAGGGAGGAGGAAGGAGAGGGAAAAGGAGTGACAGGACAGAGGACAGCCAGGCTGGGCTGGCTCAGGGGCTGCCCAGCCTCAGGGGCCCTCACCAGGGCCACTGGACAGGTCCTGGGCACTCAGGCCAGCACCAGGCAGGCTCAGCGGCGGGGGCTCCACCAGCACAGCAGAGAACTTGGTGTCCCCGAAGGCCTCGTTCATGCGAGTCTCAAAGAAGCGCTGCAGCCCAATGATGGACTGCACATCGGCCTTGTCCTGCCAGGCAGATTACAATGGATGGGTCCTAGCTCTACCCGCTCCAGCCTCCCCTCCTCAAACTCGCCCTCATCCCCACGAGCTCACCTCGGTCAGCTTGTTGAACTGCTTGAACATGCGGCCCACATCCTGGGCAAACTCCTGGGGGGAGCTGTAGGGGGGTGACAGCTTCTCCTGGAGGCGGGCTCGGATAAGGGTCAAGTCCAGGGTGCCACCAGGCTGATCCTGCAGGCAGAGGCCACAGGCTGAAGGTGAGACCGAAAAGCCCCTGCACCTCCCACCCTCCCAAGTCCCAGAACTCACCAGGGAGAAGGTGGAGTCAGTCGCCAGCTGGTGCAGAGGCCGGCAGGGCTCATGGCAGAAGAGGGCCAGCAGAACACGCTCACACTTCTGCAGACGACACACCAACATCAGAGTCGGAGAGGAGTGGGGAGCTACAGGAAAACCAAGCATACAGGTCCCCCTCACCTGCTGGTTGGCTGGTGAGAGCTTGGCCACTACTCCAGTACTGTCCCCCCCATCCAGGTTCAGGCTGCCATCCTCCTCCTTCAGGTCAGGCAGCACGTGGCAGAGAGAGCAGCTCCACTCCTCCCTGGAGGAGACAGACAGGTGAGGCGCTACCCGGGACCTGGCCCAGCCCTCCACCCTGCAGGCTCCACAGCCTCGCACCCTGGCACATCCTGCAGGGCAGGCAGGTGGCAGTCCAGGTGGAAGCAGAATTCGCACTGGTTGCACATGACCAGGTCACCTGGCTTCTGGCAGACACGGCAGATGGTGGCACTGTCATCCAGGGAACCTGGGCCACCAGCTGGGGCTGAGGTGCCCTCTGGAGCCACCACCTCCAGACCTGAGCTGGTGCTGCCACTGGGTGAAGCCAGGCGGGGACCCTCCGCACCAGGGCCCTCCCCCAAGGCCATCAACACAGGCTTGGTCTCAGGGCCCTCGGTGGCAGCGGGTGGAGCTCCAATGGCAGCCTCTGTTTCTTCCTCCTGCAAGGAGGCGAGGGGTGGCTTAGTGGGATGCTTGCCAAGACAGCAGACCTCCACTCCCCAGCCACAGTAGCTTGGAGCAGGCTCACCTTGACGATGGCCATTCCCGGCAGGGGAGGGGCCCCAGGGACCCCCGAGGGCGCAGTCCCAGGCTGGCCAGCAGCAGCAGCAGCAGCACCTCGCTCAATGACGATGAGGTTGTAATCCTCAGTGGTGTTGCCTGGGAAGACCTTGAAGACTGGTGGCTGGCTGTCAGCCGTGAGATCCAAGTCCAGGCGTTCGAGGCTCACCCGTGGCACCTTGCGCATGAGGCCACTCACCTCGCCATCACCCGAGCGGGGCCTGCGGGCGTGGCTTGGTGTTGAGCACCCTGCCCCCCTGACCACCCTGCCCCTACATGCACCAGAGGACAGTTAGACTCACCGCTTCACCCCCGACACGTGGGGCTCGGCACTCGAGTAAGGGTCATCTGCTCAGGACACAGAGAGAGGCTGGATGAACCTAGGACACTGGATTTCTGCCCCCTACCGGGCGGAGACACAAACCACTCACCTGATCCGAAGCCGTAGCCTTCCTGCACCTCCATAGGCTGTAGGAAAAGCAAGAGGACCTCAGCAGGCAGGCCCCCCACGGGCCTCGGGCCCCTCTCCTCCTCTACAGCCCCCTCCTGTGCTCACCTGGCTGCTGCCAGAGCCCTGCTTGCTCAAAGGCCCCGGAGCCCGAGGAGGGGCCATGGTTGCGGGGCCTGTGGAGTTGGTGCCAGGACGCTCTGCCACAATCTTGCCTGCAAGGAGGTAGGACAGCTTAAGGCACGGTGCCTGGGAGAGTAGGCTTCAGTGAGAGCAAGACAAACACCCACCAAAGGCCTCTGCACTCTTGGTCCAGGCATTGAGGTCCCACTGAAATTTCATCTCGCCGTGGGGCTCCACGGGGTCCACAATCATCTTAAGGGCCCGGTGCAGCTGGAAGTAGATCTGGGGGAGGGCAGTACATGAGCACAGAGGCAGAGGACAGCGCTCCAGGGCCTTGGGAGATGCTGACCAGGAACCCACTGCCGCAGTGCCCACCAGCACACACCAGCTTCTTAGAGAGCAGCAGAGCTGTGTTGTTGTCACTCTCCAGAGCCCATGAGGCAAAGCGCAGTATGTGCTCCTGGTGCTTCTGGATCTTGGTCATGGTCCAGTGCTGCCGCTCCAGGCGCTCCTGCTGCCCCTCGGTGACCTTCTGCAGGTAGAAAGGAGAGGTCAGGGAAGAAACAGCACTAGAACCTCCCCCAACCCCAGGAGGGCATTGGCGGCCAGCAGAGGGCGCCAAACCCCGGGATGCTGCCCCCAGAGCTAGAGCGAGCTGCCAGCAGCCAAGCACCACACAGGAGGTACCTGAGCGTCATTGACCAGCACACGGCCCCGCTTGTTCAGTTCCTTCATGATCTGCAGGATGGCCATCTTAACGTCCACTTGCACGCGCTTCTGTACATCAGACACCTGGCGGATCCTGGGGGACACAGGGTGAGGTCAGGGCCAGTCAGGCAGGTGCTCACCCCAGGACCTCCCCCCATCACACTGGCTTCCACACTTACGAGCTGCGAACCTCCTTGGTGTTCTTCTGCAGTGTTGCATGCTTGTCCCCGAGGCGCTTCACCAATGAGGCCAGGAGCTTGCGCTGGTTTCTCACTGCATCCTCCAGGAACTGGTACCTGAGGGCAGACAGAGGTAGACCCGGGCGCCCAGCATGGGAATGGGCAGCACCCACCCACCATGCCTCAGGACTCACTGGTGGTCTTTGTGGGCGTTGAGCTGGCAATCCCGGCAGGTGAGGGTGTCGCAGCTCTCGCAGAACAGCACAAGGGGCTCGTGCTTGTGCACATTGCAATACACAGTGCGCTCACCGTCCCTCGACTTGGCCGGCCCTGCGGAATGGGGTCTATGAAGCGGGAGCTCGTCCTCACCACCTCAACTCGAGGAGCAGACAGACTGGGGCCTCACATAATGTCTGTCTTGCAACCCTGGCTAATCTGCTAAAAATGCAGAGGGCCTACAGCAGTGGACGGGGAAGGGCCCAAATCCTTGCTCTGTACACCCTCTGCCCTAATCTTGACCAAGAGATCCACACTCCCCTTCTTTCAGCTTATGGGAGTGACAACCCAAAGTGTAAGGACGATGGCCTCGGACAACCACCCCACTGCTCCCGCTATTGACAACTCCTCCGAGTGGTCACTCAGGTGTCTGAAGATACCTCTGCAGCCCCCACTGCTGGGCTCCCTTTCTCCTCCACTCCAAGGCCTCTGTGCCGCAGGGGAGGGGGCTCTGGCAACCACGGCATCTGGACACACGCAAGAGCTTTCTGGCTCAGACAGAAAGCAAACGAGGACCTAAAGACATGTCAGGTACCTTTTCCTCCTGAGCCACGCCTGGAGACCTCTTCTCTTTTCTCTGGTAAAAGGAGACCACACCATCTTAACAACCCACGAGGAGCCTTGTAAAGCCTTCTCAGGCTGGACAAAGTTGATGTCAGACCAGGACCCTCGGAGAGGGGTCAGGCCCCCACACAGGGAAAAGGGTCTTACGTACTCAAAGCAAAACCCCCCAAAGACTAATACACCACAGTGACCCCCACCGCTTCCCAGAATCTGCTGCCATTAGATAACCGCTTAGGAACAACCAACCCCTTCCTCCCCAATCATGTCTCAGTGCTACACTAACCCAACCTGAAACAAAAACATCGAGAGAAAGGTAAAGGAAATCTCAGTCCCCCCAATACAGCCCCCTCCTGCACACTGATCTTTGCTTAGAACCCAGGACCCCCTTGAAGACCCCTGCCCTTCCCTCCTGGCTCCTCATGACTCACAGCAATGACCTCCATCTGGATTTTCCCATCAAAACTGTCCTCTGGACTGCAGGAGCCACGGCATGACTACCAAAACACCATTCATGGGGAGCTCTGGACGAAAAAGCAAGCCCAAGACCCTCTCGGAAGAACTGCCACCACGTTCACAGAAAAGTCTGAAAATACCTAGTTAGACTTTGAAACATCTGTGACCTAACAATAAGAACACTTAAGAGCACTCACTGGTCAGTTCCAGTCTGAGGACCCTCATGGCTTATGAGAACACAAGGCCCAAAGACCTCACTTTTCCTAGAATCTTAAACCACATTCCAGGGAATCTCAGGCCTAGGAGATTCCTCACACCATTCGCCAAACAGCCTGCATCTCCCTATCTGTACATGCAATCCCTCGATCTCTGGAAGCGTAGTCCCTGCCTGGGGATTCCCTGAAGTGCTTCCTCAAAGCCTGGATACACCCTCTCCTGGAGAATGAGATCCCCTGTGCACTCCACACACTCCCTGCCTGTGGCTTTTCCCCTTCTACCTGGACCAGCAGAGGCAACCCACCAGAGCACCAGCCTCACCCGTTTTGAATTCTGCCCTCAGGCCTTTCAATTGGCACCCAAGCTGACACTCCACCACCATCTGCAACCAGCATCAAAAGCAGCTAGAGAAACATGAACGGGAAGAATCAAAGCAGCCCCCTCTGTTGCATACCAGTGGAGCGCACGGTGTGGTCCTTGGTGTACTTCACCCGTTGGTGCGCCTCCACACACGTCTCACAGAGCGGCTCAGAGCACTCCACACAGTAACTGGTGGCTGGGGCGTTATCCTCACAGCTAGTGCAGCACTGCTGAGCAAAGGCAGAGTCAGAAGAGACAGCACCACCAGACACATCTGTATTCAGACCCAGAAAATACAACCTGGTGAGAGGATGCCTTTACTTAGCCTAGATAACCTGCTAAAGCTGCAGTAAAGCCTGGAGCTGGTACTACACTCTGCGCTGCAGACTCCTACCCTACCTTCCAGGATTGCTTGGGCAGCACATACCTGATTCGCATCCTGGGAATCCGTGGCGGCCTTACCGCCGCAGTCTCGCATAAAATAATTCTCCACGATATCTTTGGAGAAACACTGCTGCTTACATACTGGACAATCCACCACTGCGAACAACAGGGAAAAACAATATCACAGCATACTCACGTCCAGACTGGGATCCCATCCTCCACAGGAGTCAACTTCCACCCCATGCTAGGCCAACCCACAGCTCCGGGAAAAGCAATCAAAGCTTTCTCTGGCCTAACTTCAAACAGTCGCCCCATCCGAGTACGAGACCCACAGCCCGCACCCCTTTCGGCCCTTGTCCGGTCCAGACCCTCTCACCCAGATGACCCCTGCCACTGTCACGCTAGGAACCGACCCCCAATACCCAAGCCTCCCCCGAACCTTGGCTGAAGGTGCGCCACCGGCCCGACCGCACTCACCAGAACCGTCGCCCGCGGCACCTCCATCCCCCGAGCTGTTGGCGGCTGCAGGCACCGGGGTCCCGAGGCAGGCGCTGCAGGCCGAGTGCAGGCAAGGCAGCAGGCGCGGTTCCCTCTCCGGCCGCAGGCGCTCCCGACACACGCCGCAGTGCTCCAACAGCTCCAGCGCCTCGCCGCCGCCCCCCGCGGGTGACGACGCCGAGGCGGACGCCGCCGCCGAGGCTGATGCGGAGCCCGCGGCCGAGGACGCGGCGGCGCGCTTCTCGGCGCCCGCCGAGCCCTCACCCGGGCCCGGGCTGCCGGAGGCGACCGCCGCCGCCGCCGCCGAGGCCGCCGCCGCCGAAGCCGCCATTCACACGCCGCCGGGGGCGCCCAAGGAGGGAGGAGGGGCGCGGGGCCCGCCACGCAGGCGCAGACGCGCTCGCAGGCAACGGTTGGGCCGCTGCCGCCCGAGGCCTAGCGCCGCCAGGCGAAGCCTGGGGCGCCGCCCGCTGCGCGCGGGGCGCTGCCGAGGCTCCGCCGGCCGCTGCCCGCTCTCCCGCCGCCGCCGCCGCCGCCGCCGCCGCCTGCGCCGCCTCCTCAGCGGCTGCTCAGACCAGCGCCACACGGCACGCGCACAACCGCTCGCCCTCGCGCCCGCTTGCAGAAAGAGCCGCTGTCGGGGGGCGGGACAGAAATAACTGGCGCCGACGCCGCCGCGCAGGCGCGCTGGGCGCCTCGGGCCCGGGGGCGGGGCCGCGGCGCGCGAGGCCGCGAGTACGCACGCGCGGCCCGGGCCCCTCCCACGGCCGCCGCCGCTCCTCGCAGCGCCTCTCCCGAGGCCGGGCGTCGGCGTCTCCGCCGCTGCAGCCTGACCCGCCGACCGGGCGCGTGCCCGCTGCCGTAGTGCCCGCTCCGGGCCGCGGGCCGCGCAGGCGCGCACGTGGTCCGGCCCCCGCCTCTCGGGCCGTCCGGAGGTCGCCGGCGGCGACGTCACCAGGCGCTCCCGGGGGGCGGGGCCGCGGCCTAGGGGCGGGGCTGACGCAGGCGGAGGGACCGAGGCCCCCCCACCCCGTGGCGGGCCGCTTCCTGGCGCCCCAAACTTTGTATTGTTTAACGTGAGAAACCCTGAAACCTAAGCCAGCTAGCTCCCAGGGGCTCAGAGCAGCGAAACTGAAATTCCGCCCGGCCCCCAAGCGCCCCTGGCCACCTTTTGGCCCGCCACCGCGCTGGCTTTAACACTCTTCGGGTGGGCGGACTGAAGAGGGGCGCGGAGTCTGGGGAGGGCCACCGAGGATGGAGGCAGGATCTGCAGGGCGGGTGAGCCTGCCTCAGCGCGGGGCAGGGTCTGCGTGGGAGGCGGGTATGCCTGGCTGAGGAAGGAAGCAGTGTCTGGGAGAGTTCTGTCAGGCGGCGGAAGCTAGGATTGGAGGAGGCGCCTTAGTGGAGACAAACGCGGGCTTTCTGGGAGAATCCTGTCCGAAGCGGAGTCTGGGAGAATCCTGGGGCTGGGGCGGAATCTGGGGGGAGAGGAGTCCTATCGGCCCGGGGGCAAGGGAGCAGGGGTCTGCGGCTGGAACCTGAGAGGAAAGCAAGGCCGCTGGGAGGGGATCTGTCTGGAGTCACCGGGCGGAGAAAACCAGAGGCACGGGCGCCCTGGAGCTGTGCCTGGGGTGGGCCACCGTCCCTGCGCGGGGCTCCCGGTCCTGCGGCCTACAGTCCGGGAGGAGGCTTGGCGGCTACTCTGCGAGGACGCAGAGAACGTCGAGGGCCGGCACGTCCGACCCCCAGACCCGACTCCGCCTGGCGCGGGCTCTTCCGACCCCGCGTAAGCTTCAGGGGAGCGGCCTCGCCCACCCGGCTCCCCAGGAGCCCGCCCGCGGAGGCGGCGGTGAGAGTGCCTCCGGCGCTGCCCCGCCGGCGGTATGTCGGGCCCCCGCAGGGCCTGGGGGCCGCAGGGCTTTGTCTCCGCGCCGGCCTTTGTTTCGGCTCGGGCGCGGCCCCCAACCCGGCCCCGCCCTCCCGCCGCAGCGCCCCCCGGGGCCGCGCCGCGGGCCTCTCCCTCCCTCATGGCCTGGGCCTCAGACCCCGCTCCCCTCCTAGGACAAGGTAGAAGGCAAGTCGATGGCTGGCCGTGTGCTGCCTGCGGCGCGGAATCCTTTAGTAATTATTTGCTGAGCGCTTTCCACGATCCCTGTGCTGGGCCCCCCAAAATCACTGGGTTGCGTGGGGTAAGGATGAGCCATACCTAGCCTGGCCCGACAGTCAAAATAAGTAGGTGATGATCAAGAGTGTGGGACTCAGGGCTGGCCCTTACAGCTGGGGGAAGAACAGTTCAGTCGCTCAGTCGTGTCTGACTCTTTGCGACCCCATGAGACGCTGCACGCCAGGCCTCCCTCTCCATCACCGACTCCCGGAGTTCACCCAAATCCATGTCCATCGAGTTGGTGATGCCATCCAACCATCTCATCCTCTGTAGTCCCGTCTCCTGCCCCCAGTCCTTCCCAGCATCAGGGTCTTTTCCAATGAGTCAGCTCTTCGCATCAGGTGGCCAAAGTATTGGAGTTTCAGCTTCAACATCAGTCCTTCAATGAACACCCAGGACTGATCTCCTTTAAGATGGACAGGTTGGATCTCCTCGCAGTCCAAGGGACTCTCGGGAGTCTTCTCCAACACCACAGTTCAGTCAGAAGCAAGTGCACACACACACACACACACACACACAAGCAAGTGTACAGGCACCAAGGGAGCAGTGACGGGAGAGGCGGGAAGTGCCTAGAGGTTGCCGGATAGGTTGGGTCCTCTGGTTGCCCAGGTTACAGTCCCTTGACTAGACTCCTGCAATTCTTTCAGAACAGCATCGGTGGAGGCAGGTTCGAGTGGAAATCAGGCTCAGACGAACTCCGGGAAGCATCATGGTGGAGACAAGTGGGCTTACAGGAGGGCAAGGCCAGGCCAGAACCTGCCTCTGAGTCCTCCCTGAGGAGCCAGCCTGTCCAGAAGAGCATGGCAGGGCATGATCTTACTCCCCAGAAGCCGGTGTCACCTTATTATACCCTTAATCCCTGTGTTCCTTGCCACCCTCTACGGCATCTCACCCTTTCCAATCCTGGACCACTAGAAATTGTCTATATTCTGGCTTTGTAGACAGCGTACCTGCCTGCAGACAGCCATCCTTATTGCCTCTTCACTTCCCAAACTCCATGCTTGCACAGGACTCGACCTCCAACCTTCAGGTATCACCCCCAAAGCCACTTCCTGGGGAGGTCTTGTAGCAGGATCACTCCGATCTCTTTCTCCATCTGCACAGGTTTCATTTGGGAACAAGACAGTAGTGATAGTTGCACATCATCAATGTACTTAATGCCACTGAATCATATACATAAAAAGAGTTGAAATGGCAATTTTATGTATTTTACCATGCATATAACAATCAGATTTTGGTGAGTCTGTCCCTTCTGATCTCTGATCTCAGCACTCAGCTCCAGCCACACAGGCTGACCCATTTGTTTCCACCTCATAGCCTTTGCCCAAAACGTTCCCCCACCTCTCTTTCTGGCTGGCTCCTCCTCTTCTTTCACGTTTCAACAGGAGAGAATCACAAAGACATGAGCTTCAAACTGTTTACATCACTGCTCTGTCTGCTGCATCTCACCTGGGGCCTGCTACACACAGGGCACTCAGTCAGTGAGTAAAAGGACAAATGCTTGAGGATGAGATTTGAGGTCTATTACTTTTTTAAAACTTATCTATTTTTGGCTGTACTGAGTCTTCATTGCTGTGTGGTGTTTTTTCTAGTTGCTGCAAGCCAGGGCTACTCTCCAGTTGCGGCGCTTGGGCTTCTCATTGCTGTGACTTTTATTGCAGAGCACAGTCTCAATAGTTGTGACACACAGGCTTAGTTGCCCCATAGACTGTGGGATCTTCCAGGACCAGGGATCAAACCAGTGTCTTCTGCATTGGCAGGCGGATTCTTTACCACTGAGTCACCAGGGAAGCCCCTTCTATTACTTTTTAAACCTTTTGTTGTTGTTTTAAACTATGTTAAAATTCACATATCACACCCATCAATTCATCTACTTTGAAGTGTGAAATCAATGCCATTTCATTCATTCACAATGTTGTACAACCACCAGTTCATCTAATTCCAGAACAGGTTCATCACCCCAAAAGGAAACTGAATCCATCGGCACTCACTCTCCATTCCTGCTTCGACCAGCCAGTGGCAAGAACTGATCTGTTTTCTGTTTCTGTGAACTTTTAAACCTTTTCATGAGGCCTTAGGATATGTAGAGAAAAGCAAACACATCACATGTACAGTGGGCATCCTTGGTAACCAGCTCTGATAGCAAAACACAGAGAGGGTCTTTTCCAATGAGTTGGCTCTTACGATCAAGTGGCCAAAGTACGGGAGCTTCAGCTTCAGTTCTGGTCCTTCCAATGAACATTCAGGGTTGATTTCCTTGAGAATTGACTGGTTTGATCTCCTTGCAGTCCAAGGGACTCTCAAGAGTCTTCCCCAGCCCTAGAATTTCAAAGCATCAATTCTTTGGCACTCAGCCTTCTTTATGGTCCAAATCTCTCACTTCGTCATAGCTTTTCCCCCAAAAAACAAGAGTTTTTTAATTTCATCCTCAGTGATTTTGGAGCCCAAGAAAATAAAGTCTGTCACTGTCTCCACTTTTTCCTCTTCTATTTGTCATGAAGTGACAGATGCCATTATGTTAGTTTTTTGAATGTTGAGTTTCAAGCCCGCTTTTTTTGTTGTTCTCTTTCACCCTCATGAAGAGGCTTTTAAGTTCCTCTTCACTTTGTGTCATTAAGAGCTGTATCATTGTATTGTTATGTAGGAAGTTAGGCATCAGCAACTAGGAGTGGCCTAGCCAAAAACCATGCAAGCTGGTCTCTAAACCCCATCCCAGACACACCCAGGAGCTCTCACAGATATGTTACAAAAATAACCACAGGCTTTTCCAGCTCCTGCAGGGTGCCATTTGCGCACAGTGAGTGGATACAAAGTAACCACAGAGGCTTCTCCCACTCTGGCAAAAGCACCCCTGATGCACAGCTGTGTCCTCAAATAACCCTAGGCAGCTAGGAGCCCATTAAGGGCTCATATTCTACACATACATACATCTCATTATAACAGACTGAATTATGGGAAAGACATGCGCAATAGAGCCTGCGAATTCTCAGTCCACTCCCACCTATAGGAATATATAAAAAGCTCTATTTTGCATGTGCCCAGACATGCCCCCTTCCCTGATTGGCCTTGAGCATATGCCTCTTTGCATTTTTGCACAGGGCAGAACCAAGAGGAGGAGAAAAGGGATATAAAAATGAGAAAGCAAGGCGAAATCAAGTTTTCTTCTCTTGTGCCCTAAAACTGCGAATGGTAATTGCAGCCATGAAATTAAGAGACAATTGCTTCTTGGAAAAAAAAGCTATGACCTGAAAGTGAAAGTGTAAAAGTATGCTCAGTCGTGTCCAACTGTTTGCGACAGCATGGACTGTAGCCCTCCAGGCTTCTTGGTCCACGGGGATTCTCCAGGCAAGAACACTGGAGTGGGGTGCCATGCCCTCTTCCAGGGGATCCTCCCAGCCAAGGGATTGAACCTAGGTCTCCTACGGTCTGAGCCACTAGGGAAGCCCAAGAATACCGGAGTGAGTAGTCTACCCCTTCTTCAAGGGATCTTCCTGACCTGGGAATCGAACCAGGGTCTCCTGCATTACAGGTGAATCCTTTACCAACTGAGGTCCAGGGAAACCCATGACAAACCTAGACAGCTTATTAAAAGCAGAGACAACACTTTGCTGACAAAGGTTCATGTAGGCAAAAAATATGGTTTTCCAAGTAGTCATGTACAGATGTGAGAGCTGGACCATAAGGAAGGCTGAGCTCTGAAGAACTAATGTTTTGAATTATGGTGCTGGAGAAGACTCTTGAGAATCCATTGGACTGCAAGATCAAACCAGGCAATCCTAAAGGAAATCAACCCTGAATATTCATTGGAAGGACTGAGGCTGAAACTGAAGCTCCAATACTTTGGCCATCTGATGCAAAGAGCCGACTCACTGGAAAAGACCTTGATGCTGGGAAAGATTGAGGGCAGGAGAAGGGAGCAACAGAGGATGAGATGGTTGGATAACATCACTGACTCAAGGGACATGAGTTTGAGCAAACTCCCAGAGATGGTGAAAGACAGGGAAGCCTGGCATGCTACAGTTCATGGGATCGCAAAGAGTCAGACCGAACTTAGCAACTGAACAACAAAAACGGATCATGGTCACTCCTTCAGCATCAGTCAGCTCCCATGTCTCAGAAGTATACTACCTGCCGCCTGTTTAATAAAGGATCTGTCTGCTTTAGTGTGTTGTTCCAAATATCATCTCCATGAAGTTGTTGATATTTCTCCCAGCAATCTTGATTCCAGCTTGTAATTCATCCAGCCTGGCATTTCGCATGATGTACTCTGCATATAAGTTAAATAAGCAGGGTGAGGATATATAGCCTTGTCATACTCCTTTCCCAATTTAGAAAGTCTATTGTTCTATGTCTTGCTCTTACTGTTACTTCTTGACCTGCACACATGTTTCTCAGGATACAGGTAAAGTGGTCTGATAGTCCCGTCTTTTTAAGAATTTTCCACAGTTTCTTGTGATCCACACAGTCAAAGGCTTTAGCATAGTCAATGAAGCAGGTATTCTTCTGGAACTCTCTTGCTTTCTCAACGACCCAACGAATCTTGGCAATTTGATCTCTGGCTCCTCTACCTTTTCTAAACGCAGTTTGTACATCTGGAAGTTCACGGTTCACGTACTGCTGAAGCCCGGCTTGAAGGATTGTGAACGTTAGCTTGCGAGCATTTGAAACAAGCGCAGTCATGCAGTGGTTTGAAATTTCTTTGGCGTTGCTCTTCTTTGGGAATGGAATGAAAACTGACCTTTTCTAGCTCTGTGGCCACTGCTGAGTTTCCCAAATTTGCTGGCATATTGTGTGCAGCACTTTCTCAGCATCATCTTTTAGGATTTGAAATAGCTCACCTGGAATTCCATCGCCTCCATTAGTTTTGTTTGCAGTAATTCTTCCTAAGGCCCACTTGACTTCACACTCCAGGATGTCTGGCTCTAGGTGACTGACCACACCATCATGGTTATCTGAGTCATTGAGGTCTTTCTCAGATAGTTCTGTGTTTTCTTGCCACCTCTCCTTTTTCTTCCCTGCTTCTGTTAGGTCCATACCATTTCTGTCGTTTATTGTGCCCATCCTTGCATGAAATATTCCTTTGATATCTCCAATTTTCTTGAAGAGATCTTTAGTCTTTACCATTCTATTGTTTTCCTCTATTTCTTTGTATTGTTATTCACTTAAGAAGGCTTTCTTAACTCTTCTTGCTATTCTCTGGAACTCTGCATTCAGTTGGGTATATCTTTCTCGTCTCCCTTGCCTTTAGCTTCTCTTCTTTTCTCAGCTATTTATAAAGCCTCTTCAGACAACAATTTTACCTTCTTCCATTTATTTTTTAGGGATGGTGTTGGTCACTGCCTCCTGTACAATGTTATGGACCTCCATCCTATTAAATGTCCTGTTAAGAAGACACACCAGCGAGTTCTCTGGTGTCCTAGTGGTTAGAATTCTGGGCTTCCACTGCCATAGTCCCGCTTCAGTTCTTGGTCAGGGCACTGAGATCTTGCAAGCCACAAGGAGTGGCCAAAAACAAATTAACAAAAAAAAAAAAAAGGTGGGGGGAAAAGACGCCAGACAACTCCAACTCGCTATGATCACAGTGAAGAGGTCATGTGACCGTAAAGCCATACAGCAGCTTCCTCTAAGCCAAGAGAAGGGGCCTCAGAATGAAACCTACCTTGTGGGCATCTTGTTCTTCAATTTCTCAGAATTGTGAGAAACAAATTTCTGGCATTTGAGTTACTTAGTCTATAGTATCACTATTTTGTTTTTGTACCTAGACCCGACTAAGACAGATGACAAACTTCCCTCTGCCTCACTCTTATAAATAAAAGTGTATGTGGATTAACATTTAGAGTCCACCCAAATAACTCAGAATAATTTCCCCAATCCGAGGTCCCTAATCACAATTGCCAAGATCCTCTTTCCTGATGGTCGTATAGATCTTTGGGGACACTCCTCTGCCAACTGCAGCCCCCATTTCACAGATGGGAAAACCGATCCCAGCGAGTAGACCATATTGTCCAGGGTCCCACAGTCCTGGAGAATCTCTGGCCCCCAGGGAGGGCAAGGAGGGAAAGGACAGGAGACGTCCAGAGCCCAGAGCTTTAGCTCTTTCTCTGCAGTTAGGAACCAGGGGTCCTGGGACAAAGGATTTCAGGGCAAGCTCCAGGTGAACTTGGAGCACCTGGTTATGTGTATTTATTTATTTTTCTCTATTATTTGGCCGTGCCATGGGACGTGAGGGAACTTAGTTCCCCAACCAGGGACGGAATCTGTGCCCCTGCAGGGGAAGCGCACCCGTGGACCACCTTGTCACACCACAGTCAGTGCCCAAAGAGTGGCCGGAACCTGTTATGATGACACAGAAGCCGAACCTAATGACAAGAGTCATGCCTCAAAAACAACAGTGACTCTCACTGACACACAAGGAACCCACCCTATCCACAGTTAGGTGAGTCGCTCAATCGTGTCCAACTCTTTGCAACCCCATGGACTATACAGACCATGGAATTCTCCAGGCCAGAATACTGGAGTGGGCAGCCGCTCCCTTCTCCAGGGGATCTTCCAAGCCCAGGGATCTAACCCAGGTCTCCCACATTGCAGGTGGATTCTTTACCAGCTGAGCCACAAGGGAAGCCCAAGAGCACTGGAGTGGGTAACCTATCCCTTCTCCAGCACACCTTCCGGAACCCAGGAATCGAACCAGGGTCTCCTGCATTACAGGCAGATTCTTTTCCAGCTGAGCTACCAAAGAAGCCCAAGCATTCTCACAAAGTGTCACCTGGAGAAGGAAATGGCAACACAGTCCATTATTCTTGCCTGGAGAATCCCCTGGGCAGAGGAGCCTGGTTGGCTACAGTCCATGGGGGTCACAAAGAGTCAGACAAGACTTAGCAACTAAAACAACAGTGTAATATATAATTTTTACTGTTGTGTAAAGCAAATAAAAGTCTTTCTGAAAATGTTATACCTTAAAATTTTTTTAAAAAAGAGTCAGAAAAATAGGGCCATCTGCCACCACATGGTGATGCTTCTACAGCGCCTCTTCACTGAGAATGCAGACTGATGCTGTCTTCCCAAAGGAAACTGTGTTACAGGGGAACACATGGTCCCAGTCCTTGATGAGATAATTAAATGCTAGAATTCAGAAAACATCATTTCCCAGGCTGTTATGAGAGTCTGGAGCAGGCCTGATTACATGCCATATACACTGCAAGGTGAACGCGGCGGGGACGTGACTGAGCGGAGCGGGGCTGCCACTGTGCCCCGTTAGGACCAGCAGCTGGAGAACCTGCATGGGACGCGATGGCGCTCATCTCCCACCTGCTGTAAGGGGTTCCAGCCAACAACATTTGGCCTGAAGCCCAGCAAGCCTTTAGATCACATTTTCCATCCATGGGAGCTGAAAGGGATGTTGGAGGCAGGGAGAGAGGCCATCTGGACCGGGCAGGTCCTGCCAGAAGCCAGGATCCACTGTTCCCCACCCATCCTCACTGAGGGGGCTGTAAACCTCCAGCCAGACGCCCGAGCAGCAACTAGCTAGAGCTGGAGCAGAAATGGACACAGACTGAACAAAGGAAGTTTCTCCTGCTTTCTACTTTTTTTTGGCCACACAGTGTGGCATACTGATCTTAGTTCCCTGACCAGAGATTGAACCCATGACCCCTGCAGTGGAAGTAGGGTGTCTTAAGCACTGGACTGCCAGGGAATTCCCACGAAAGAAGCTTCTAGGTAGAGAGAAATGTTATAAAACTGGATTGTAGCGATGGCTGCACAATATGAAGGATATCTGCTATGGGTGTACTTCACGGCATATAAATTATACTTCAGTACAAATGTTGAGAAAGGAAAGAAGGTCCAAAGAAGATATACAAATGGGCTGGGAGAATAAGCACATGAAAAGACATTGAACATTATCAGTCATTAGAGAAATGTGTCAAACCATGGCGAAATACTGATTCACACCCACTTGGGATGGTTTAAGAAAAACAATTAAAATAAGGACTTCCCAGGTGGCTAACACTCCGAACTCCCAATGCACAGAGCCTGGGTTCAACCTCTGGTCAGGGAACTAGATCCCACATGCCCCATCTAACACCCAGCACTGCCAAATAAATAAATAATGAATAAAACAAACATTTCTTTCAATGAAAATAACAAGTATTGGCAGGGATATGGAGAAATTGGAACCCTCTACCTTGCTGGTCAGAATGTAAAGTAGTATAGCCATCCTGGAAAAAAATTTGGCAGTTCTTCAAATGGCTAAAGATCGACTTAACACATCGATCCAGCAGTTAGCTATGTATGCATTCAAAGGAAATGAAAACGGTGTTCAAACAAATCCTGGTAGAGTACTGTTCACAGCAGCACAATTCACAATGGTCAAAGGTGGAAACAACCCAGTGTCCACCAATTGATGAATGAATAAACAAACGTGATATTTTCATACAGTGCAGTCATAGCCATAAAAAGGAACAACAAGGCACTAGTATGTGCTCCAGCAAACATGAACCTTGAAAACAGCACGCTAAGCGGAAAAAATCAGATACAAAAGACAACATATGATATAATGTCATTTACGTGAAATATCCAGAATATGCAAATTCACAGAAACATACAGCAAAGATTATTCATTGCCAGGGGCCGGAGTGAGGGGAAAATGGAGTGCTATTGGAGGAAAACACTCTGGAATTAAATGGAGGTGTGATTACGCAACACTACAACTATATTAAAATCCGCTGAATTGTTCACTCTAAAATGGTTAAGTTTTGTGTTATGCAAATCACCTTTATTTCAAAAGAAGAGGTGAGGCTTCCAGGTCAGTAGGGAGCAAAGGACCTAAGCAATCCTGAGTGGGTCCCAGGCAGGGCCAAGCCAGCCTTCAGGGCTGTTTGTGGACAAATGGTGACGTGGGGATGTGGACAAGACACGCTAAGGAGTAAGGAAGCTTCCAAAGACAGGCAGCTAGGAAACCATCCTCGTTTTTAAAAGATGAATTCTGAAGTTAAAAGAATTGACCAAAGAAGACATACAGATGGCCAGTAGGCACAGGAAGATGTTCAACATGGCCAATTATTAGAGAACTGCAAATGGAAACTACAGTGAGCTATCACCTCACACCCATCAGAATGGCCATCATCAGAAAGTCTACAAATAATAAATGCTGGAAAGGATGAAGAGAAAAGGAAACCCTCCTACACTGTTGGTGGAAATGCAAGTTGGTGCAGCCACTACGGAGAACAGTATGGAGGTCCCATGAAAAACTAAGAACAGAGTTGCCATGTGATCCAGCAGTCTCACTCCTGGGCATATATCTGAACAAAACCATAAATCAAGAGGACATATGCAGGTACTTCTGGTTGCCCAGTGGTTAAGATTCCACGCTTCCACTTCAGGGGGCAAGGTCTGATCCCACATGCCACACAGCCAAAAAAAAACAGACATATGCACTCTAGAGGTCACAGAAGCGCTGTTTACAATAGCCAAGACACGGAAAGAATCTAAACGGCCATTGACAAACAAATGGCTAAAGAAGATGTGGTATATATATACAATGGAATATTACTTGACCATAAAAAAATGGAATAATGCCATTTGCAGCAACATGGATGGACCTAGGAATTATCATAATAAGTAAACCAGAGAAAGACAAATACCATATGATATCATTTATATGTGGAAGCTAAAACATGACACGATGAACCTATCTATGAACAGAAACAGATCCACAGACATAGAGGACAGACTTGCAGTTGCCAAGGGTAGGAGAGGCAAGGACCGAACTTGCGTCTCCTGCATTGGCAGACGCAAACTAGTACATATAGGGTGGGTAAACATCAAGGTGAGCTTCCCAGGTGGCTCAGTGGTAAAAATCCACTTGCCAACACAGGAGACACAAGTTCGGTCCTTGGGTCCGGAAGATCCCCTGAAGAAGAAAATGGTAACTCAATTCAGTATTCTTGCCGGGGGAATCCTATAGACAGAGGAGCCTGGTGGGCTACAGTCCATGGGGTTGGAAAGAGTCAGAAACGACTGAGCAACTAAATCAGCAATCAGCAGCAAACAACAAGGTCCTACACAGGGAACTATATTCTATATCCTGTGATTAAACCATAATGGAAAAGAATATAAAAAAGAATGTATATATGTGTAACTGGATCACTGGGCTGAACACCAGAAATTAACACATTATAAACCAACTGTACTTCAAAAAAACTAAAATGAAGATAAAACAAAAAGAGAAGAGTTAGCCAGCATCTTAAACACAAAGCAGGCACAGTGGGGGGGACGAGGGCTCAGGGGCCTCAGCCTCCATGGACGCAGCAGGAAGACAGGCTGGAAGAGCAGGCCTGGGGGTTCAGCAGTGGTCACCCATGTCAGCAGGGAAGTGCTCCTCAGACCCGAGGCCAAGGGCACAGCTTCTGAAAGGAAAGCAAGGAACGATCCACCAGACAAAATTCACATCTGGGTGGCAGGCGCAGCAGCCCGGCCAAAGCTATGGCAACCTCATTCAGCAGTTTCACCGCTATGAAATGTCCAGCACAGGCAAGTCTACAGTGATGTTAGATCTGCAGTTACCTGGAACAGGGGTGGGGACAGAGACTCACATGCAAGGGCAGAGGGATCTCAGTGGAGGTGAGAGAAATGTCCTCAAGCAAGAGGATGCTAAAGAAAGTGCAAACGAAAGTCACTCAGTCGTGTCCAACTCTGCGACCCCACGGACTATACAGTCCATGGAATTCTCCAGGCCAGAATACTGGAGTGGGGAGCCTTTCCCTTCTGCAGGGGATCTTCCCAACTCAGGGATCGAACCCAGATCCCCCGCATTTCGGGCAGATTCTTTACCAGCTGAGCCACAGAACGGTAAACTGACTAAAAATGACTGGGTCATATGTGCACATGAGATGGAGACTTTATCAGAGACTTTGGTGTTCAGAGGTAGGAAAGGTTGTACTAGGTCCCTGTGCCAGGGTGCCAGGAACTCCCAGCCCCAGGTAAAGGAGGAGCAATGAAAGGCAGGGGAAGTCACCGAGGAACATTGGTTAAAACAAGCATTTGAACCTAGCCTCAAGGGCTGCATTAACCCAAGGGTGGAACAGGAAGTCATCAGGACAGAATTACCTGGTGTGCCAAGTCCAGTTGGAGAAGGCAATGGCAACCCACCCCAGTGTTCTTGCCTGGAGAATCCCAGGGACGGGGAAGCCTGGTGGGCTGCCATCTATGGGGTCACACAGAGTCGGACACGACTGAAGCGACTCAGCAGCAGCAGCAGCCAAGTCCAATGGCTTTCCCTTTACCTACAAGCTTTATTTTAAAGGTTTCCCTCATAACTCTTTGTAGGGTTTCCCTTGTGGCTCAGCTGGTTAAAAAAACCCACCTGCCATGTGGGAGACCTGGGTTTGATCCCTGGGATGGGAAAATCCCCTGGAGAAGGGAGAGGCTACCCACTCCAGTATTCTGGTCTGGAGAATTCCACGGACTATATAATCCTGGGGTCGCACAGAGTTGGACACGACTGAGAAACTTTCATTTTACTTTGGGAGCTTGAGGATGTGAGGGCTCCAGTGTGTGCTCTATGGTTTTCTGTGCTTCTTGTATACTTTTTTTAACTTCTGGAAATTAATCCAAGGGCTCAGTAGGGGACCCAGGCGCACTGACCTTGAAGAAGCAACAGTGGTGAAACTGGAGGGAAGGGGAAAGGGCACAATTATTCAAAGAGTAACAGAGCCCCGGGGCAGAACTTAAACTGGTTAGAACCAAATGAATGTGTCCAAGACGGCAGACAAGGCAACTTGACTAGTTCCTGATCCTTAGTATATACTCAGTGTAACACAGGAGTATCGAAACACATTAGCAAGCTAATGACACACCCAGAGGCGCCACGACAGTTCCAAGGGGCCCATCAAGAACCAAAAAGTGGGCATTGACAAAATTCCAGATGTTCAAGCTGGATTTAGAAAAGGCATAGGAACCAGAGATCAAATATCCAACATCCTTGGATCATCAAAAAAGCAGGAGAGTACCAGAAAAACATCTACTTCTGCTTTATGGACTACGTCAAAGCCTTTCACTGTGTGGATCACAATAAAATGTGGGAAATTCTTCAAGAGACGGAAATACTAAACCTCCTGACCTGCCTCCTGAGAAATCTGTATGCAGATCAAGAAGCAACAGTTAGAACCGGACATGGAACAACACACTGGTTCCAAACTGGGAAAGGAGTACCTCAAGGCCGTATATTGTCACCCTGCTTATTTAACTTATATGCAGAGTACATCATGCGAAATGCAGGGCTGGATGAAGCACAAGTTGGAATCAAGATTGGCGGGAGAAATATCAATAACCTCAGATATGCAGATGACATCACCCTTATGGCAGAAAGCGAAGAACTGAAGAACCTCTTGATGAAAGTGAAAGAGGAAAGTGAAAACGTTGGCTTAAAACTCAACATTCAGAAAACTAAGATCATGACATCCTGTCCCATCACTTCATGGCAAATAGATGGGGAAACAATGGAAACGGTGAGAGACTTTATTTTCTTGGACTCGAAAATCACTGCAGATGGTGACTTCAGCCATGAAATGAAAAGATGCTTGCTCCTTGGAAGAAAAGCTATGACCAACCTAGACAGCATATAAAAAAAACAGAGACATTACTTTGCCAACAAAGGTCCATCTAGTCAAAGCTATGATTTTTCCAGTAGTCATGTATGGATGTGAGAGTTGGACTATAAAGAAAGCTGAGCGCCTATAAAGAATGGATGCTTTTGAACTGTGGTGTTGGAGAAGACTCTTGAGAGTCCCTCGAACTGCAAGGAGATACAACCAGTCCATCCTAAAGAAAATCAGTCCTGAATATTCATTGGAAGGACTGATGCTGAAGTGAAACTCCAATACTTTGGCCACCTGATGAGAAGGAACTGACTCATTGGAAAAGTCAGTTTTTCCAATAGCCAAAATACTTTGGCCACCTGATGCTGGGAAAGATTGAAGGCAGGAGAAGGGGATGACAGAGGATGAGAGGATTGGATGACATAACCGACTCGACAGACATGAGTTTGAGTAAACTCCAGGAGTTGGTGATGGACAGGGAGGCCTGGTGTGCTGCAGTTCATGGGGTCACAAAGAGTCGGACACGACTGAGTGACTGAATGGACACAATTTCTGGAAATCTCTGCCCCTTCCCCAAAATAGTTGGAATAACCCTCCCACTCATTAGCCTGTGAAATTACCCAGCCCATAAAAGCTAAGCACACCTTTCAAGGCTGCACTCACCCTCTGCCGTGGCCCACATTCTGTGGAATGTGTTTCTCCCTGAATGAATCCACTTCTTCCCTACCTCTGTCTCCCACTGAACTCTTCCTGTCATGAGACACAAAGAACCTGAGCTTCAGAAAGTTCAGACACCTGGTGAGTGATTCGAATTAAATGATCATGGGTTCAAGTCCCAATCTTTGGTGCTCAGCTTTCTTTACAGTTCAGCTCTCACATCCATACATGACTACTGGAAAAATCATAGCTTTGACTAGATGGACCTTTGTTGGCAAAGTAATGTCTCTGTTTTTTTTTATATGCTTTTCTTCCAAGGAGCAAGCATCTTTTCATTTCATGGCTGAAGTCACCATCTGCAGTGATTTTCGAGTCCAGGAAAATAAAGTCTCTCACCGTTTCCATTGTTTCCCCATCTATTTGCCATGAAGTGATGGGACAGGATGTCATGATCTTAGTTTTCTGAATGTTGAGTTTTAAGCCAACGTTTTCACTTTCCTCTTTCACTTTCATCAAGAGGTTCTTCAGTTCTTCGCTTTCTGCCATAAGGGTGGTGTCATCTGCATATCTGAGGTTATTGATATTTCTCCCGCCAATCTTGATTCCAACTTGTGCTTCATCCAGCCCTGCATTTCGCATGATGTACTCTGCATATAAGTTAAATAAGCAGGGTGACAATATACGGCCTTGAGATACTCCTTTCCCAATTTGGAACCAGTGTGTTGTTCCATGTCCGGTTCTAACTGTTGCTTCTTGATCTGCATACAGATTTCTCAGGAGGCAGGTCAGGGGGTTTAGTATTTCCGTCTCTTGAAGAATTTCCCACAGTTTGTTGTGATCCACATAGTCAAAGCTTTGACGTAGTCCATAAAGCAGAAGTAGATGTTTTTCTGGAACTCTCCTGCTTTTTTGATGATCCAACGGATGTTGGCAATTTGATCTCTGGTTCCTATGCCTTTTCTAAATCCAGCTTGAACATCTAGAAGTTCATGGTTCATGTACTGTGGAAGCCTATCTTGGAGAATTTTGAGCATTACTTTGCAAGGGTGTGAGATCCCACACCTGGCAGCCCATGTCCACCAGGATAGGGCTGGGCTTGGAGACCTGAACACTGGGTTTCCCCTTGGATGGTGGCTGCCACAGCAGGAAGTTGGAGGGAGACTGGGGACCCTGGGTGAGCTGGGAGGAGAGGCTGAGGCTTCTGACTCCTGACACAAACTGTGCAACTTCCCCAGAGGCCAAGTGGTTCGGGCTCTGTGCTCTCATGGTGGGGGGCATTGGTTTCATCCCTCGGCGGGGAGCTAGGATCCCATAAGGCATGCAGCAGAGTCAAAAAATAATTAACATTAAGTAAAACAAAAACTGTATTAGTGTGTTGGGTGCGGGGAAAGAGTCTGCTTCCCAGCTCAGTCAAGGTTGCTAGAAAAGCCAGCTCCATGAAGCTGTAGGACGAGGTCCCTGTTCTCTTGCTGGCTGTCTCCCAGGGCTCTTCAGAGGTTCAAGAGTCCATTACCACCACCCACGCATTCCTCACCACATAGTCCTCTGCCTTCAAAACCTTGGAGTCCTCCTCCAACTTCAAGTATTCTTCTACCTTTAAGAACCCTTATGAGAATCTATGACAAACTTAGACAGCATGTTATAAGGCAGATAAATCACTTTGCTGACAAAGGTCTATATAGTCAAAGCTTTAGTTTTTCCAGTATTCATGTATGGATATGAGATTTTCACCATAAAGAAGGCTGAGTGCCAAAGAATTGATGATTTTGAACTGTAGTGCTGGAGAAGACTCTTGAGAGTCCCTTGGACTGAAAGGAGATGAAACCAGTCAATCCCAAAGGAAATCAACCCTGAATATTCACTGGAAGGACTGATGCTGAAGTTGAAGCTCCAATACTTTGGCTACCTGATGCAAAGAGCCAACTCATTGGAAAGGACTCTGATGCTGGGAAAGATTGAATGCAGGAGAAGGGAATGACAGAGGACAAGATGGTTGGATGACATCACCGACTGGATGGACATGAGTTTGAGCAAGCTCCAGGAGACAGAGAAGGACAGGGAAGCCTGGCATGCTACAGTCCATGGAGTCATAAAAGAGTCACAACTTAGCCACTGAACTAAATCAAAGAACCCTTATGATACCTTAAGGCCCATCCAAACAATCCAGGACTATCTCCTTATCTAGTCAGCTGATTAATAACCTTAATTATACCTGCTATGTATTATGAACTATTAGAATTCTCACTTAATGCCCCCAAATCCTGTGGAATCAGGCCAGTCTGGGGCAGCTTTGGCAGTTCCACTCCTGTTTAGGTCGCAGTGGCAACAGCTGTCAAGACACAGGACATAGGTGAGCCCCTGGCCTCACAGGTCAACGTGGGCACGGCAAGGGGCCTGTGAAGCCGGTGAAGCATGATCAGTGATAAAAACCGGGGACGAGAGGTTAGACAGAAGAGAGTCAGGGAGTTGGGCAGACCATTGTTGAAGGACTCAGAGTCTTAACAAGGACAATGAGGCCATGAGACCAGGATTTTAATGAGCTTCCTCGGGGCCTGGGCCACGGAATGCTCCCTTCCCTGCTTTGAACACAGCCGCTCAGTAGCTGCCTAAGGCAGGAGGCAGAGGCTCTGACCTTATCCTCATAAGCTGAGAAGTTGGCCCCTTCCACTCTGGCCTCCGAACCTGCTGCACAAAGCATAGCGTCCACTGCGGGCTCGGCATCACCTCCCGCTTTCTGCAGACCCCATGAGTAGAGCCTAAAGCCCCGCCGCTCCACATCTAGTGGGCCTGGCTCCCCAGGGGACCCTCGACAGCCAGGCCCAACTCAAGGTCCTCGGGGTGCAGGCTGCTCCTCTGCCCGGACAGTTCTTCCCAGATTCTGGGCTCCAAAGTGCCTCTTCGGAGTCTGGCTGCTCACCACGGCCTAGCTCGACGCAAGACCCACCTCACCGCCTCTATTTTCTGTGCGTTGGAGTGGAGCGCGGTCTGCTGAAAGCACTCTGAACATTCCCTGCTCACAACCCTCCCTGGGGCAGTGCGCCTGCTGTAGGGGCGTCGAGTCGGGGTGCCTCACCTCCTCCCTGGGCCAGGGCAAGGTGGTGCCCCTCTGCTCCCACATTCCACTCGTAGCCCCCAGGCCCACAGACGTGGAAGCCTGGGGTGTCCTCATCTGCATGAGGGGTTTCGACCTGCCGGGACCGCCCCGGGCTTGGGGGCCCGCCGTCACCCCGCCTCGCCCCGCCTCGCCCCGCCTCGCCCCGCCTCGCCCCTTCCAGCCCGGGAGCACAAGCGAAGGGGGGCGTGGCCTACAGATTGACAACGCAGGCCCCTCCCCCGCCCCGTCGCTAGGGCGAAGCTGCGTGGTTGCCCGGCCCCCTGCAACTTTGGCCGGAAGTGCGACCTGGCGGCGGCGACTAGTCTCCATGGGAACACCGGAAACGTGCTCTGACCGAGTGGTTCGCCGCGTCGCGGCAGCTGCGGACTTCGGTTCCGCCGACGTCGCGGCCCGGAAGTGCGGCCTCGGAGGTGGTGAGCTGGAGACGGCCACCGCCCGGCCTGGTGCCTGAGGAGGAGCCGGAGGTGGGGTCAGGCGAGCATCCCCCTGCCGCAGGGCCGGCGGGGAGGCCAGGGCGTGCCAGGGGAGGGGCGCCCGCTCTGGGCTCGGCACGCTTGCCGCAGACGTGAGGGGGCGCTGCAGGACGGGGGCATGTCGCGCGGGCCCGGGCGCGGAGGCGGGAACCCGGGTCGGCCTGGGCCGGGGCGGGCGCAGCCGGAGCCGGTCGGAGGACGGGGTGCTGGGGTCGGGGGGTTGCGAGGCATGGCGCAGGGAACTCGAGAGGGTGCTCGGGGCAGAGGGCACGGCGTGGGTCAAGGGGCGGCGGGGAGGATGCCTGGGAGCCGCGGCTCAAGGTGGGCCTTTGTTCCGAGGCGCCCGAGGCTCCGCTGCCCCTGCGGAGACCGGAGCCTGCCGGGGCGCGGGGCGGAAGAGGAAGGGCCAGTCCCCACGGACGGGGGCGCGGGCTTGTGCCCGCGTTGCCGGGGCACAGGCTGGAAGTCCTTTAGGTGCCGGCGAATAAAGACGGTGCAGGGTGATTGCGAAAGAGGTAACGGCACGTGAGGGTCCCGATCTGTTCTCAATAGATCTCAACAGGCTCCCTCTGGCTGTCGGGTGGGGAATAGACCGGGAGGTGGGGGAACCTGGTGGAGGTGTGCAAAGTGGTCCGAGGGGTCAGATACGGAGCATGAACGGTCCCCGGCAAAGGAAAGTCGATTTGGACGTAAGGAGCCAAAGGGGTTGAGTCTGAGACCCCAGCAGGCTCCGAAGATTTCGAGGCCTCACCTGAACTAGACTGGTGCAGAGTGGTCCCGTCTCAGGGTTTGTCATCCGTTTGATAAAGGGGAAACTGAGACCCAGCAAGCATGCTGCCTGTTTGACTGTGAAGTAGCTGAACTTCTGAGATTCCCAGAGATCCCTGGGAATTCCTTCCCCTTTTCGGTGCCTGAGGCTGGGCAGTGCTGGGATTTCCAGGCTGTAGTTGGACAAGGAGTGTCCATATCGCTCAGCCATGCTGAACCTGAGGTCTCTGCTCCTCCACCTGCACCCAAGCAATCACACAGCCCTGGGCAGTCCACAGGCCCCTCTCGATGTCACACCCACACCCTGGGTCCATAGGTCGTATCAAGATGCTAGGAAGCACAGGCTGCAAGACGTGTCTCCCACTAGACATGCTCTCCTCAGCCAGAAGCCATGTATTTTCCTCCCTTCCAGGGCACCTGCTGGGCTTCCCAGGTGGCGCTACTGGTAAAGAACCTGCCTGCCAGTACAGGAGACAGAAGAGACCCAGGTTTCATCCCTGGGCTGGGAAGAGCCCCTGGAGGAGGACATGGCAACCCACTCCAGTATTCTTGCCTGGAGAATCTTCCCAAGGATAGAGGAGCCTGGTGGGCTGCAGTCCATGGGGTCACAAAGAGTCAGACACGACTGAAGCCACTTAGTACCCACTCAGGACACCTGCCAGGCTAATGCCCAACCTCCTCTCAACTCTTTGTGACTATGAGCACCCTTAGACCCAGAGGCCATTCATGCCAGCCCCACCCCATCGAAGACCTGTGCATCCACTCGATATAACCAGGTTCTGAGGCAGCAGACCACTGGATCTGGGTTTGCAAGGGTCTTGGATGCTCCAAGGTTGAGGGCCCTGCCAAGGGGAGGTGAAAAATAAGTCCCTAGTGGTGGGTGTCTTAGCCGGCAAGGTGGGGAGGGGGTGTTCTATATAGGGGCCCCTGCTCTCTTCTCCACAGTGTGTCCTATTGGAGGAGAAGGTGGGGAGGCCACGGATGGGAGTTAGGGGAAGGAGGGGTCGGTAGGGCAAAATAGGGGAGGCGAGCCCTGGGTCTCCCCAGTCTGGCAATAAGCACGACCGACCGGAAGCGTCGCAAAGCTTTGCTGTTCCCAGCCCTCTCCCAGTGGTGCGCTGGAGGCAGCGGGTTGGGCGGGGGGCAGCTACCGAAGTCCAGGAGGCAGAGAGGGGAGTCCGGCTGGGTCAGGAACCAGGACTTGGCGGAGTGGGCTGGGGATCCTGAGGTCTGGGGGTGTGCGGCCCACTGAAGGGATGGCTGACCCCCCACCGCCCCGCCGGGTGCAGATCGAGGGGAGGTAACCCCGCTCACGCCGCCCGTCCCGCGCAGATGGCGGCGGCGGCGGAGGCGGTGCACCACATCCACCTGCAGAACTTCTCGCGGTCCCTGCTCGAGACCCTCAACGGGCAGCGGCTGGGCGGACACTTCTGTGACGTGACGGTCCGCATCCGTGAGGCCTCGCTGCGCGCCCACCGCTGCGTGCTGGCCGCCGGCTCGCCCTTCTTCCAGGACAAGCTGCTGCTCGGCCACTCGGAGATCCGCGTCCCGCCGGTGGTGCCCGCGCAGACGGTGCGCCAGCTCGTCGAGTTCCTCTACAGCGGCTCGCTGGTGGTGGCGCAGGGCGAGGCGCTGCAGGTACTCACCGCCGCGTCGGTGCTGCGCATCCAGACGGTCATAGACGAGTGCACGCAGATCATCGCCCGCGCCCGCGCGCCCGCGGTGGGCGCCCCCGCGCCCCCGCCCGCGCCCGTGCCGCCGCCGCTGGCGCCCGCGCAGCTGCGCCACCGCCTGCGACATCTGCTGGC
>ML661913.1:2053948-2256774 GCA_007570785.1 Antilocapra americana | reverse complement strand
TGCGCCACCGCCTGCGACATCTGCTGGCGGCGCGGCCCCCGGGCCCCCCCGGCGCCGCGCACCCGCGCAAGCAGCGCCAGCCGGCGCGCCTGCAGCTGCCCGCGCCCCCCGCGCCCGCCAAGGCGGAGGGCGCGGCCACCGACCCCGCGCTGACCGCGGCCGCGGACGACGGCGTGGACGACGACGACGACGAGGCCGACGACGAGACCGACGGCGAGGACGGCGAGGGCGGCGGCCTGGGGGAGGGCCAGGCGCCCCCTGCCTTCCCCGACTGCGCCGGGGGCTTCCTGCCCGCCGCCGCGGACGGCACTCGGGAGGAGCCGCCCGTGCCCGCCGGCCTCTCGGACTATAGCGTGCCGGGCAGGGACTTTCTCCGGGGGACCTCGGCCGCCGAGGACGTGTTCCCCGACAGCTACGTCTCTGCCTGGCAAGAGGGTGATCAGGCCGCCGCCGAAAGCTGTCCAGCCGAGCCCCCTGCCCCTCCGGACTGTGTCCTACCGGGGCCCCGCCCACCTGGCGTGAAGACCCCCGGGCCGCCGGTGGCACTTTTCCCCTTCCGCCTGGGAGCCCCCGGGCCGCCGGCGCAACCCACTCCAGCGCCCTCGGGGCCGGCCCCCGCGCCCCCGCCCGCCTTCTACCCAGCGCTGCAGCCGGACGCAGCTCCCAGCGCACCTCTAGGGGAGGCCCCGGCCCCAGCGGCCGCGGCCCCCTCGACCACTCCCGCGCGCGCCCCGGGTGCCGAGCCGCCCGCCTACGAGTGCAGCCACTGCCGCAAGACGTTCAGCTCTCGGAAGAACTACACCAAGCACATGTTCATACACTCGGGTGAGCCGGGGTGGGTCTCTGGGCCCCGCGACTTGAAGCTAGGCCTTCCGTGAACTGTCGATGGCTCAAGGCTCAGCACAGCCTGGTTCCCCTCTCGGATTCGGGTGACGGGGCTGCCTGCTTTGTAACCCAGGGGGTTCCGTGCCAGCCAGCAGGGAGGGGCACGTATACCTGGCTTTTTCCCAGTGTGAGGCCGCTAGGCCTGAACAGCGGCCAGCGACCAGAGTTCAACAGGCTCTCTCGGCGTGGCAGGGATGGAGGAGGGGCAGCTCGGCCCTGGGCCCAGCACCAGGAAGTTTGAGGGCGGAGGTGTAGTCCCTGGAGGTGGGGGTAGACCTGAGTGGTCAGCCTCGATGGGCAACGATGTCCCAGACCTGCGGGCTTCCCTGCTAGGAGGCTATCTGTTGGAGTCGTGAGTCACCCCGGTGTCCCCATTAGGGTTTGGGAGAGGAGGCGTCCCTGCCGGGTGGGGAGATTCCGTGTTAATGACACGTCTGGGTGTGGAGGGTAGTCGCGGTCCGGCACAGCGCCCCAAAGCCCCTTCCCAGCTGACCTGAGCGCGCTTCCCGCCCTGTCGCCCGCAGGGGAGAAGCCCCACCAGTGCGCCGTGTGCTGGAGATCCTTCTCGCTGCGTGACTACCTGCTCAAGCACATGGTCACGCACACGGGCGTGCGCGCCTTCCAGTGCGCCGTCTGCGCCAAGCGTTTCACGCAGAAAAGCTCGTTGAACGTGCACATGCGAACCCACCGGCCGGAGCGCGCGCCCTGCCCCGCCTGCGGCAAGGTCTTCTCGCACCGCGCGCTTCTGGAGCGCCACTTGGCTGCACACCCTGCGCCCTGATGTGGGCCTGGGGCCTGGCCACGCCCCGTGGGGTTGGCCTCGCCGCTCCGCTGGCGGCCACGTCCACCGCCGACGTCACACTTGTCACGGCCTCTTAGCCGCTTTCCCGCCGCCTACCCGCGCTGTCCCCAAGCGCAGGCCTGCTCCTGCCCACCCTGTTCCCCAGCCCCGCCTGCTTCGTTCCTCCTCTCTTGCGTACTCAGCCCTCCGGGTGGTGGCCGGCTGGGGTTGGTCAGGGACTCCACCGCCTCCGAGAACTGGATCATTTCCAGGCTGACCTAGGGCTCGGCCATGGCGCCAGGCCCAGGATTCATGGCTGGACTCCAGGCCGCCCCACTCCAGGGAGTGGGGTGGGGGCTGCTCCTCTGATCCAGTGCCAGGCTACGAGATCCCCAGCACCCCGACCCGAGCCACCACTCCCTCATCTGGCTCCTAAGGCATCGCCACGGACTGAGGCCCGGCCTTGGGAGCCCTGCTCTGTAATAAAGGACTGTGGGCCGTGGGGTCCAAACCCAGAAGCGCAAGCCCCGGCCCATGTGTGCCTCACCGTCTGGGACCCTCGTGGGTGTTGGGGTGCAGTGTGCCTGGGCAGGGCTCCCTCGGACACCGCGCGGCAGGATGGGCTGCTTTGCCATCTCTTGCCTCTGTTCTCTGATAGGAGACGCCCGGTTCCCTAGAGCCCTCGCTCCCGTGGAGGGGGGGGTTACAGCCCTCTCTGATGAGGATCTGGAAGCCGCAAACACCGCCCCGCCACCCCCACCCCCCGCCCAAGATGCAGATTTCGAGGGCCCTCCCCCGAGATCTTCCCAGCAGATTCTGTGGCCTTCAGGCTTTCCCTTCCGTGTCCTAATGGCCGAACTACTCGCTTTGGGGGGCAGGGGATCTTTGGGGCCAGGCTACCACTAGGCCGGGGCCTGAGCCCCAGAATTACTGTCCTGGCCTGCAGGGTCACGAGTGCCGGGCTGGGCTGGGAGCAGCACGGACACCAGCGGCCAGCCCCTTGGGCTGTCCCCCGGGGTTGCCAAAGATGCCAGCCAGGGTCAGCTCGGGGCTCCTCCTTGCCGGCCTCCTTCACATCACTGGCGCAAAGCCCGGGCACCGCCTGCAAAGTAGCCCGAGTAGGGGTGGGGGGGTGGGGGGCAGGGGTGTGTGCGTGGTGTGTGTGGCCTGCGTGTTTCTTCGCTCCCCCGCTGAGGCTTTCCCGCCACACCCACATTCCAAGCAAAGTTCAGCCTCCTGAACCCTGGGCCTGGTCGCCACTGATGCCAGGGGTACTGCAGACTCAGAGTGGGGCACCTGGGTAAGGGGGTCAGGACCGGGTTTGAACTCAGGCAATAAGACTTTCAGGGCTTACTGAGCACCTGCTGTGTCCCTGGCCCCCACCCTGCTCTGACAGTCAGGTCGGTGCACCTGGAGCCTCCCAGGAGGTCTGCTGGCCAGCGCATCTGCCTTGCTATCCTGCCTGGCTGGAAGTTCAGAGGACTGTCTGCCTGTTTCCCAAGAGACTGGCACCCAGTGGCAGGAACAGGGGCAGAGGGGCTGGCGACATGCAGAAGAGCAGGCAGAGCCAAACAAACACCTGGGGTTGGGAAGGCTGGAGGGCAGAGTCCTGGGGCCTGCACAGCGGTCAACGGTCCATGAGTCACCACGCAGGGGCGGGTCGCGGGCGGAGGTGGGCACTCCTGGACGTTTCCTGGAGCTAGGAGCAGGTGCCATGGGGCTCTGGAGGCGACTCGCCTTCTCGCTGTTGCTGCTGCTGCTGCTCTGGGGCCTGGGGTATTCGCCATGGGCTGCGGCAGCGGCCCCGGCCCTGCGCTGGCTCCTGGGCGACCCCGCTTGCGGCACGCTGCTGGGCTTGGCCATGCTGGCAGGGCCCTGGCTGGGCCCCTGGACGCCCCACTGGCTGAACCTAGCGGCCGCGGCCCTGCTACTGGCCCTGCTGCCCGCACGGCCGCCGCCCGGGCTCCGCTGGCTGCCGGCCGACCTGGCCTACACCTTCAGGATGCTCCGCCTGGGCCTCCGCACTTGGGTGCGCTTGCGGCGTCGGCCGCCAGACACCTTCGTGGATGCCTTTGAGCGTCGCGCGCGGGCGCAGCCGGGCCGCACGATCCTGGTGTGCACCGGGCCGGGGGGCCGCGCAGTCACTTTCCGGGAGCTGGACGCTAGGGCCTGTCAGGCCGCCTGGGCCCTGAAGGCCGAGCTGGCTGGCGCTGCGGGCCTGCGCGCCCGGGAGCCCACCGCCCTGCTGGTGCTGCCCTCGCAGACGCTCCCCGCCCTGAGCCTGTGGCTGGGGCTGGCCAAGCTGGGCTGCCCGGTGGTCTGGATCAACCCTCATGGCCGCGGGCTGCCCCTGGTGCACGCAGTGCTGAGCTCCGGGGCCCGCGTGCTGGTGGTGGACCCAGGTGAGAACCCCAGGACAGGTGGGGTTGGAGGGTGTGGGCAGCGGGCGGGAGAGGGAGGCGGAGGACTGCTGTCCAGGGGGTCCCAGTGGGGGCTGGCTCTTAGAACCCAAACCCAGTTGCTGTACAGAAATGCTGAGGGTACCAGAGTTCTATTTTCTTCACTGTGGCTATTTGCGGGCTTTTCCCACCCCAATACTCTTTACAGGTAAGGCAGGTGCGCTTCGCGGCCGGCTGCTCGCTCCGTGGCCGCAGGGGGTCCTCGGCAGGTCTTGCCCCTCCCACCGCAGGGGGGCCTCCCTGACGCCTCCTCTGACCCCTCCCGCAGAGCTCCGGGCGAACCTGGAGGAGGTCCTGCCCAAGCTGCGGGCGGAGAAAGTCCACTGCCTCTACCTAGGTCACAGCTCCCCCACTCCAGGGGTGGGGGCCCTGGGCGCCGCCCTGGCCGCCGCCCCCTCAGACCCCGTGCCCGCTGACCTGCGCGCGGACATCAAGCTGCGAAGCCCAGCCCTGTTCATCTACACCTCGGGGACCACCGGTGAGTATGCCCTGACGTCCAGGTATGACCTCTCAACTCTTCTGCTGACCTGACCCCAAGCCGGATTTGTGCCCTCAAATTTGGCCTCTGAAACCCACCTTGCCCCTGGATTCTGACTCCTGGCACCGACGTTGATGGCCAGTGTTATTTGAATGGTCGGCACCAGAACCCTGCCTCTGGCTGGTAAACAGCCGCTGAAACCCTGACCTTTGGAATTCATCTACTGAACGCCGATGAAAACCCACCCACACTGGCCATCCTTCCAGAGCCTCAAATCCCTGAGCTTGCGGGCCTGCCCTACCCGCCTCTCCCCTCTTCTCCCCAGGGCTCCCCAAGCCTGCCATCCTCACCTATGAGCGGGTGCTGCAGGTAGCAGGGATGCTGACTCTGTGTGGAGTCACAGCTGACGACGTGGTCTACACGGTCCTGCCTTTGTACCACACCATGGGGCTTGTCCTTGGAGTCCTCAGTTGCCTGGACCTTGGTAAGCCTTTCTTTCTTTGAGGTCCCCCCTGAATCCACAGGACTCCTAGCCTGGATGTCAGGGTGACAAGCCGCATAGGTTACCTAGAACCCCAGGTTCCCATCTTTGATGAGGGATAGTGAACCCCAGGGCTACCTGGACAGAGGGCTGGACACCGGGGGGTCCTTTTGCTCTTCTGTGTTTTATCACCTCCGCTTTACTCTCAATTTTTACTCTCATGATTTCTTCAAAAATCTTCAAAAATACAGGAAAGCAGAGCAGATAGCTTGATGAGGTCTCTGAAGTCCTCACCTAGCCTCAACAACTGTTAACATGTTGCCAATTTTATTTCATAGAACTCCCTTCTTTCTGGATTATTTTGGAGCAGATTCTAGATACTATCTTTCTCTTTGTAAATATTGCAGTATGTATCTCTAATATTTAAGAACTTAAAACACCTGTGACTACTGTGATTATCACACCTACCTGAAAAATTAACAGTAACTCTTGGATACTACCTGATGCTCACTTCACTAGAGTTCCCTAGTGGTCCAGTGGCTAAGACTGTGTGTTCCCACTGCAGGGGCCACAGGTTCAATCCCTGGTCAGGAAGCTAGAGCCCACGTGCCGCTAGTAAGACCCAGGGCAGCCAAATAAATGGTTAAATATATTTTTAAAAAATTACCCTATCTTACTGTCTTTTTGCAGTTCAAGTGTGCTTTGTACTTGCTTGCTTGGTCTCTGTTCCTCTCCCTCCCACATTCCTATTAAAACTAGATATTCCTTCTAGAGATGTCTTATTTTTAAAATAGTTTTCATTTCTTTGGCCGCACCAGGTCTTAGTTGTGGCATGCAGGATCCAGTTCCCTGACCAAGGATCAAACCCGGGTGCCTGGCGTTGGGAGCATACAGTCTTAGCCACTAGACCACCAGGGAAGTCCCTGTTTTATTTTTCACTTTTTTTTTCTTGCTCTTTACAAGAGACTTTCTTTTTGTTAATTTTTAACTGAAGGATAATTGCTTTACAATATTGTATTGGTTTATACCTTACATCAACATGAATCAGCCACAGATACACGTGTCCCCCCCGTCTTGAACCTCCCTCCCACCTCCCCCCCATCCCACCCCAGGTTGTCATAGTGTTTTCATTTATTTTAAAACAATCTTTATTTATTTATCTGGCTGCAGTGGGTCTGAGTTGTATCCTGAGGGGCCTTCGATGTGGTGCGCTGACTCTATTGTGGCCTGCGGTCTTAGTTGCTCTGTGGCAGGTGGGATCCCCAACCATGGATCGAACTTGTGTCTGCTGCATTGCAAGGTGGATTCTTAACCACTGGACCACCAGAGAGGAATCCCCACGATGTTTTTAGATTCAGTTTAATTATTCTTGGGAAGAACTTTGGTGCAGTGCGTATGCTTCCTAATTTGTCACACCGGAGACTTCTTAAAACTGGGATCCCATCTTGGGCTAAGAATCATTGGGAGGTTTTCACTGGAAAAATCCTTATCAACCTCCCCCCTGGTCTTAGCAGCTCTTGACACCCTTTCCAGAATCCAGGCATTTCACTTAGGGTTGCCAACAGAGCTGTTGCTTTCAAGGACCCAGCATCCATTTTCACAGAGAGGAAATTATACTTCACTTCCGTCGAGATACAGCTTTGAAGAAGACACACACCTGTACCTTCCCAAGCACATGAGCAACCGTCCCTCTGGGTGCAGGGCTCATGATATTTAGCTAGCAGGGTTTTGTGAGGATTAGGGCTGAGGTAGGGAGAGTGCCATCCACAGGGCCAGCTGCAGAGGAGGGGATCAGAAAAAGAGGGAGCACCTTCCTGGAGTGACTCTGCATGCTAAGTCGCTTCAGTCGTGTGTCCAACTCTTTGCGACCCCATGGACTGTAGCCCAGCAGGCTCCTCTGTCCATGGGATTCTCCAGGCAAGAATACTGGATTGGGTTGCCATGCCCTTCTCCATGGAATGACTGTAGTGACCCCTGAGATGTACTGATCCACATGTCCATCCTTCAAAACATCCATATATCCATCCAGCAACCCAGCCCCCTATCACCCATCCATGCTGCTACCCACTATCCATTTGCCCAGCTAGACAGGCATTCCTAAGACATTTATCACAATTATGAATGACTCCTGCTCATAGCCCTCATTCAGCAGGGCTCGTTTTGTACTGGGCACTGAGCTTTCCATGCATTCTGAAGACAGGATTTGGACTCAGCTTGGGCTGTGCTCTTCTTGTGGGGACAGTCCTGGCTGGGCCAGCGACACAGAGATGAGCATGATGCCATCCTGGGCTTCAGGGGCCACAGCCAGGTGGTCAGAGCAGCTTCTCACGGCAGCTCAGAGGCATGACCTGAAACCCCTTCCTCTCCTCCCTTCCAGGGGTGACCTGTGTCCTGGCCCCCAAGTTCTCTGCCTCCAGCTTCTGGGACGACTGTCGGCAGCACGGTGTGACTGTGATCCAGTATGTGGGCGAGATCCTGCGGTACCTGTGCAACACGCCCCAGGTGAGATGTGCAGAGCACCCCGAGCCATCCTGGTGAAGGTCTCAGGGATATTCGGGCCAGGACTCACACAGTGGCCCTCGGGACGGGGTCCCATGCAAGGTTTCCCATCACGGCTGCTTTGAGGATCAGCTGTGCTATCTCGCAGGGGGTGACTTCACCTCTCTCAGCCTCAGTGTCTTCTTTGGGGAAACAGAATAATACCTCACAGGGGTGCAGTGAGAATCAAACATGTAAAGTACCAAGAGCAGGCTGTGGCTCAGGATAAAGTCACTAGACCTGAGCAGTTCTCATCCTATGGATCAATGACACATGGACCCCAGGGAACTCTCTCAAGGAGTGTGTGTTAGTCCCTCAGTTGCGCCCTACTCTTTGCGACCCCATGGATTGTAGCCCACCAGGCTCCTCTGTCTATGGAATTCCCAGGCAAGAATATGGAGTGGGTGGCCATTTCCTTCTCCAGGGGGTCTTCCCAACCCAGGGATTGAACTGTAGTCTCCTGCATTGCAGGCAGACTCTTTACCATCTGAGCCACCAGGGGAGCCCTAATGTCCCTCCAAATAAAATCTCCAGATAACCCCTCAGGAAAAGGTTCCTGGTAACTAACCCAAGTAAGGCCCCCGGATAACTCCTCAAGATGAAGCTTCAAATCACTCCTCCAGGTTACCTTCCGGTAAAGGCCGCCCCAAGTAACCCCTCCTGCTAAGGCCTCCAGGAAATGCCTCCAAGTAAAAGCTTCAGGTAACCACCCCTGTATAAGACCCCAGAGGTCTCCCTTAGGTCAGAGACCTTACCTGACCTATTCCTCCAGGTAAGGTTCCCAGGTAGCCCCCTCAGGTAAGCCCTGCAAGTAACTCTCTCCAGGTATAGATTTCCAGATAACAACTCTAGAGTAAGAACTCAGATCCCTCAGATACAGGCCCCTGTCACCTCCCAGGTAGCTCTCCTGGGCACACCCAAGGGCAGCCCCTCCTCACCCTTCTCGGGGTGTCCCTGCAGCGGCCAGAGGACCAGACACATAAAGTCCGCCTGGCGATTGGCAATGGACTCCGGGCAGAAGTGTGGGAGAACTTCCAGCGGCGCTTCGGCCCCATTCGGATCTGGGAGATGTACGGCTCCACCGAGGGCAATGCTGGCTTCATCAACTATCCGGGGCGCTGCGGGGCCCAGGGCAAGACCAGCGGCTTCCTCCGAGTGAGTTGCCGGGCGTGACGGGGCCCTCACTGGGGCCGAGCTAGACCTCTGCTGATGCCTCCCACCCTCTACCCAGATGCTGTCCCCCTTCGAGCTGGTGCAGTACAGCCTGGAGACAGAGGAGCCTCTGAGGGACGCTAAGGGCCTCTGCATCCCTGCGAGGCCAGGTATGGGGCTGCGGAACCTTCCCGGGTGTGCGAAAGGGGGAGAGCTGCAGGCTTCTGCGTGGATGGAACAAGCCACCTGAAGCTTTGAGGTGGCTGACGCCCAGTGGTGGCGCCTGCAGTCCTCAGCCAGGCCGCGAGTCCCTGGTCTGTCTGCCCACCGTCTGGGGCCTTCCTCTCCCTCTCAACTGGTCGGCTCTCCCCAGCTCCTCTGCTTCAACCTCTGGCTCTGCTGCGTTTCTGGGTGTCCATTTGAGGTGTTCGCTTGCGCGTTCTGTGGAAGTCGCATCCTCCCAGGCATCAAGCTCCCATCCTGAACCCTCTCCGAGTGTCTTCCCTCCTGAGGCCTGGCAAGGTCACAGCGGAATCTCTCTTCCCATCACCATTTGTGTCTCTCCCTTGTCCATCCTGTTGGCCTTTTTCTCTTCTGAGGGGACTCGCTGATACCACCCTCATTTCCTGTCTCGTCTCTGGATCCATTTCTGGGTCTCTCTCTTCTCTGGCAGAGTCCGAGCCAGGGCCAGGGGGGCTCCTGATGCGCTCGGCCACCACTAATGCCCGACTCCCGCTCCTGCCCCAGGGGAGGCGGGACTCCTGCTGACCCAGGTGTTGCGTCACCAACCTTTCCTGGGCTACCGCGGGCCCCGGGAGCTGTCGGAAAAGAAGCTGGTGAAGAACGTGCGGCGCCCTAACGACCTTTACTACAACACTGGGGACGTGCTGGCCATGGACCACGAAGGCTTCCTCTACTTCCGCGACCGCCTCGGGGACACCTTCCGGTACCACGAGGCTCCTCAGGGCAGGAAGGGTGGATTCGGGAGGGGCGGGGCTTGGGGAAGGAGGCGGGGCCCTCTCCAGAGGCGGGACTATGGAATCGGGAGGGGCGGGGCTTCTACCCGAGGGAGGCGGGCCTAATGACCAGACTATGGCTATGGAATCGGGAGGGGCGGGGCTTCTCCTACCCGGGGGAGGCGGGCCTAACGACCAGGAGGCGGGGCCCCTCCTGCCCAGAGGCGGGACTATGGACTCGGGAGGTGGGGCTTCTACCCGAGGGAGGCGGGCCTAATGACCAGAAGGCGGGGCCCATGCTGCCCAGGGGCGGGACTTATGGATTCTGGAGGGGCGGGGCTTGGGGAAGGAGGCGGGGCCGTCCCAGAGGCGGGACTAGGGAATTGGGAGGGGCGGGTCTTCTACCCGGGGAGGTGGGCCTAATGACCAGGAGGCGGGGCTCGGTGGTCAGGAGGCGGGGCACCTCCTGCCCAGGGGCGGGACTTGGGGAAGGAGGCAGAGCCTACCTTTTGGTGGGGGTGGGACACTTATAGCCAGGAGGCGGGGCCTATCCTTTCCAGGGGCGGGCCACCGTGCATATTCAGGACTCGACAGGCTGGGACCTAGAAGCCAGGAGGCGGCGCTTCGTCAGGTGCGGAGCCTCCTTTCCCGTGCCCTGATCCCGGGCCTTAGGAAGCATACTACAAACAAAGCTAGTGGAGGTGATGGAATTCCAGTTGAGCTATTTCAAATCCTAAAAGGTGATGCTGTGAAAGTGCTGCACTCAATATGTCAGCAAATTTGGAAAACTCAGCAGTGGCCACAGGACTGGAAAAGGTCAGTTTTCATTCCAATCACAAAGAAAGGCAATGCCAAAGAATGCTCAAACTACCACACAATTGCACTCATCTCACACGCTAGTAAAGTAATGCTCAAAATTCTCCAAACCAGGCTTCAGCAATACGTTAACTGTGAAATTCCAGATGTTCAAGCTTGTTTTAGAAAAGACAGAAGAACCAGAGATCAAATTGCCAACATCCGCTGGATCATTGAAAAAGCAAGAGAGTTCAAGAAAGACATCTACTTCTGCTTTATTGACTATGCCAAAGCCTTTGACTGTGTGGATCACAATAAACTGTGGAAAATTCTGAAAGAGATGGGAATACCAGACCACCTGACCTGTCTCTTGAGAAACCTGTATGCAGGTCAGGAAGCAACAGTTAGAACTTGGCATGGAACAACAGACTGGTTCCAAATAGGTAAAGGAGTACGTCAAGGCTGTATATTGTCACCCTGCTTATTTAACTTATATGCAGAGTACATCATGAGAAATGCTGGGCTGGAGGAAGCACAAGCTGGAATCAAGATTGCTGGGAGAAATATCAATAACCTAGGATATGCAGATGACACCACCCTTATGGCAGAAAGTGAAGAGGAACTAAAAAGCCTCTTGATGAAAGTGAAAGAGGAGAGTGAAAAAGTTGGCTTAAAGCTCAATATTCAGAAAACTAAGATCATAGCATCTGGTCCCATCACCTCATGGCAAATAGATGGGGAAACAGTGGCTGACTATTTTGGGGGGCTTCAAAATCACTGCAGAGGGTGATTTCAGCCATGAAATTAAAATTCACTCCTTAAAAAGAAAGTTATGACCAACCTAGACAGCATATTAAAAAGCAGAGACATTACTTTGCCAACAAAGGTCCGTCTAGTCAAGGCTATGGTTTTTCCAGTGGTCATGTATAGATGTGAGAGTTGGACTATAAAGAAAACTGAGCGCGGAAGAATTGATGCTTTTGAACTGTGGTGTTGGAGAAGACTCTTGAGAGTCCCTTGGACTGCAAGGAGATCCAACCAGTCCATCCCAGAGGACATAAGTCCTGGGTGTTCATTGGAAAGACTGATGCTGAAGCTGAAACTCCAATACTTTGGCCATCTGATGTGAAGAGCTGACTCATTTGAAAAGACCCTGATGCTGGGAAAGATTGAGGGCTGGAGGAGAAGGGGATGACAGAGGATGAGATGGCTGGATGGCATCACTGACTCAATGGACATGAGTTTGGGTAGACTCCAGGAGTTGGTGATGGACAGGGAGGCCTGGCGTGCCTGGGGTGGCAAAGAGTTGGACATGACTGAGCGACTGAACTGAACTGATCCCAGACACCCGCTCCAACCCTGCAGGTGGAAGGGTGAGAACGTGTCCACGCGGGAGGTGGAGGGCGTGTTGTCGCTTGTGGACTTCCTGCAGGAGGTGAACGTGTACGGTGTGCCTGTGCCAGGTGTGGAGGAGTGCACAGCCCTGTGGGAGGGGCAGGGGCTTGTCCCAGGTAGGGAGTCACTGGGACCGGGGGAGGGCAGCTGGGGTGCTGAGGTTGCACGTGTTCCCCAGGGTGTGAGGGCAAGGTGGGCATGGCTGCCGTGCAGCTGGTGCCCGGCCAGGCCTTCGACGGGCAGAGGCTGTACCAGCACGTGCGCACTTCGCTCCCAGCCTACGCCGCTCCCAATTTCATTCGTATCCAGGTGAGCTTGGGTGGTGGGAGCAGGTGGATGGGAGGCCCGTCAGGGTGGCTGCAGTCAAGAGGTTACAGTCTCTCCTCCCCGCAGGGTGCCTTGGAGATCACAGGCACATTCAAATTGGTGAAGTCCCGGTTGGTGCGCGAGGGCTTCAATGTGAGCGTCATTGCTGACCCCCTGTTCGTGCTGGACAACCAGGCCCGAGCCTTCCGGCCCCTGACTCCAGACATATACCAGGCAGTGTGTGAGGGAGCCTGGAGACTCTGATCTCCCATCAGCTCACAGGACATCCGAAGGCGCTCCACCCAATGTGGGCCCCTGCCTCCACCTGTCCTCTCACCCACTCCCCAGACCCAACGAGCCTGGCCTTATCCCCAGCTTCACAGGCTGGGGTGACCCTGGCCTGCAGCAGAGCGAGAATAAACCCGGATGTGTACACGGATGTCTGTGTGGATGAGGAACAAGCCAGAGGTGTGGGGTGCCTCCCAAGGGGCAGTCCTGTCTGGACAAGGCCAGGGGAGTGGCTGGAGCCAGCACCCCACTGCAGCCACTCCAGGGGGAGACAACACGCCAAGTCTGCCTGTGGCCTCTGTCGGGGCTGGGCCAGGCTGCAGACGAGGACGTGGTCTGGAAGGTGTGGGGAGAAGTACCATGAAGGGCGGTCTGACAAAGTCCAGAGGCAAGGCTTCTGGAGAACGGAGGCCATGGTGCCTTGGGGCTAGAAGTGCCCTTGGGGGCACTGCGGGAGCAGCAGGCCGGCTATCGTCAGCAGGGGCAGCTGTGCTGGTAGCGGCTCCGCTGTGGTCAGGTGCTCCTGCCATGTCTTGCGCTGGACTCTGCTCTCCAGGCATCCCTGGTCTCCTGTGCCAAACTGCCCCCACCAGCCGATACGTCCACTTCTCGGGCATGTGCTGTGCTGCAAGAGGGGTTAAGCTGTGGCCACTCGCCTGGCGAGGCCCAGTTCAAGGGGCCCTGGCAGCTGAGGCTGTCACTGCATTTCCTCTTGACAGAAGAGGCTAGCACCCACTCCACCAACAGAAGAGCATGTGCCGGGAGCCCAGAGAGCCACGTGGGGGGGCGCATGCTGAACAGAGACCTGGGTCTGTAGGTCCTGGAGCCTGTAGCATGGATTGACAGCGGGCCACTTCCAGGCTGGGTGGCCTGGGCAATGCCTAGAACCACTTGCCTCTCGAGCACTGGTTTCCTTCATTGTAAAATGGGACTGAGGATCATGTCCACCCCAACAGATGTTTGTGGATATTTAAAAAAAAAAGAGGGAGGGCTTCCCTGGTGGCTCAGTGGTAAAGAATCCACCTGCCAATGCAGGGGACCGGGGTTCGATCCCTAGTTGGTGATCTAAGATCCCACACCATGTGCCTTGGGGGCAACATGCATGCCATGACTACTGAGCCACAACTAGAGAGAAACTCCCCCACCATAACAAAGACCCAGCACAAAACAGAAAAAAAAAGTCATCTCAAGGTTACATGGGGAGTTAGCATAAGGTGAGTCATTCCAGTTATCTTATACCTGAGATGGAGACATATGTCCACACCAACTCTCGCACACGCACGTTCACAGTTGCATTATGCCCAGTCCCCAAACCTGCAAACAACCCAGGGCCCAGACAACTCAGGAATGGATATACCAAATGTGCTAAATGCGTAAATGGCATATTATTTAGCAGCAGCAAGAAAAAAGCAGGTCTGATAGATCCACAGAGATAGAAGAGAGCGGGTGATTGCCAGGGGAGGGCGGAGGAGGACTCTGGGGAAGACTACCAGCAGGGGCGCGTGCTTTGGGTAGTGTGAGAAAAAGTCCTAAACCTGTGATGCCGGAGGCAGCGCTCTGAATACACGAAACCCACCACATTGTATACCTGCAAGGAGTGAACTGCATGGCGTAGGGCTCTCTCCATAAAGCTGCTAAAAAATCTCCACTGAAACTGAACGTTTTACGACGTGGGCACTTTTATTTTTTAGAATATTAAGCCTTTACCTACCTTGCTGGCTGAGTTTGTGGCGTCCCTTCAAAGTTGTGCCCCAGGCCAGCGCCCCGCCCTCCCCGCCCGACCCAGCCTTGCTCAGCAGCTTTGGGGTGCAGTACCCTACCTGCCTCTGTAGCGTATTCGAGTGCCGTGGAGCCTGCGGTGGGCAGCCTGCTCCCGGGCCCAGCGTTGGAACCAGCTCCTGCTCAACCAGCCCCGGGACTACCGAGATGGCGGAACACAGGACACGTGGAGGTGATAGCCTGGGGAGGAGAGTACCTCTCACCACACTGGGTCACGTGCCCCCGGGACCAGAGGGAGGCAGGCTTTGCAGTCAGGAGAGGCTGGGGGACCCCCTGACTCCTGCTGAGAGTGGGACTGCCTTATTGGGGTGACTGTGGGCTTTGGGGGGAATCAGTCACTTGAGGGGAGCTCTTTCCCTCTGGGCTCTTACCAGGAGCAGCATGGGGCAGGGGAAGGGGATTTGCCACCTGCCCTCTGAGGCTCTCCTGGTTTCAGGTGTTACGGAGGCACCAGAATCAGGCCTGACTTTTAGCCTCCCTCCTACACCTGCTGTGGCTGTCAGATGGACCTGCATCAGATTTCGGCTCTGCCAACCACTGGGCCTCCTCCAGCAGGTTTAACTCGGGAGCAACACAAAGGGAGATGGGGCTGGAGGGAGGCCCAGCTGAGGACAGAGGCTCTAGGCTGCCTCGAGGACCAGATGAGACGGGGCGAGGGGCGAGCAGCTGGGACCCGCCCAGAAGATGCTGGGGTGCGCGGTGCCCCGGGAGGCTGGCCAAGGTGGCTTGGCCCAGTTACAACGGCACGAGGCAGGGTGACCGTGCTGCGGAGCTGGCTGGGGGGAGCGGTCTAAAGCCGATGGCAGACGGTGACGGATGTGACCCCGTGATGCACGAGACTGCGACAACAGGGCGACACGCACACCGCGCTCCCGGGACCGCCGCACACCTGAGCACGTGGGTGGGGAGGAGCCTGCCTGCTGTCCGCGGAGACACAGGGCTCGTGAGCTCTGCCCGCAGCTTGGGAAAGGAAGGTTGGGAAAGCGAATACACGACGTTCCGGGGCCTCTGTTGCTGGGAGCCCTGCCTTCCCAAGAGAAGGCGGGCGGGGCCCCATGTGTCCAGAAGACACCGATGAGTCCGCCGAGAGTTAACAAGCCCCTTACCCCACCAGCTGACCCTGAGATGGGGGGGGGGGTGTTGGGGGTTGGGGGGAGTCAGCACCACGAGGGTCCTTAGAGGGGGAAAACGAAAGAGAGGAGTGTCGGGCGAGCCCCTGTGAGCTCTGAGCGACCACTGCCAGCCTAGATTTGGGGATTGGCGGTAAGCGCAGCACGCAGGCCGCCTCTAGCGTGGAAAAGTGTAGCGATGGTTCTCCCAGAGATCAGAGAAGGAAAGCAGGCCTGCTGGACCTGGACTTTAGCACAGTGAGACTGTGCCCGCCTCCTGACCTCAGAACTGTAATCTGTTTTGTTTCTTGAAACAAGAAGAAAAAGAAAAATCAACAGAAACCCCACGCTCCAGAAAACTCACCACTCCCACTCTGCAGGAGTTTGTTTCGAGGAAACACGCAGGTTGCCCCCAGAGGGTCTTCTCAGGTATGTCCTCAGGGCACCGGGGGCCTCGGGGGAGAGGCGGACAAGGAACTGCCTGAGCCTGGTGGAACCCAGGAAATGGAATCTCCACCCCGGCATGAAATGTCGCATTTTTAGTAACACAGGGAGGTGGGTGGGAAGAGGACGGCTCAGAACAACACACAGGGGCCTCACTGCCTGTACAAACCCCACCCCCGTGTGAACACCAAGAAAAATTGGCATCCGCAACCACTTTCGTGACCTTCTTTGTCCTCTGGTATATTTCAGACTTTTTTAAGTGAACAGAAACTACTTTTAAATATGGAAAATCTCCCAAGAAGGCTGCCTGCCCGCCCCCCCCCCCCCCCCGACCCCCACCATCTGTGTGTGTCTGGGCCCTGCCTTGTTACCTTCCTCTGTGAACCCAGCATGGACCTCACCTCTGGCTGCCAGCCAGACTGTTATAATGAGGAAGAACCTTTGAATTCTGTCACCTGAGTCAGTCACTAGAGGAATGCTGCCTCTAAGCTTAAATTATACATAATAGCCCACCTCTGGGAGCCCTGACTCCCAGGTATTGAGCATTTAAGCTAAAATTCCTTCATTTAGCTCACAGGAGACCTCCTGACCACACCCACCTGTGAGTGTTTACAGGGAGGAGGAAATGAACACATTCCCTCTGAACCAGGAAATGTTTGACTGACTCCCTCCCCTTTCAGTGTAAGAGCAGCCTGGGTTTTAACTCAGAGAAGACGGTTCTTTGGGGCACAAGTCTCCTATTGTCTCAGTTGGCTGGCTTTTCGAATACAGGCACTACTCCCTGCCCTAACCACTCAGGCTCTCGACTCACCGGCCTGTCACGCAGGAAGCAGCACGAGCTAGGATGCAGTAACGAGGACACCAGTGCCCAGTTCCACCTCCAGCCTGGCCGTGCTTCCCAGGGCCTGAGCATGGCCAACAGCTCAAACGTCCCGAAGACTGGGGATGGAGAAGGTGCGCCCCCGGGGTGAAGACTTCTCCCTCCCAGTTTCAGGCTGCAGTAAGCGCCCCCCCGTCCAGGTGTCCCCCACCTTGCCCGGTAAGGATGCTAACTGCAGCACTCAACACCCTCGTGAGACCCCTGCATGTGCCCGAGGCTGCAGGGGGCTCAATCCTTGGGCGCACGTGTTTCCCTAAAATCACCTCCCACGAAATGCTCATGTTAGAGCAGAATGGAGACCGAAGGGCACCAAGTTACAGCCCCCAAGACATCCTCGTCCTAACCCGTGGGGCCGTGAACATCACCTCACACAAGCTAAGGGCTTGTGCAGATGAGAGCAGGAGGGTGGGTGGACATGTAGGACGTGTGGTCCTGAGACAGGATCACCACAGTTCTGCGGACTCTAGATGCAGCCCCGAGGGCCTTACAAGAAGGAGGCAGTGTGAGACCGCACCATCCACAGCGAGCGGTGCTGATGGGGCAAAGGGGCACAAACCAAGGGGCGCAGCAGCCTCTACAAGCCAGAAAAACCCCTACAGTGGATTCCCCGCTTAGAGACTTCAAGAGGAACCAGCCCTGCTGACACCGTGATTAGCCCAGGGAGACCCAATCCAGAGTCCCAAGAGGATACAGGTGTTGTATCAAGCTACCGCAGCAGTAGGAAAGTACCATAGGACGCTGGCCAAGTCCTGAACAACTGCCCAGGACCCAGACGGGCCGCTGTGGGTGATCCACTGTGCAGGCTGTGGGGACAGAGCCCTGAGCTGCTGGCCTGCAGGCCTAAGTGACATCTGTTCTTGGAGCCCATCCTTGTCCAGAAATCCTTGGAAAGAAGTTCCCTTCACGTCCACTCAGGCTGGGGCAACAATGGCAGCAGTGGGGTGTGCGGCCGAGGAGCAAGCAGGCTGGACGCTGACCCGGCTCGGGGGCGGCTGCTCTGCAGCTCCAGGGGCTGGGCAGGAGCTGCTCATCTGACCAGCAGAGACCAAACACCAGGATTCTTCTGCAGAAACTTCTCCAGTTTAAAACTGGAATCTGTTAAAAATCTAAAACGCACAGTGGATAAACTTCAGCTTTGCAGCTGGCTGTAACTGAAGCGGGCCATGCTCTCCTGAGCTTCCTGGCCCGTCCACACTCAGATCTCCGGCCCAGCTTCTGCAGGAGGAGCGGGAGGGGCCTGGTCACCAAGCCAAGTGGTCCCAGAGGTTGGGGGAGCCTGCATGAGATCACCAGTGGGAGCTTGCAAGTCCCCTGGTGGCACTGGGCTGGAGGAGGCCTGGAGCCCAGGCCTCTCAGAAAGCTAGGGTGGGGGAGGCAGGAGACGGGGAGCACTGGCTGTGGGGGGACACTGAGGGGAACAGGAGGCCCCCTGGGACTCTGACCTGCTCCAGGGTCCTGGGCGGCCTCCAGGTCTCCAGGCTTCAGGGGCGCTGGGACCGCGAGGCCGCCCTTCCCGCGCTCATGGGGCCTCGGGCCGGTGGCTCTTGCGGTGGATGACCAGCTGGGACTTCCAGTCGAAGCTGTGGCCGCAGTCGGTGCAGAGGTGGCGCCGCTGGCCGGCGTGGCTCTTGCGGTGGATGACCAGCTGCGACTTCCAGCTGAAGCTGTGGCCGCACTCCTCGCAGGCGTAGCCGCGCGGGCCCGGGAGCGTGCGCGGGGGCGGGCCGGCCGGCGGCTTCTCGGGGCCAGGGCCGCCGGTGTGCCCGCGGCGGTGGATGACGAACACCGACTTCCAGTCGAAGGCGCCGCCGCACTGAGCGCACGTGTAGGGCTTGCTCCTTGGCGGCGGCGGCGGGACCTCAGGGCCGCCAGGCCGGCCCTCGCTCTCATCTCCTGGGGAGCGGAGGAGGCAGCTCACCTGGGGACCCAGCACTGTCCAGCCAGGGCCACCCCCGCTCGCCCCCACCCCCACCGAGGGACCGCGAGACGCCACTCACCAGGGCCGAGGCTTCTCTGCCCCTCGGATCTCGTTCCGGTGCTCAGCGGCTTGGGCTGCGACTCGGCCCGCGACTCAGGCAGGGGGCGCGGCAACCCTGCTTGAGGTGGGGGGCCCATCAGGTGAGGGGCTCGCACGAATGAGGGACGGGGGAGGCCCCTTGGGAAGCGCTAGGAGGCAAGGTGCACCCAAGGGCCCGGAGGTGGAAAGGGGGCCTCACCCAGGGAGACCACCGTGCCGTACTTCTCCAGCATCGCATCCCAGTACAGCTCCTTCTGGGACGGCTCCAGGAGCCCCCACTCCTGCAGGGACACGACCCCATCACCCACAGAACTGTCTACCCTGCACCCGCCAGGCCGATCCCTCAGCCAGAGCCTTGCTGGTCCCCCGAGGGGTGGCAGGTTACCTAAGCCTCACCTGCTGAGATGGGAACCTGTGAGTGCTTCCGACACAGGCCTGGGAAGGGCGCTGCCTCGTGGCTCACAGGTCACCCTCAGCTGCCCCACCCCAGGTTCTGGCCGCAAGAAGGAAGCTGAGGACCCCTGGATGGCCCTGGGACTGCGTGTGCTGCATGGAGCAAAAGGCCAGGGGATGGCAGGGACCGCAACCACCTCTCCCCTGCCTCTGGTTTCAAGGGTAACAGAGACCCTCAGGGGAGGTACCCAGGGCCTCGGCAAACTTGCAGGGAGGCTGGGGCGGCAGAGTGCAGGCACGGCCTCGCACCTCCAGACACAGCCGGGCAGCTGTGGTCGAAGCAGCCGGGCCTTCAGGCTGCGGCTTGGTCCTCAGGAGCTTCTCAGTGCGGAGCAGGTTAGGAACAGTGTGACTGGGAAAAGACAAGACCCTGCTGCCCGCACTCAGGACCCAAGCCCTCCAGGTGACAGGGGCTTCCACGCCCAGCTGGCTGCAGCTGAGAGCTGACTGGCCTTGGAGGAAGGCTCCGGGCCATTTCTTGGCAAGAGCATCTCCATCCTGACCTCGGGTGTGCAAGGGAGGCCACACTGCTGGGTGGTACTCAGGCTTTCCTGCCACACTGGGGACCCTGTCCCCTCCGCACAAGCTCACAAGGGTTCACCCCATATGCCAGCTCAGGCCTCCTGGGAGCTGCCAACCTCTCTCTCATGTCTGTAAGTGCGAAGCCCACCTCTGCCAGTTCGCATCACTCTAAACTGGGTTCTCAGTCCCGAGACCAGAATTCTTTCCAGGCGCTGTTCTGTCCCTTTGGCCCCCAGAGCCTGCCAGGGGTACCCTGATACCAACTCTACTTTGGAGCAGCAGAGAGGACAAGAAGCACTGGCCAAGGAGCCTGGACAACCAGCAGGACAGAGAGCAGCCCCTGAGAACACCCTCTGACCGCAGCGGGCCTGCACTCGCCAACCGGGGGCTGCTCACCTGAAGCCGGGGTGGCTGGAAGGATGCAGAGGCCGGTTCCTGTTGTTCAACGTGCTCCTCGTGGGACTGGGCTGGAGGTGGGGTGCTGGAGGATACTAGGAAGCCAAGCAGGCAGGGGTCAGGGGCTGCCCCTGCGAGCCAGGGTAGGCAAGGAGCTGGCGTTGGCCTGGGCCCTCCTCTGCCAGCAGGAAGGCATGCTCTGTGTGTGCCAGGCACACGGTAGGCAGGAGGCCAGTCCTTCCCTCCAGCCTCCGGGGGACCCAGTCCTTGGGCCCGCCTCCCAGCTGGGGACACCAGACCCACTCCAGGAGCTCCCAGTTTCCACACAACCTCTCCTGGACCCCCCCTCTCACTCTCAAGGGGCCCCAGCCCTCGTGCATCCGCACCCTCACCTGTCTCCTGCACATAGCCATCAGGCTCCTCCTTCACGCTGCAGCTGAGCTGGGCATTCCCCTCCATCTGCGCATCCTTTGGCCCCTCCCCAGAGGCTTCCCTGAGGGGCTCCACTGTCCCTGAGGGGTGGACACCCCCCACCGACTCCTCTGTCTTCTGCGTGGCTGGGAGCACGGCTTGCTGCAGGACGTGGGCTGTAATCTGAGAGAGGGGGTGGGTCATTGGGGCGCTAGTTTCACTCTGTCCCTCAGAGAAGCCACCACAAGCACTCACCCAGCCCAGCAGCTGCCCAGGGTCACGCTGCAGGTCTTCGACAAGGACAGCGGCCTCCTCAGGGCTACCTGGCTGCTGGCCCCGCACCCAGGCCTGGATCTCGGGGGGCAGCACCCCCAGGAACTGCTCCAGCACCAGCAGGTCCAGGATCTGCTCCTTGGAGTGCACCTCAGGCCGCAGCCACTGGTGGCACAGAAATTGTAGCCGGGCCAGGGCTGCCCGCGGACTAGCTACCTCCTGGTAGCAGAAGCCCCGGAAGCGCTGGCGTGCCATCTCAGGATCCTCTGGGGTGGCCTCGGGGTCCAGAGAGGGCAGACTCAGGGGACCCAGTGGGGATGGCATTGTGCTGGGAATCTTCTTGGAGCCACCTGCAGGAAAGAGGGGTCAGGGTGCCAGCCACGAGGCCACAGCCAAGGTAAGGCAGCTGCGTGCAGACAGCCCCAGCCCGGGGTGCAGGTGGGAATGGTGCTGGTGCTGATGTCTGGACAGAGGGGACCCCGGTGTGGGGACGCTTGAGGCTGAACCGGGGAAAGTTTCATGGGTTGAGGGGTCACAGAGCTGGAACTAAGAGCAGGAAGAAGCCTTGTGAACCACTTGGAGTCTTACGCAGCTTCCAGGGAACTGCTGGGAGATGATGCTCAACGCGAGGCAAGGGGAACTACCCCAGGCTTCCAGGGTCAGGCCGAGGAGCCGAGAGTGGGGGGAGCCAGGGAGGCAGTGGGGCCTGGATCTGTCCCCACCATCTCCGGGTCACGTTGACTCAAGTGGGGCACCCGGAGGGGCTGGCCTGCGCCGCGGCCGAGGCAGGGGCCGACGTGGACCCCGGGACACCGCGCTCGCTGAGACCGGACAGCTGTGAGTGACTCACACCGTGCGGACCATACTCGTGAGACGCGGGAGTCACGCACAACAGGGTCTAGGGCTGTGTGGAGCGCTCGCTCCGCGGGCATCGTGCCCTGGCCCCGAGGGTCCGCAGGGAGGCGCGCTCACATGGGGGGCCCTGTCCGACAGGCTGGACCGGCCCGACCCCCAGAGCTGGCCTTCCACAGACGGAAGGGAGGCCGGGGGTGCTCCGGGAGGCGGGGACGGCGCCCCAGAAAGAGCAGGGGCCCTCCGAGGGCTCGGGGACGGGGCGCCCAACGCCCGTCTGGCGGCCGCGGGAGAGTCCCCGGCGCCGCGCCGGCCCGAGCCGCCGCGGTGAGAGGCCCCGCCCCGCGCGCGTTGCCGCGGCGACGCCGCCCTGGCCAATCACGCGTCTGCCCCGAGGCCCCGCCCCGTCCCGTCGGACTACGTTTCCCATGAGCCTCAGCACGCGAGCACAGGCGCGGCCTTGGGAAGCAGGTGCTCGTTCGGCAGGTCTCGCACGACTGAGGGGAGCCCCGTCCCTCCGAGAGGCATCTGCGACGCCGCGGGCTTCGGGGATCTCCCTTCCCGTCCCGGCAGCCGCTCTCCCTTTGCACCCACCCCCGAGAACTCACCAACTGCAGAGATGGACGGGAATCTCTGGACCTTGCGCATGCGCACAGCGGGACCGGCGCCTATTGGCCGAGAGGTGAGGCGGGGCGTGACCTCTTGGCCAATCAGGCTGGCGCTCTGCCCGCCCGGGCGCCCTCCCTGCAGCCTCCTTCTGGTCCCGGCGGTCGCCCTGGTAACCGAGGGAGCTCCGAGGCTCGCCTCCCGCGATTTCCAAGACGACCGCTGGAGCGTTTCCCTGCCTTCCCGGGAGGCCGGAAGCTTCCCCGAGACTCTCCTCTCGGGTGTTCCAGGAGAAAGCAGGGACCTGCCGGGAAGGCTGGCCTAACCCATGGGCGTTCTCCGCCTTCCTCAGGAATTTCTCCAGCGAGGATGGTGCTGGCGTCCTTCATTCGACTACCACTGAGCGCCCGGCGGCTGTGCGGGAACAGTGGGCACCTACCTGTCTGCTGATGAGGAAACGGTCCCGTAATTTTCATCGTCAGACTCTCAGACGTGCCTTCAGCTGGATCAGTCCTGCAAAGGAAGGTCTCTTCCACCATCTACCATGTGGGGAACAGCTTCTTCAGGAGCTTTCCCTCAGTCATCTTTGTTTTGGGTCTCCCCTTCCAGAGGGCTGCTGGTTTTGAAGCCTTCTGGATTTCTGCAGCGTGAGCCTAGTGGGACCACCCTCCACGTCCGCCAGCGCCAACTCAGTATTTGGCTTTCCCCAAATCGGTACTAGCTCCTCGATTCCCACCCACTTCTAGCTTCCAAATGCCATTGCCTCCTCTTTCACCGTCCTCCTACTTGTGGGTTTGCTTCATTCACTTATTTGCCACACCACTCAGCATGTGGGGTCCTAGTTCCCCAGCCAGGGATCGAACCCTGGGCTCCCAGCAATGGAAGCTTGGAGTCCTATCCACTAGACTGCCAGAGAATTCCCAAGGGCTAGTGTTTCAAACGCTCCCTGTGGTTTCGGTGGGTTTCTGGACCAAGTAAGATGCATGTGTTCAGTTCATCATCTTGACTCAGAAAGCCCATAGAAACTTACGGTCATAACACATTCAGGGTTGAGTGGAGGGGTCAGCCTGACAGGACACAGCCCAACATGACCACAAAGGTTTGGAGGACAACTCTGGGGCCAAGACATGGGGGCGGGGGGTACTTACGGTTGCTGTTCCAACAGGAACAGGGGAGCCTCTGATCACCCCTCAGTACTGGGAGGGTGGACTCGAAGAGGGTGGAGGAACTGGGGTAGTAGGAGCCAACCACACAGGCCAGAAAAGCTCAGGAAGGAGGCTGGACAGGGCACCAGGCCTAGCCTGAGAGGTCACCAGGGCTCAGGGTGGAAACCCAGCTCCAGGAGCTTCTAAGATGCAACAAAGGTTGCACGTGACTCACTCTCTGGGTACCTCTTTGACACTCAACAGGCTCCTTTGTTCTGAGTCCCACAGGCTCCTACCACAGCACTCTGTAGGCTGTGGTGTTTTTTGAAACTCACAGACACACCAACAGACCCTGATGTGACCTGCTCGAGGCTCCCTCATGGAGGCCAGCCTAAGGGAAGAAGAGACAGAGCCACGCCAAGGCAAGGACCAGGGCAGAGAGGTTGGGCCTAAGATGGCTGGACACTGGCTCAGAGGACCTGCCCCCGGGGAGTCTCAGGGAGCCTGGCCCTGTGTGACCACTCTCCCTACCCTCAAGTCTCCTTTCCTTCAAAGACTTGTGAGGATTCAGGGAGGCAGCCTGCTGACATGTGGAGAGTTGGGGTGTCGTGTCTCTGACCTTTGGTAATGGCAGACACCTGTGAGGTCTTGAGCTGCTGGAACTTGAGCACACACTGGGCTGGGGTCAATCTCCTGGGTCACCACACGTGGCCACAGCCTCAGATTCCAAGGTCTGGACCCACAAAGGCTCATCTCCCAGCAGAGATGCTGTGTGGGGCAGCCCTGCCGCGTCCGGGTCCCCGGCTGCCCAGGGGACAGACAGGCTGCACCTCTACCCTGCCGCCCCTCACAGGGACCAGGCTTGAAGCCAGGGCCCTACAGCTGTGTGACAACACGTGTGCATCACGCTGAGATGAAACCCGCTTCAGGCCAACTCTGTTTGTGTTTCTAAAAAGAAACCTTTATTAGGGAGTCTCTCTGGACTCTGTCTTATCAAAACCTTCTGAACCACGACCTGGAGGCTGAGACTGCGGACCTACCCAGTGCCGTGCAAGAGTTTAAAACATACACCCAAGCTGTTACTTCTAGTCTTTTCTCTCTCCAATAAATAAATGTTCCTGAAGGTGAGACGTTGGGTGGAGGTGCCCCAGGCGGAAGGCAAGAAGCCAACCGGGCCCCCAGCCCATTTGCCTGTCTCAGTGTCCGTACCAGGTGGGCTATGGCACCCTGGGGAGGGGGTCTCAGGAGGGTGCCACACACAGCCTCAGGTGTTGGCAAGTCCTCCTCCCCGTGAGGGGGGCATAGGCAGGCATACAGCCACTGGATCACACAGAAGCAAGTGGCTCACCAGCCTCTTCTGAACCTGTTGCTGTGGTCACCTCCAGTCAGGGCTGGAGAGGCTCTGATGACACTGACTTTAGGGATGGCAGGACGCGGGACCTGAGCCGGGACCACAATCTGAGTGAACAAGCACAGCCGGGGAACTGGCACTCTGTACCTTGTCCCCCCGCCCAGCTCCCTGGGGACTCTCCCCCTCCTGAGGGTAGGCCTCATGCAAGGAGCTGGCCCTCTGAGCTGGCAGGCTAAGTGTGGGGTGAAGGGGCGAGCTGTCTGTGCCTCAGCCGCCCCTGGTGAGTGGGGCCACCAGCCACAGCAGCCCCTCAGCACTGTCAGGAGAAACCGCTGCACGCAGAGACCGGTGGGGGGTGCTGATTGCCATCTGCAGCCTCAATGTTTTCTCTTCCCCGGAGGCAGGAGCTGAGGCTCAGAGCCCAGCCACTTGTCCAAAGCCACAGCCGCCTCCCACAAGGCTTCCTGCCCACAGGGCTGCTCCCAGGAAGCCAGGGCTGAACCGATCCCCCGATCCCCTGGCGGCGGGGGTGCAGCAGTTCCATACACAGCCTCATTTGGGTGGAAACCTCGGAAATGTCTCCAGGCCATCTCCACGCCCCGTAGCACCTCCCGTTCTGGTACCACAGTGAAAACACGCGTGAACCAGCAGCACCCTGCCAGCCTCCCCCGTCCTTTCTGCAGCTAGACTGCTTGAGGCTGGAGGAGTGAGCTGTGGCCGACAAGTGGCAGACCTCATCACCGGGTGCAGGGGGAAGCCCAGTGCCCACGGCGAGCTCCTCCAGAGTGGAGGCCTCTGCGGAGGGCCGGGCCTGTGTCCCGGGAAGGGGCCAACCCCCAGCCGGGGAAGGTCGGCCGTGCCCTCAGGCCTCATTGGTCCTCAGGATGGTAGCTGGGCCTGAGGCCGCGGAGCGCCCAGCTTCCCGCCCCAGCGTGCCCTCGGGCGATGCCCCAGAAGGTGGCCTGGCCGGGGGGCGTGGGACAGCCCGGGGCCGCCGCGCTGGCTTCTCGCCGGTGTGGAGCCTCTGGTGGTGGAAGAGGGCCGGGCGCTCGCGGAAGGCGCGGCCGCAGTGCGCACACACAAAGGGCTTCTCGCCCGTGTGGATGCGCCGGTGGCTGAGCAGCACGGCGCCCTTGGCGAAGGCCTTGCCGCAGTCTGCGCAGCGGAAGGGCCGCTCACCCGTGTGCAGCAGCCGGTGCTGCCGCAGGTTGGAGCTGTGGCTGAAGGCGCGACCGCACTGCGCGCAGGCGAAGGGCTTCTCGCCCGTGTGCACGCGCCGGTGCTTGAAGAGCGACGAGCCCTGGCTGAAGGCAGCCCCACAGAGCGCGCAGGCGAAGGGCTTCTCGCCCGTGTGCGTCCGCTCGTGCTGGATAAGGTGAGAGTTGCGGCAGAAGCTGCGGCCGCAGCGCGTGCACGCGTAGGGCCGGCCGCCGGCGTGGATCTTGCGGTGCTGGCTGAGGTTGGAGCGGTGGCTGAAGGCCTTGCCACACTCGGCGCAGTGGAAGGCCTTCTCAGCCGTGTGGATGCGCTGGTGCCGCACCAGCGACGAGCTGTGCCGGAAGGCCTGCCCGCAGGCCAGGCAGCTGTAGGGCGTCTCGCCGCTGTGGATGCGCTGGTGCTGCGTCAGGTGCGACGTCTGGCTGAAGGCCTTGCCGCACTGCGCACACTCGTACGGCCGCTCCCCGGTGTGTGTGCGCAGGTGCTTGAGCAGGTCAGAACTCTTCACGAACACCTTGCTGCACGCCCTGCACTCGAAGGGCTTCTCCCCGGAGAGGAGGCCGGGCCCGGGCTGCAGCGCCTCACCCAGCTCGGCCCAGCCGGGCGGCCCGCGCCAGGCCGGGCCCATTCCTCGTGCTCCCGGAGGCCCAGGCGCGCTCGGGAAGGCTTGCCCAGGGGCCTCACGTACCCAGGGCTTCCGCCGCTCCGACACCCGGGGCGGCTGGCTGGGCGCGGGGTGCTCTGCGAGGGCCTTGTCCGCAGGCAGTGGCCGCAGAGAAGAGGTCAGCCGGAGGCTCACGCTGGCGTCGCTGCTGCCCGGCCCCAGCCGGAGCCTCTCCCAGTAGATGACGGACACCCCGGTGGGTCTCCTCTCCCGGGAAGGCGAGATGCTGCGCCGACCCTCTGGGACCTTCGCGTGCTCATAAGCACCCGCGGTGGGGAGGACCCTAGCAGGCGCCAGAGAGGAGCCATCCCCGAAGGCCCCCAGGAATGGGGTTTCTCCAGAAACATTGCCGCCCTCCGCCAGAGGAGGGGAACCTGCAGGCACAGAAACGGTGGACAATACGATTGGGCCATCCTGGGCGGGCCGAGTTGGTGGGCAAGGGGACCCCAGACCCAGCATGGATGAGGGGTTCGGACAGGGGCCTGACTCCCTTCCGGCACCAAGCTGTCCCTGGGGTTCTCCTGGGCCGCTCTGCTCCTCACACTCACCAACTCTGGTACTGACCGCCTGACCCCTAGGACCTACTGACTGCCTCTCCCCTGCAGGGTCAGCCCTACAAAGGCAAGACCAGAAGTGATCTGGGCAAAGCTGTGTCCCCAGGGCCTGGAATGGAGCTGGCCACGGCAAGTGCTCAAGAAACCATGAAGCAGTAAATAAATGGCCTCACGGATGAGGTGGCGAGGAAAGACTGGGAGGGTCTGAGGCCACACACACTGGCCAAGGGTGGGACTCTGGGCAGGTCTCCCCACAGCCTGGGAGTGGCCCCAGAGCCACCCTCAAGGGTGGCCAAAGTCAGAGCCTCTAGAAGAGGCTGAAGGTGAACAGAGTCAGGCAGGCGAGAAGCCAGAGAGGACCGCATCTGGGAAGGGAGGCAAACGGAAGCTGGCTCAGAGCTGGCCTCCAGCTCACACCCCGAGCCCCACTCACCCTGGCAGGGCCTCCTCTGGGCATCCCGGGCCAGGGTCATGTCCGGCCCACGGAGAACCCAGGGCTCCTCATTGCGCTCAAGCTGCGTGACCACGCGGGGCCGGGACACAGACAGGCCTGCAGGAGAAGACGGGCAAGTGAGGGGGAGACAGAGGGGCCGGGGCTTCACGAGACGCAGACAGCACCCTCTGTGAGGATGAGGAGGCACACCACAGGACAGGCTCACACCTCCTCCCACGAGTGAGGAAAACCGTGTGGGCAGCACCAACAGGGGACTGAGTGCTGAGACACCACAGCTAACAGGGTCACTCGACCAGCGGGCACGTGGCTGCTCCTAGGCTGCCAGGAGGTGAGAGGTTAGTGCTGGCAGCCCAGCCTGGCGACAACTGAGCTTCGCGTGGGGGCCCAGAGCTTACCCAGCGAGGCCAGGAGGGAAAAGTTCTCCAGCATCACCCGGCGGTATAGAGCCCTCTGCGCTGTATCCAGGAGCCCCCACTCCTCCTGGGAGAAGTGCACGGCCACATCCTCAAAGGCCATCAGGCCCTGCCAGAGTTGGAAGGTGGACACAATGAAGCTACGGCTGTGTGACCCAAGACCCAGCTCTCTGCCCTGAAGGCTACCTCCACGCATGCCCCTCAGCTGCTACCCCCTCAACAAGGCTCTGCAGGTGGAACTCCCCTCGCCTGGCTGAGCCACTCCACCTTCCTATCCGGGCTGTAGATGCCACTTTAACCCCGCCCAGCCATCTACATGAGGAAGCCAGAGGAAGCCCCGAGGGAAGCCCCTGGTGCCCACCCACTCTCCAGCCTTCGTAAATGGTGACCCACACCAAAGGTGCCCTCGCTGCTCCTGTACAGGTAACTGTAAGCTCCGGCAGCAGAGCCCCCAGAATACGCCCATCCCTTCAGGGATGACCTCTCCTGCTGAACATGCCCGGCATTTCAAGGCTGCTCTCTGAACCTGAAGAGCTGCTAGATCCCCTGCAGTCACCACAGGCATGACCCCAAGGACCTGGCAGGCACAAAGAAGCCATTTCCCTCCTCCTTTCACAGTCAGACCTCCTCTATTTCCTCCTCACTGGGCTGCCGCCTCCTTTCCCTCAGCCATCTGCCAGAATTCCCCCAAGACCCCCAGGACTGCCAGCCATTTCCGTCTCCCTAGGACCCTAACTATCCATGCCTGTCCCTGGCTGATTCTGTGAGATCCCCTCCTCCTACGTTTGATTCCCAGGCTCAGCCTAGCTCAGGACACCAGGACACTGTCCTTGGACATCTACAATTCCAGGTGCATGTGACACCTCCACTCTGAGATATCACAGACTCTTCCCAATTTCCCCTTAAACCTACTTTCCCTTCAAATTCCTAATATTGTCTACAGCACGTCCTTCCCTACCCCACCCCTACTCTGTCCCATTGAGTGACAGCTGTCACTGACACAGTCCCAGAGCAAGGATGTAATCAAGGGATTTCAATTTCAGGACTAGCTCCCAAATCCTGGCCCCGCTGCCCGAGGAGGATCTGTGGAAACGCTAGGCACCTCCATTCTGTTGGGTGCTCCAGCGGAAAACCTTAGAATGGCGCTCCCATTGGGCACTCACCCGCATCCCATTTGATACCTCAGCCTATCTACACAGAATTCTCATCTCCATTGCCCAGACTCTGGCCGCAGCATGCTCCCTGCACAGCGCCACCCCCGTCTGCTGCTGTCCCCCATCCAGGAAACGATGGGGTACCTAAAAGCTCGTGACTTAAAGCATGTCCAGTCTCCCAGTGGCCTGGGACAGTCTTAACTCCTCGACGTGTCCTTTCAGACACACCCTCTCCCGGTCCCGCAGTTCCAGTTTCGGAAGCGCCTACACTCAGGATTCCCTCCCAGCTTTTGCACACGGGGCACCGTCCTCTTGGAAGTTCTATCCACACCTCACCCCCTTAGATGCAAGAGCTGGGGATCCCACGCGTGCACGCCCAGCCGGCCGGAGCACCGAAGCCTAGAACGAAGCGCGAGGGGAAGGCGGCAGGTGAAGTGCCTCCCCCGCTCGGGGCTCGGGCCCCTGGAAGACGCACCAGGGGTGGGGCGCCCGGGCTCTCGCTACTCACTTGCGCCGGGCCTGGCTGCGCCGCCGCCGCCGCCGCCATTGGAACCTGCGCAAAGGAGGGCGCCCAGACGCGGGCCTCACTCTCCGGGCCCGTCAAGGGCGCCGCGTCGGGGCTGCGTGGGCACCTGAGCGCGCGCGGCTCGGCGGCAGCCCGCGCGGTGCCCGGGGAAACCGAGACCGGCTGCGGGCCCTGGGCCTCCCGGCTCCGCCGCCCGCGCCTCGGGTCTCCTCCCGCGCGTCCTCGCCGCCCGCGCCGCGGGTCACAAGACGCTCCGGCCAAGCCGGCCGCGACCCTGGGCTCTCCGGCCGTCACCGGCGTGGCCCGACACCGGTAGCCAAGTGACAGTCCCGGGCGCCGGAAGTCCAGCCTCGCGAGCTCTCATTGGCCGGCGGCGCGTTGCGGACGCACACGCAGAGACTTCGAGGAGGCGTGGCTTCCGCCCGCGGGAACGCACGGCAGGCGGGGGGGGGGGGGGGCTTGCTGTCTCCACGGCAACGGGAAAGCGTCACCGCGGGGGACGCTGGGAAGTGGAGTAGAAGGCCGTCCACCTGCTATGTATTATTAACCCTCTTTCTAAATCCTTGTAATGCAAGAGACAGCATCAATTTTGGCGTTCAGTTCAGTTCAGCCACTCAGTCGTGTCCGACTTTTTGCGATCCCATGGACTGCAGCACGCCAGGCTTCCCTGACCATCACCATTTCCCAGAACTTGCTCAAACCCATGTAAATGAAGTCAGTGATGCCATCCAACCATCTCATCCTCTGTCGTCCCCTTCTCCTCCTGCCTTCAATCTTTCCCAGCATCAGGGTCTTTTCCAATGAGTCAGTTCTTTGCATCAGGTGTCCAAAGTATTGAAGCTTCAGCTTCCGCATCAGTCCTTCCAATGAATATTCAGGACTGATTTCCCTTAGAATTGACTGGTAGTACAAACACTACAATTAGTATTTGTGTTTAAATTTTGCTCACCTTGAAACTGAAGAAAATTTAATGTATACGTAGGTAAGGCATGTTTCCTGCCATTCTCGTACACAAAGAATATTCAAGTCCCATCTGAGATGCACCTTGAACCCACGTTGTCTGGACTACAAACTCAGCCTAAACCCGTATGTTGGGACTCGAACACAAGGTCTTTTTCTATTTTCCTGGCTGCATGGCATAGCATGAGGGAGCCCTTCAACCAGGGATCAAACTTGCACCCCCTGCAGTCAAAGCACGGAGTCTTAACCACTGGACGGCCAGGGAAATTGCAACCCATGGTCATTTAATTGAGATCACACACCTGGTCTCTGGACTTAATGAAGCTCAGGTTCTTTATGTCTCATCACAGAAAGAGTTCAATGAGATACAGAAGTTATAGGTAAGAAGTGATTTATTTAGAGAAACACACCCCATAGCTAGAATGCAGTCAGCCTCAAAAGGCCAGAACAACCGTAGGAGACACACTCCACAGAGTGGGCCACCTCAGGAAGCGAGAGCCCCCCAAACATGCGGTGATTAGTTTCCATGGGCCAGGTAACTTCACGGGCTTAATGAGCGGAAGGGTTTTTCCAACTATTTGGGGAAAGGGGTGAAGATTATTGGGAATTGGGTCACTGCCCATTTTTTGACATTTTATGGTTGGCCTCAGCAATGTCAAGGTGCTGGTGGACCTGTCAGGTAGCCTCTCTGGGGCTTCTCTGCACTGGGAACGGGCTCTACATGTACCCCCACTTCAGCGGCCTTTGGTGTTGCTGGAGGCTGGGCTGAACCGGAAGCCTCCCCGCCATGTCCCTGGGCACACACTTCCTCATTCTGCAGCCAGGTATCTTTGAAGACAGGTATACAGGTATCACTGGGGTGGGCTCTCCAGCTTTCAGGGTCTGCATGGTGTCCTGGACTGTGACTGACCCCACTGGTACAGATGGCAACCTTCCTCCACTCCAGGCCTCATGGTGGCCCTCAGGCGGGTTAGGAGTCTGGGGACATCTTTGGGGGCATGCTTCTGCTGACCAGAAGGGGCAGCTGAACTGAAGGGCCTAGCAGGAACGTGTCACATGTGGGGTCTCAAGAGGGCCCATCCACCTTCCCCAGTGCCCCCTCCCTTCTCCACGTGGATGTCAAACGGATGCTCTTTTAAAAACGTATTTATTCGTTTATGTGGCTGTGTCAGGTCTTATCTGAGGCACCCAAGATCTGCCCTGTGGCTTGCGGGCTCCAGATCACGTGGGCCCAGCAGCTGTGGCACTCGGGCTTACTTGCATCTCCGCATGAGGGATTGCATTTTCCCATCCAGGGATCAAACTTGTGTCCCCCACATTAGAAGGCGGGCGCCTAAGCACTGGACCATTGGGGAAGTCCCAAAAGGGATTCTTGTCAGATCAGGTCACTCCTCCAATCACATCTCCCCAACCCATGCCCCACCCCCATCCCCCACAGGATAAAGGCCTAACACGAATCCTTCTCCCTCAGGACTTTGTGGTAAAGGATTTCAGGTGCCCTGCATACCCTCCTCCAAGCCTTTGCACATGCTGGTCCCTCTGAAACAGGACGGAGGAGTTCTTAAAAGAACCTTTAAAAGACAGACATAGCTAGGGGACATGATATGGGGCTTTCCAGGTGGCTCAGTGGTAAAGAAATCTGCCTGCCAATGCAGGAGACAGTTTCGATCCCTGGGTTAGGAAGATCCCCTGGAGAAGGAAATGGCAACCCACTCTAGTATTCTGCTTGAAAAATTCCATGGTCATGGGATGGCAAAGAGTTGGAACCTGTTAGGCCCTAATTGCGCGGGAGCTGGGAACTGACCCTCTCTGGCTGAGGGCCCCACAGAGTGTCTGCTGGCAGTGCCAGGGGAGCTTCCCTGCGTCCTGGACAGGCTCACCCTGTTGTGGGCAACTGGAATGACCCGGAGGCAACTCCCTTCCAACTGCTCCAGACTCTGTGACAATAAAGCCGGAAGGGTTACATCACCTTGGAGCCAAGGCTGTGGCCCAGGAGGCAGAACAGAAATGGGTCACTGCCAGGGTGCCAAGGGGTCAGATTGTCAGTGGTGAAAGCAATGTCCACGTGCCTCTGGGGACAGAGTGGGAGGGCAGGGGAGGCACTCTGTCCTCTGTGGTCTGAAGGCTCTTGTGGCTTCAAGCCCTCCAGGGAAAGCACTGTGGCCAGGATCTGAGTCACCTGTGTGCCCAGAGCTTACCTGAGGTGGAATCACATCATCTGAGGGGCACAGCAGTCTGAGAGAATAAGGAAGCAGGTCCCTCAAACCAGGCGCATCTTAGCGGGGCCACCAGCTGGAGATGATATGCCAGGCCAGAAAAACCAGATCCGTGTAATCACCACTCCAGGCAGACAGGAGCAGGTCCCCTCTACATAGATGGGGAATGGTGGGACACACAGAACAGGCAACAGGGGACGCCAGAACCCAGTAGGCAAGGGCACAGTCTGCGAGACCTACAGGGGCCAAACTGGTATCTATTAACACCATGCTCAAGATCACTGAGCAGGTGAAGTTGTCCTGAATCCTGCAGGCTTCTGAGCCATATTCCTGAGAGCTGTCACCCCACCAGCCTAAGCCAGGGAGGCTCCTGTTGCCCAGGCTGGGTTCCTGGTGACTTCAGCAGTCATGATCTTCATGGCGGTCCAGCCTCAGGGCACAGAGGCACAGCTGTGTAGAAAGGAAAGAGGGAAAGGTAAACACAGTAAAACACAGCGGGAAAGGTAAACACAGGATCTTCTGTTGGGTGTGTGGTTCCTGGAGGAGCTGCTGCTGCTGCTAAGTTGCTTCGGTCGTGTCCAACTCTGTGTGATCCCACAGACGGCAGCCCACCAGGCTCCCCCATCCCTGGGATTCTCCAGGCAAGAACACTGGAGTGGGTTGCCATTTCCTGCTCCTGGAGGAGCTAGACCTTTGGATTTCTTTGTGGAAACTTCTTTTATAATTTTTGCATCTGTTTTATTTTATTTTTTGGCTGCATTGCACAGCATGAGGGAATCTTATCTCCCTAACCAGGGATGGAGCCCATACCCCCTGCAGTGGAAGTGCAGAGTCTTAACCACTGGACTGTCAGGGAAGGCACAGCACTTATTTTAAAATATCTAATACCATGTGAATCTAGAAATCTTCCCCAACGGCTCAGTAGTAAGGAATCCGCCTGCAGTACAGGAGATGCAGGAGACATGTGTTCAACCCCTGGGTCGGGAATACAGCTGGGAGGAGGAAATGGCCACTCACTCCAGTATTCTTACCTGGAGAATCCCATGGACAGAGGAGACTGGCAGGCTGCAGTCCATGGGGTTGCAAAGAGTCAGACACGACAGAGCAACTGAGCACACGCAATAATAGCCATGCGCATTCAGTGTGGCAGGCAGAAGCACAGTTCTCCAAGAACGTCCACACCCTAACGCTCGGAACCTATTAACCTGTTACCTGACGTGACCCATAGATGGATGTATTATCCAGAATTGCCTGGGTTAGTCCAGTATAATCACATGAGCCCTTGAAAGCAGAGAAATACAACACAGATATTTTAAATCTAAAATGTCCTAGGTCTGATACTCATGTCAACTGCTCTAAAACCAAGGCCTCAGCAGGGCTGCATTGCTTCTGGGGGAAAAGGGATTTCCTTGCCTGTTCCAGACTCCAGGGTCTGCTAGCATCCCTTGGTTCCTGGCTTTTTCTGCCTTCAAGGCCAGCAACGGCAACTTGAGTTTCTCTCACATGACATCACTCTGGTGGTTTCTCTCCATCTCTACTGCCTCCCTCTTCCACGTGAGGACCCCTGTTATTGTGAGGTTTCTCCCACCCTGCCAACCTCAGACAATCCAGGATGATCTCCATGTGCCAAAGTCAGCTGATCATCAACCTTATTTCCACCTACCATCTAAACGTAGTTCCCTCTCGCCCTCTAACAACATGTTCTGGACATTAAGTCCTCCACATCTTTGGCGGGGATGGTGCTTTAGTCTGCTTACCATGCATGCTCAGTGGCTGCAGTCGTGTCAGACTCTTTGCGACACTACGGACCGTAGCCCACCAGGCTCCTCCGTCCATGGGACTCTCCGGGCAAGAAGACTGGAGTGGGTTGCCATACCCTCCTCCAGGGGACCTTCCTGACCCAGGGATTGGACCAGCATCACCTGCGTTGCTCAGATTCTTTACCCGCTGAGCCGCCCGGGAAGCCCTGCTTACCATAAGTATACAGAAACTAAGCACTGCCTACTAGGCTGCTCGTTACATCAAGAATGAGTGCCCTTTTTATTTGGGTGGATGTTAAAGGAAGAAATATTCACATATTGAGGGCTAGGGAAGTCATCCTTGCTTATATATGATTTAACTTGGCTTCTATGCTAACTAAATAAGATAGCACAGAAGGAAGTCAAAGTAGGAAGTCAAGAGATACCTGGAGTAGCAGGAAAGTTTGGCCTTGGAGTACAAAGTGAAGCAGGGCAAAGGCTAATAGAGTTTTGCCAAGAGAACCCACTGGTCATCACAGACACCGTCTTCCAACAACACAAGAGAGACAACTTTACACATGGACATCACCAGATGGTCAACACCGAAATCAGACTGATTATATTCTTAGCAGCCGAAGACGGAGAAGCTCTATACAGTCAGCAAAAACAAGACTGAGAACTGACTGTGGCTCAGATCATGAACTCCTTATTGCAAAATTCAGACTTAAATTCCTTATTGCCAACTCAGAGTAAAATTGAAGACAGCAGGAAAAAGAACAGGGTGCACTGGCCAGAAGTAAAGAGTGTCCATGTTAAAAAAAGTAAAGTTTAGGTATCTCCCTGGTGTTCCAGCAGTTAATGCTTCCCAGGTGGTGCCAACGGTAAAGAATCCATCTGCCCATGCAGGAGACGTAAGAGATGTGGGTTTGACTGGCACGCACACACGCACACACGCTCATGTGCACACACACACACGCTCATATGCACACACGCTCATGCACGCACACACGCTCACACACGCAAACGTGATCATGCGCGCACACATCCGCACACACACGCACACATGCGCACACACGCTCATGCGCACACACGCACACACGCTCATGCGCGCACACACGCTCATGCGCACACACGCTCATGCGCGCACACACACTCATGCACACACACGCACACACGCTCATGCGCACACACGCACACGTTCATGCATGCACACACGCTCACATATGCACACACGCTCATGCACACACATGCACACACGCTCATGCGCACACACACGCTCATGCGCACATACACGCTCATGCACGCACACGCACCCACGCTCATGTGCACACATGCACACACGCTCATGCATGCACACACGCTCACGCGCACACATGCACACACATATGCACACACGCTCATGCGCACACACGCATGCACACACACGCACACACGCTCATGCGCACACATGCGCACACGCTCATGCGCGCACACACGCTCATGCGCACATGCGCACACACGCTCATGCGCACACAGACGTGCACACGCTCATGCGTGCACACGCACACTCATGCGCACACATGCACATGAGCACACATGCACACACGCTCATGCATGCACACACTCATGCACACACATGCACGCACGCTCATGTGCGCACACACGCTCATGTGCACACACGCACACATGCTCATGCGCACACATGCACACACACACTCATGCACACACATGCTCATGCGCGCACACGCACACACGCTCATGAGCACACACGAACACACGCTCATGCACACACACGCTCATGCACACACACACACTCATGCACACACACGCACACACGCTCATGTGCACACACGCACACACACACACACACACACTCTGGTGGTCCATCTGCTAATGCTTCCCTGCTGGCTCAGATGGTAAAGAATCTGCCTCCAATGCAGGAGACGCACGTTCGATCCCTGGTCCAGGAAGATCCCCTGGAGAAGGAAATGGTTACCCACACCAGTATTCTTGCCTGGAGAATCCTTGGACAGAGAAGCCTCAGGATACAGTCCTTGAGGTCGCAAAGAGTTGGCTATGACAGAGTGTGACACACACCCCAGCAGTTAATACTCTGTACTTCCATGCAGGGGACACAGGTTCCAGCCCTGGTGTGCCAACTAAGATCCCACGTGAGTGTGGACACACTGGGTTTGAGCGCAGGAGGGCTGTGGTATCATGTTTGCCACACCTGCTGGCAGAGCCCTGGGCAAGAGGAGGGCTCAGCCGGGCAGTGAGGTGCTGCGCAGGCTCACCTTGCCCTGAGAATGGGTGCAGATGCCACCTGAGAGCAGGTGGGAGCCACGGCGTGCTGCTCACGGCCGGACGACAGTCTGCAGCAGGCAGCCTCCTCACCTCCCTGGACTTGCTCCCGGCAAGGCCATCACCGAACAGGCAAGAGCCCTGGGGCCGAGAGGCCTGCAGCCCGGCTCTCAGGGGCCCAGGTGGCACTGCAGGTGAGCCTGGGGGCACCTGCCCTCGTCCCCTGCTGGTTTCCACTGAGGCGGGGCCAGGAACAGGGGCAGGGGTGGTGGAGCCCACAGACGGTGGTCCCAAGAGGAGTGAGAGATCCATGTTTTGTGTGGGGCCTTTTGATTCTTGTAAAGGTCCGAGACTGATCTCCCCAAACCTCAAAGTTCATAGGTGTGTATGAGCTCCACTCTCTCTACAGAGAGAGTGCTATATACAATGTTGGTTTCGGGGCCATCATTTGTGACTCAGGACAAGGAGCAAACCAGGAGCCCAGGGGTTCCCAGACAGGAAGGCTCGGGGCCCAGGTTTCGCTGCACAGCATGCTGTGGCCGCTCTCAGGACGCCTCTCCGCTCGCTCCCTCCCCGTCGTCGACCTGAAGCAGAGAGCTTGACACAGGACACTCCTGCAGGCTTGTGGTGAGCCAAGCTTGGAGCCTGTCTGCCTGAGCTCTCCCCAGCGTCCGGAGGCATCAGTGCATTCCCTGAACTCAGACCTTCCCTTCTGCTGACAGCGGAGGCCTGCGATCAGAGCTGCAGTCAGGTGTGCCTTGGGGCCTCAGGCTTCCGAGCAAAGGGTGAGCTCTGCTCCTGGTACAAGAGCGGGTAGCTGTGGTCAGAGAGGCCTCACAGCACTGCCTCTCACGCCCGGGAGAAGGCTTTCCCCTGCCTGTTACCCTCCCTACCCAGGCTCTGTGCACTTCATGGATTACCCATGATTCACCGGTGACGCCAGAACAAACCAAGGCCCCCTGGTTCTGAGTGTGCAACCCCTATCAAAACCACAGCCAACATTCTGAGCAGAAACTAACAGGCTGACCCTAAATTCAGAGACACACAGAATACAACAGCAAAAACAACCATGCCAAGAAACAAAGTTGCACTTTCCTTACTGAACTTCAAATATTTCTATAGAGCCAAAGTAATCACGACAGTGTGGTCCTGTCATGAGGACAGACATATAGATCAATAGATTTGAAAGAACAAAATACCCTTAACTGATTGCCCAACAAAAGTATAATGTAGAAAAATGGCCTTTTCAGCAAATGGTTCTGGGAAAACTAGACATTCACATGCAAAAAAATAAGTTCAGACCCTTATCTCAACCATACATAAAAGTTACCATGAAAAAGGTCATAAATATAAAAGCTAAGACTATAGAATTTATAGAAGAAAACAAAGGAGAACTTTTTGACTTTTGGCTAGGCAAAGGATTTTTTAGGTATGACACAAAAAGACAATATACAAATGGAAAAACTAATATATTAGACAACGAGTATAAAATTTAACATCAACATGTAAAATCTTGCTCTTCAAAACACACCATTAAGAGACTTTACTGCTGGCCCAGTGGCTAAGACTCTGCGCTCCCCATGCAGGGGGCCTAGGCTTGACCTCTGGTCAAGGAAGGAGATCCCACATGCCACAGTGAACACCCGCAGTGGCCGAATAAACGAAGGTTTTTTTAAAAAGACACCACTAAGAAAATTAAGAGGAGCGCACAGCCTGGATGGGAGGAGAGTTTGGAAGGGGCAATAAGGCAGGCATGCACGAGCACGGCCAAGTCCCTTCACTGTCCGACGAGCACGGCCAAGTCCCTTCACTGTCCGTCACAGCGTCATTTGTTAACTGACTATCTCAACACAAAATAAAAAGTTTTTTTAATAAAAAACACAAATAAATAAAAGTTAAAAAAAGTGAGCCACAGACTGAGAGAAAATACTTAGAAAAAACTTATATATGGATTCTAAACAGAATCTGGGAAGAACTTTACAGCTCAAAGATAAAAAGACAACCCAATTAGAAATAAGGAAAAGATCTGAATAGACGTTTCATCAAAGAAAATAAACAATTAACATGCACATGAAAAGATGCCCAATACCACTGTTCATTAGAAACACGTAGGTCAAAAGCCCAATGAGATGACTGCTTCAAAGGTAAGGAGTTTCAGTTCAAGATAATAAAAATGTTCTGGAGAAGTACAGGGGTTTAAGTGGCACACCTGAATTTACTTAATGCCACTGAACCATATACTTAAAATGGTAAGTCTGGTATACATCTGCCATGATCTCTGAAGAGGCCCTTGACACGCCATCTCACGCCCACGAGGACAACACCGCCCAGTTGTCTTGGTGTTGGCAAGAAGGTGGAAGAGCTGGAACAGTCCTACAGTGCTGCTGGGATTATAAAAAGGCACAGACCCTCTGGAAAACGGTTTGGGAGCTTCCCAGGAGTTAGATGTTAACTTGCCAAGTTCCCTGCTGGTCCAGTGGTTGAGAGCTTGCCTGCCAATGCAGGCAGCATGGCTTCGGTCCCTGGTCTGGGAGGATCTCCTGCGTCTCGGGGCAACTAAACCCACGCACCACAACTACTGAAGCTCTCGCTCTCGAGAGCCCATGCTCCACCACCAGAGAAGCCACCACAGCAAGAAGCCTGCGCACTGCAACGAAACGGAGCCCCCACACGCTGCCGGAGGACAGGTGACAGAGGGAGGGAAACCTCAGAGTCTGGACTGGGCCACCCACCCAGAAAACAGCCAAGGTGATGATCTGCGGCTACTCAGGCCATGATGCTTTTGGTCTTGGACCATGGCTGTCAAGGTCCCAAGTCTGCGAGGAGAGGCAGCAGGACACGGCCAGCATGAGGGCCAGCAGCGTGTCTCCTGGGGAAGATGGCAGCCTGACCTGGTGAAGACAGCACCACATCACAGCAGAGGCCTCAGTGGCCTCACTAAGGAGACCTACTCCTTCCCCAAAAAAGGCACACACTCTTGTCCTCAAAAGTCAGTGGGTCCTGCAACACCAGGCAAGGGGCACAGAATGTGACCTAAGCACTGGGCGCTGGACCCGGGGCCCCAGTCTCTGTCCTGCCCACACCTCCCCTTATGTCTCCAAAACCCCGTCCCCTGACACGCCTGCTCACCCTTTCACCTCTGAGGGCCTGGGCCCGCCATCTGGTGGCAACTGTCCCCACATCCATCGGAGTTTGGACAGTTTCTCTTTTCTGCACCCACCTCCTCCACTCAGCTACTGGTCCTTCATCTGGACATCCCACACTCACCTCAGGGCCCACACGGAACCACAAGCTGATGCTTCCCTTACAAAATCCCATCTCAGGACATTCCCTGGTCCAGGCCACCAGAGCAGGGCAGTCTAGACATCAAGAGGCCAAATGGAAATCTCCTGTTTGTTCAGGGGCACTCAGGTCAGCTCCACTTAGAGGTCTCCAGACAACTCGGACTCTGCTCCCACGTGATCCAACTGTTACTCTTCTGCCAAACACACTCCCCCTGCCAACCTCCGCTCCCCATCTCGTTCTCTGTCTGTAGCAGCTAGGAGACAGGTGCTTTATCCTCCTCTACGTTCACTCTCCATTTGTAAAGGGAAAACCAACTCCACTTTGAAAAACGTGTCAGGAATCTGATTACTTCTCCCACTTCTCCTACTTCTATTCTTGAGAGGTCACCGGAGAAACATTTGCAGAAGCATCCTCCTGAAGCTGCCTGCTTCCAGCCCCCACCACAACTCTGTGTTTATGCAGTTTCAAAATCCTAACTCAGATCACGGCCATCCATCTTCTAATTAAAATCTGTGGCTCCCAGGATCCTAAGCCGGTCACCAGAGGTAGGACTCCCATGCTCACGCTGTCGGTTCCCCGCAGTGGAGACTGCAGAACTTTCCTAATGCTCCCAGGCCTGTCTCACCTCCAAATCTTAGCACATGCACATCTATGGGAATTCTTTCCCGGGACTTGGCGGAGATGGCTCTGAAAAGGACACGGACAGCCTTTGCAAGGACTGACAATTCTTTATTTCACAGACGCTTCTTTTATACCCAGAGTTCAAGGAAAGTGCCTAAGCAAGCAAGCGGGTTCCCAGCACGTACAAAGGAGATGATGTCCTGTTTATCTTAGTTCTCGGATACACCAAACTCCCAACCACCCATGTACTTTTTCTCACGACTCCCTTTAAACTTAATGGCCGCGGGAAATGCTTCCCATTCGGCAGGAGATGTTCTGAAGCGTTTACAACACGACATGCTTGGGCAGGTGGCCCTTCGCCAGTTCCCTGAGGACCTTCTCTGAGCAGTCTGTGTTCAGTTCCTCAACGCACATCCCTCCGCCTGCACCCTCCACATTTTATCACACTGGACTCTGAAATGCTGGCCTCCACCTGTGAACGCTCCAGTGCCCTGACCACCGAGGCCTGGGGTTCAGTCGGGGACTTCCGGCACTGGGGCTCGGAGTCCGCCCAGGGGGAGGCCAGAGACCCTGCTTCACCGGCTCGCTCATCAAGCCCGCAGTCCAGCTGCGTACTGGGTGACGACCTCGGAACCGGCGGCTTTGGGCCTGGGGCCCTTCTCCGTAAAGCGGACACGACGCACAGGGCGGCGACTCCGCGTCGGCCACGGGCACAGATGGGCCTGGACGGACGGCCCGCAGGACAGCCGCGCGCCGGGCGGTCCCCCGACAGCCGAGGACACAGAGCCCGGGAGACGGGGCGTTTGCTGAGGTCACGGGACACACAGGGCCCAGCCGGGCCCTCCTAGGCTGTCGTACCTACCCGCTCCCGTTTCCGCGGTCCCGAGGAGCCCCCTGGACCCCCGACGGAGCAGCAGCCGCCAGGGCCGGAAGTCCGGCCCTCCGAGGCGTGGCCGTCCCGGAAACGCCTATCTCCTGGGCTATCATTGGTCAGTGCTGGTGTAAACCCGCGGCGAGGGCGGTTCTGGGTAGTGTGGTTCCTGTCGCGTGAGCCGGGGTGCGGCGCGTCCCGCCTGAGCACCCAGGCATCGCCTCGGCGGCCCGGCGACAGGCTCAGGGGGAACCGTCAGAGACTTCCACGGGCTGGAGCCAGTGAGGGCCGGATTCGGGCGCTTTCGCCTGGCCTCAGAGGGTGGGCGGGACTTCCGGCGTCGCCATTGCAGTCTTGGTCTTGTGCCTGGAGGGGCTGCCGCGGACACGCCCTGGGACGTGAGGCGAAGCCCCAGGGGGACGGTCCGGGGTCCTCTTCGCACCTTGACCCTCGTGCCCGCGGCTCACCGCCCCTCCTTCCTAAGCCTCGGCTTCTCCGCGCCCCGCCCTCGTCCCAAGTTCCGGGGAGGCCGCTTCCGTCTGCTACTGCGGTCGGTCGAAGCACTGAGTGCGACGGTCAACCTGCGTCACCCCGCCCAGCGTGTGGGGGGTTCGGATGAGCCCGCCGGCTCGTCCCGGCCGCCGCCCGACACGGCGCCGCCTAGCCCGCAGGCTGTGACCGGGCCTGCAGAGCCGCTGATGGAGCCGGGGCAGGTGAGTGGCAGGCGAGGGGACGCAGGTCCTCACCTGCTGAGACCCCCGCCCTGTGACCCGGGGGTCTGTTAGGGAGTGGTGGCGCCCCGAACGAACTCGGCCTGCGCAGGAGTCTGGGCCCCTGGCGTCCTGAACCTAGGCCGGAGGTTCTGTGAAGCGGATCCCATGGGATAAGATCTGAAAGATGCCCGTGACTCGGGGACCAGCGTGTGCCGATTGCTTGGAGGTGCGCGTAAGGTGACAGTGTTGAGGGAAAGACAGGTCTCCGTTTCTTCTGGTGGAAACAGAGAGCAGGGCAGCTGGAGACAGGCCCAGAAAGGGAGGCTGGAGTGCTGGGCCTCTATTCTCAGTGTGGTGCGGGTCATGGGAAGTATAGAGCAGAGAAGGAGGAGGTGGTCTGAATCAGATCTTAACAAGCCTGTGGATGCTGGGTGAAGAGACTGGAAGGTGGGGTGAGGTTGGAGGCCGGAAGACTATGGAGGAGGTGACTGCAGTAGTCCCGGTGTGTCGTTTTGGTTACTAGAGCAGGGAGGTGCCTGTAAGGTAGGAGATGTGGTTGGCTTCTGGATGTAATTTTTAAGTAGGGTGGACTAGATTTCCTGATGTGTGGCAGGGAGATATGGTTGACCCTGAATATTTTTTCGGATGTGGAAAATGGTTCGAGGAGTAGATCTCAGAGGGAAAATAACTGTGTTTTGGCCATATCATGTTTGGAATGTCACTGAGACTGCCAAAGTGAGGTAGCAAGTGTATTTCATGCCAGGTCAAGACTAGAGACATCGGCCAGGTGGAGGCTTGTGCTTGCACACTGTCTGCAGCTGTGAGCTGGGTTCAGGATGATGAACAAGCCTCTGAGTAGAGTGTAGACCTGGGATGAAAAAATGAAGCACAGGGTCTTCCTTGGTGGTCCAGTGGCCAAGATGCCACGCTCTCAATGCAGGTGACCTGGGTTCAGTCCCCGGTCAGGGAACTAGATTCCACGTGCCACAACTAAGATCCCACATGATGCAACTAAGACACAGCACAGCCAAATAAATAAATAGAAAAAAAGAAAAAGCATGGAAGTAACTAAGGTAGGATGACAGTGGGGCCTGAGTTTAGATTGTTTTAACTTTCTATACATCATAGGGTTTTGTGGCCATCCTCCTTACGTCCAGAGGGGTTTGTTAGGCTGCTGGAGTATCAGGGACAAAAAGGCTCAGCCCGAATTAAGAGTTGCCACGCCAAGAGTGGGGACAAGCAGGTCAGGGATTTGTGTATTAGGAACGGCAAGGACAGCTGTGACTGGTGAAGGGACGCATGCATACGGTTAGAGCTGGAAGAGGATAAGGGTGTTTGTTATTACTCCTGGTTCTGGGGTGCAAGGTTGGAGCAACAGAGCCAAGAAGGGAGGCTTTATCTAAAGAGGTGATGGCTCACTCTGTTAGTGGGAAGTTTTTGTAGTCAAGGACAGTCCAAGGTCAGCATCGGATCTTGCTTGCCTCTGTTGGCAAGTTAAGTGCATAGTGGTAAATGAGTACAGGGGAACGTGCTGTGTTGTGGCCAGGGAGAGGGGCGGTGGTATTGTGGGATGTGGGGAGTAGAGGCATGAGGATTGATGTGTAAATAGTAAGGGAATGAGCCCTGATACAGAGGCTTAAGGAAGAAAAGAGAGCCCAGATTTTCTTATATTTGGGAGGTGTGACCTGAAGGACACAAGGGAAGTTGGTTAGTAGGGAGAGGGGTGTCATGTGACAACTTAGAGGTCAAACAGCATCCACAACTACCCACCTTCCTTTTGTCTCTCTCATTAGGATTGGTCTGAAAACAGTGGCCAGTGGGACTGTGAGGAGAGCAGGGCACCATCGGGGCCAGTACCTGTGGTCTTCTCGGAGGTGAGGGCCTGCAGAGGTGGTGAGCTGCAGGCAGGTGGAGGGAGGATGGACGGGGGGGTCATGAGGAGAGGAGATGCTGGTGGGACATGTGGCAGAACTCTGAGTCGCACATCAAGGGCTTGAAAGTGCCTGCTGGACTGTTTTGTTTGTTTTCCAGCCCACCTATTGGCCCCCTGGCCTCACTGTCTCCTCATGGCCGAGCCTGGTGGCCTTCGAGGAGGTAGCCATGCACTTCTCCAGGGAGGAGTGGGAGCTCCTTGATGAGGCCCAGAGGCAGCTGTACCACACTGTAATGCTGGAGACCTTGGAGCTCGTGACCTCACTTGGTAAGGCCGTCATGCTCTGCCCTGGCCTGGGGACCAGCATCTGCCTTTTGTCTTCTCCCCATCCCCAAGCTGGACCAGGGACACTGCTTCCTGCCCAGGTTTTCTGTTGTAGCTGCTGTGAGTGCTGGGCCTGGGCTGCGTGCACCCCCGTTTCTCCCTGAGCAGCCTCATGAGGCGTCCTGACAGCTAGTAGGTCCCACAGGGGCCTTGTGGGAGCAGAGGTTGGGGACTGGGCATTCTGGCCTGCCTGAAGGGTCCTGCTGAACTTGGCCAGTGCCTGGCTGGCTAATCTAGTGGGGGGCCACGCTGAGGTTCTGCCCCTTCCCCCAGAGACATTTTTTAAATAGGTTTACTGATACACATCATAACGTTCACCCTTTTATTTACTTTGTTTTACAAAAATCAATTTCAACGTTCACCCTTTTCAAGTGTACGGCTTAGTGGGTTTTCGTTTTCAGTGTGTAGAGATCACCACCCTCCATTGAGCCCCTCGAAGAGAGCACAGGCAAGACGCTCTCTGACACAAAGTGTGCCGGTGTTCTCTTGGGTCAGTGTCCCGAGGCGACAGGAGTAGAGGCAGACAAGTGGGGCCTAAGGGAACCTACAGCTTGTTGCACAGCAAAGGAAACCATAAACAAAATGAAAACTCAGAAACTGGGAGAAAATATTTGTAACTGATATGGTTGACAAGGGTTTTAATTTCCAAAATATACAAACAGCTCATACAGCTCAATAACAAGAAAATAACCCCATTGAAAAATGGGCAGAAACCATAAATAGACATTTCTCCAAAGAAGACATACCAATGGCCAAAATGTATGTAAAAAGATGCTCAACACTGCTTATTATTAGAGAAATTCAGATGAAAACTATAACGAGGTATCACCTCACACCAGTCAGAATAGCCATCATTAAGAAGTCTACAGATAACAAATGCTAGAGAGCTTGCAGAAAAAGGAACCCTCCTACACTGTTGATGGGAGTGTAAATTGGTGCAGCCACCATGGAAAACAGTATGGAGGTTCCTGAAAAAACAAAAAGTGGAGTTGCCCTATGATCCAGCAGTCTCACTCCTGGGCATATATCTGGAGAAAGAACAGCAATTCGAAAGGATGAGTTTACTCCAGTATTCATTGTAGCATTATTTACAATAGCCAGGACATGGAAGCAACAAATTCTATCGACAGAATGGAAAAGAAGATGTGGTGTATGTATACAATGGAATACTACTCAGCCATAAAAAAGAAATAATGCCACTTGCAGTAACGTGGGTGAATCTAGACATTATCATACTAAGTGAAGTAAGTCATAAGGAGAAAAGATAAGTACCATATGATATCTCTTATATGTGGAATCTAAAATACAACACAAATGAACATATCTGTAAAGCAGAAAAAGTCTCACAGATATAGAGAACAGACTTGTGGTTGCCAACGGTGGGGCTTGGGAGAGGGATGGATTGGAATTAGGAAATGCAAACTGTTACATATAAAATGGATAAACATTAGGTCCTCCTGAATAGCACAGCGAACTATAATAGGGAAGAATATGAAAAAGAACATATGTATAGCTGAGGTAGTTTGCCTTATGGCAGAACTTAACAATAAAATTTTTTAAAATTAAGGATAATAATAAAGAAATGGACTTCCCTGGTGGCTCAGATGGTAAAGCGTCTACCTACAATGCGGGAGACCCAGGTTCATTCCCTGGGTCGGGACGATCTCCTGGAGAAGGAAATGGCAATCCACTCCAGTATTCTTGCCTGGAAAATCCCATAGAGGGAGGAGCCTGGTAGACTACAGTCCATGGGGTCGCAAAGAGTCAGACACAACTGAGCAACTTCACTTTCACTTTTTCAATAAACTAATATCACCATACTCTGATTTTAGAACATTTTCATTACCTAAAGAAAAACTTTGTGCCCTTTAGCAGTCACTCTTCATTCTCCCTCATCCTGTCCTGAGTCCTAGGCAACCACTAATCTACTTTCTGACTATATAGATTTGCTTATTCTATTAATAGATATTTTATACAAATGGAATTATACAATATGTGTTTTCTGTGACTGGCTTTACATGGCATAAATGTTGTTGAGGTTCATCCATGTTATATGGATATCATATCCGTATGATATCCATATAACATATCAGTAATACTTGTTTCATTTTTATGGCTGAATAATATTCCAGCGTATAGGTATAGCAGTTTTGTTTATCCATTCATCAGCTGGTGAACATTTGGCTTTTTTTCCACTTTTTGACTGTTACAAAAATTATGGCTGTTACAAACATTCATGTACAAGTTTTTGTGTAGATGTATGTCATTTCTCTTTGGTAAATAGAAGTGAAATCCCCAAACTGTTTCCCAATTGGCAGCACCATTTTACATTCCCACTGGAGTTTATAAGTGTTTCAGTTTCTCTACTTCCACATCAAAAACTTGTTACTATCTTTTTTTCTTAAAGCTATCCTGGTGAGTTTAAAGTGGTATCTCATTGTGGTTTGAGCTTGCATTTCTGTAAAGACGAATGGGCTTCCCCGGTGGTGCAGTGGTAAAGAATCTGCCTGCCAGTGCAGGAGATGGAAGAGATGTGGGTTCAATCCCTGAGTCAAGAAGATCCCCTGGAGTAGGAAGTGCCAACCCACTCCAGTATTTTTGCCTGGGAAATTCCATGGACAGAGGAGCCTGACAGGCTACAGTGCATGGGGTCACAAAGAGTCAGACACGACTGAGCACACACACAGTGCACACGACAACTAACGCTGTCGAGCTTCTTTTCACTTACTTTTTGGCCGTCTGTGTCTATACGTCTTTTTTTGAAGAGTGTCTTTTCAGGTCCTTTGCCTCTGAGTTCTTGCCTCTGGTGAGGGCCCTGTCCCGCCAGTGAGCCCTAACTCAAACTCTGCCCCACCTGGCCTATCGGCAAACCCTTGGCCCGTTCCTGTATGTGTCAGTGACACATTTCCAAGGAAGTCACTCTTTTCACTAAGTGGAACGCTCACATTAACCAGAAATTTCTCTGCTTTCAGGCTGTTGGCCTGTGGTGGAAGATGAGGAGGTGCCTTCTGAGAAGAATGCTTTTGGAGAAGTGGTGTCGCAGGTCAGGACTCCCAGTGTACCACCTTCCACACAGAAGGCTGATAGCTATGACACGTGTGAGCCACTCTTGAAAGACATTTTGCAGCTGGACAACCATCAAAGACATACTGGGGAGACTCCCTGCACGTGTTTAGCATATGGAAGAGAGTTTTGGTTTGATGCAAATCTTCACCAGCCTCAGGAGTACAGTGAAGAAAAGCCCTTCCAGTGGAACAGAGACAGGGACTTGTTTGTGAAAAGCTCAGCAGGCTCTCTGTCAGAGAAGCCCATCACATGTGGGTTAGGTGGCCAGGATACCTCAGACAGCCATGACCTCCTCCAGCCCCCAAGCATGGATGGCAGTGGGGAGTCGCACAGCGGCACAAATGGCAGGGAGGCCTCACTGCACCCTTTCGGTTCTGGGCAGCTTCTAGAGGTCGAGTCCTCACAGAAGCCCTTCAACTGCAGTGGCAGTGGTGAGGCCTTCCAGAAGACTTCTGTCCTCCTCAGCCACCTGAGCGCTCACTCTGAAGAGACACCATTCAGATGCCCAGGAATTGAAAATTCCTTGGAGGAGAAATCAGCCCTTATTAGTGACCAGTGGTTTCACACTGAAGACACACCTCATGTATGTAAAGAGTGTGGCAAGGCTTTCAGTCACCCATATAAACTGAGGAGGCATCAGAAATTCCACACAGCAGTAAAAGATTATGCGTGCAGCGACTGTGGGAAAACTTTCAGCCACAAACTCACCCTTATTCATCACCAGAGAATCCACACAGGAGAAAGGCCTTATGAATGCAGTGAATGTGGGAAAGCCTTCAATAATAGGTCACACCTCGCTCGGCATGAGAAAGTTCACACAGGAGAAAGGCCTTTCAAGTGCAGCAAATGTGGACGAGCCTTCAGCCAAAGCTCCAATTTCCTTAGGCACCAGAAAGTCCACACCCACATAAAACCGTATGAGTGCAGTCAGTGTGGTAAAGCCTTCAGCCGCAGCTCTGCTCTCATGCAGCACTGGAGAGTTCACACTGGAGAAAGGCCGTTTGAGTGCAGTGAGTGTGGGAGAGCTTTTAACAACAACTCCAACCTTGCTCAGCACCAGAAGGTTCACACCGGAGAACGGCCTTTTGGATGCAGCGAATGTGGGAGAGACTTTAGCCAAAGCTCTCACCTCCTTCGTCATCAGAAAGTCCACACCGGAGAACGGCCTTTCGCATGTGGTGAATGTGGGAAGACCTTCAGCAACAGCTCCACCCTCATTCAGCACCAGAAAGTCCATACTGGACAGAGGCCTTATAGGTGCAGTGAGTGCAGAAAGGCCTTCAGTCGCAACTCCAGCCTGGTTCAGCACTGGAGAACTCACACTGGGGAAAAGCCGTACGAGTGCAGTGAATGTGGGAAAGCCTTCGCTCACAGTTCCAGTCTCATTGAGCACTGGAGAGTTCACACCAGAGAAAGGCCTTATGAGTGTAATGAATGTGGGAAGTTCTTTAGCCAAAAGTCCATTCTTACGAAGCATCAGAAAGTTCACACTGGGGAAAGGCCTTATGAGTGCACCAAATGTGGCAAGTTCTTTAGCCGTAAGTCCAGCCTCATCTATCACTGGAGAGTTCACACTGGGGAAAGGCCTTACGAGTGCAGTGCATGTGGCAGAGCCTTCAGCAGTAACTCTCACCTCATTCGTCACCAGAGGGTGCACACACAGGAAAGGCCCTACGAATGCAGCCAGTGTGGGAAGGCCTTTAGTGAAAGATCCACACTTGTTCGACACCAAATAGTTCACACCAGAGAAAGGACTTATGAGTGTGGCCACTGTGGGAAAATCTTCAGCCGCCTCTGCAACCTTGCACAGCATGGAAGGATCCACAGCTGAGTGGAGCCTCATGGAAATGGTCTTGGGGAGATCTTCAGCCACATGAAACTTCAGGCAGCAGACTACAGAGAAACTCCCTAATGTGTCACTGATGTAGAAATGCCTTCAGAAGCTACCCTGCCCTTTCTGAGTAGCCTAGGAACCTACCCAGCACTGTCTCGCCTCTGGAGCATAGAGCTCTTTTTAGCGGCCTGTTGCCTCTGAGCGGGTCAGGGAATGAACTGACCCCATGCTGGTTGAGAGATTCATTAATAAAGACACATGACAGTCCTCCACAGTCATGTCCCTAACAGTGCTCTAGGGTACATGAATCAAAAGCTGACAGAACTGCAAGGAGAAACAGACACATTCACAATTACACTTTGGGATGCTCAAACCCTCCCGAATAATCACTAAATGTGTGGAAGACAACACTTTCAACCAGCTTGACCTAATCGATATTTATAGAACTTCCTGTCCAAGAGGATAGAATAGACATTGTTTTCACATGCACATAGAATGTTTACCAAAATGGAGCATATTCTGGGCCATAAAAGAAGGCCTGATAAAGGGAAAAGAAAGAAAGCACGGCATGGACCTTGACTGTAACAGAATTCAATAAGAAATCAAGAACAGAATGGTGTGTGGAAAACCCTCACTCAGAAACTGAATGTCACACTTAAATAAACAATCCATGGTCAAAGATGAAATCAAAAGAAAAATCTGAAAGTACTTGGAATGAAAATGAAAATAGCATATCAAAAGATGTGGGATGTATCTAAAACTGTACCAAGGGAGAAATATGTGTGTGTGTGTGTGTATAGACGTGTGTGTGTGTCCATGTATACTGGTGAAATATTAAGAAGCCTTATGGATTGTACAAGAATCATTAAATGCCAGTTTTTTTTTAAAGTTCCAACAAAAGAAGTAGACGTGGCTCCAGGCCACGAAATTTTCCCTCACTGAGAGGTACAAGCCAACTGCAGGATCACGTGAGCCCCCAGGAAACAGACATGAGGACAGACTCGGGTCCTGAGATGAGGTGCACCTTCAGTGCACACTGAAGGGCCCTTCACAGCCCTCTTACAGCTGGCAGTTGTGTGCTTTTTGGAGCGATGTCTGTCTCCCATGTCTCAGTCCATTCCAACTGATGTAACAAATACCATAAACTGGGAGGCTTAGAAATAACAGAAATTTCTCACAGTCCTGGAGGCTGGAAGATCACGGTGCCAGGATATTTGGTGTCACGTGAGGATCTGCTTAGTGGTTGACAGCCATCCTCTATGTCCTCACAGTGAAGGAGAGGGGGTCCTTGGGGGCCTCTCTTATGAGACCACTAATCCGAGTCACAGGGTTCCTCCCTCAACCTCATCAGCCTCCCAAAGGCCCCACCTGCAAATACAGAACACCGAGTTGGTTAGGCTTTAACCTAGGTATTGTGGGGGGACACAGCGTTCAGTCTACACCACCCTACCACAATGTCAGTTTCACGCAGGAGGGGCCTGTGGATTTCATCTTGCCAGGGGAGTGAAGTCTCCAGGGCTCAGCAGCTGCTCACAGCCTGCACTCGGGTGAGTGCAGCACGGGGTAAGCACCACTCTTTCCCTGAGGTCTCCTACCTTCTCCCTCCCCGGGGTCAGCTCTGACAGGGCTGTGGTCTGGGCCCAGTACCGTCCCTCGGGGCCACCAGACATCCCCCAGCCTCCTACTGGGTGCCAGGCTTTTGCCTGAGCTCCTTGGTGGATGTGTTTCATCTCTGTCTGATGTGCAGTACAGAGATTTAACATGCAGAAGGACTAAAGAGCAGGGTCACTGCGGAGCAACTGCAGCTCCTAGAGAAGTGAAGCTCAGGTGACAGTGACGGCCACTACTGCTCACTTTTAGGCGGGCAGGAAGATCTGAGGAGGGGACTCCAGGAGCCTTTTCCAGCCAGCAGGAGAGGCAGTGCAGAGGCGCCAGGCAGGGACGACCCAGGAGGGACCATGGGGAGAAGCAGGCCGTGAGGTCAGGAGCCGGTCACGCCCCCGTCAGTGGGGTGAGGAGTTGGGTCCGTCTGCCCTAACCCCCACCTGCCTGGACATCTGGGCCCTGCTTGGCTCTGCCAGACTTTGACTCTGCTCCGTGCTGAAGGCAGACAGTCATCACACACAGGGGTTACACAAGGGCCCAAGCAGGCCTGGGGTGGCGTGTGACTGACGGCACTGGAGACCCTGAGCAGACTGGCCGAGAGCTCGTGCCTGCTGCCCCTCCTGCCATCGGGGTGTCTGAGAGGAACTGCTGAAGCTAAAGGTGGCAGCGGCGGGTTCCAGCCCTAACACATGGTCCTGGCTGAGCACCACTCAGCCCAAAGCCTCCGGTCTGGGGTTGGCTCTCCCCACACATGCCTCCACTAACGTTCTCTTCTTGACGTGAAGCACTGTTTGTAGACCAGGGACACAGTGACAACCACATGACAAGTTTCACTGAACTGACATTTACCTTGTAGAAGAGTAGTTTCCAACATTTTAAAATCTAAGGGCCCACAACCAGCAGATCTGGATCTATACGTGAATCAACAACTTCCTTCCCTGGAGCCCTGTGACAGCAACAGCAAAAAGTCAAGGCTGCGGTGTGCAGACACCAGGAATCCCAGCCAGGTCACGAAAGCCGCATCCCAGCATGACAGGATCTTCTCTAAGCCCCAGGGTGACGGCCAGGAGGTGAACATGCCCAGAAAGGCTCCGAGGATCCAAGGAACCTGTAGGCTATTTGCTGACAGTGACCTTGGACACGGGGAACAGGCTCGAAATTCCTGAGAAACTGCCTGCCTCACCCCCTGAAACCACGCTCCTGGCACACTTGTGGATTCCTCTTTAGCACCAGCTCAAGCCTCACGTGTGCCAGGCCCCCAGCTCCACAGAACTCCTCTCTGAGCCCCTGTGCCCACTCACTCTGCCCAGCAGCCCCTGCAGGACCTACGGCCACTCTCAAACTTACCTCCACGTTCTCGGATTCAGAGAACTCAGCCTCTGAGCTGATTCTAGAAGCAGCTTCTCCTGGCCAGCGCTGGAGGTTGCAGAACTTTCCCCCAGGAACAAGGAGCCCAGCTGGTACCTGTCCCCAGTCACATGGGGATCTTATACCCAGCACTCCATTCTTCAGGCAAGCTCTGGGCCTGGAAGTAGACCTGAAATCCAGGCCAGAGAGCCACCCACAGAGCCCTCTGGGCTTCCCCCAGAGGTCTGAAGCTCCAGTGCAAAGTCGGCCAACCTTGACTGGAGCTGGCCTCTGCCATCCTGCTGTCCCCGCTGAGGTGGACAGCAGTCAGGGACCTCCAGAGAAAAACCACACCCTCTATTCATGAGCCCAAGTTGGTTCTCAGTGATTCCACACACAAAGATCAGAGCCCAAAGATTAAGGGTGGCGTACACAAAAAGTTCTTTATTAGACATTCCAGAGCTGCAGGAGATAGTCCCAGGGCTGGATAAATCCACGACAGGGACAAAACGTGGCGTCCACAGAGTCCATAAAGATGGCTAACCTTCCCCAGAAGCCCCTGCAGACCGTGCTCAGCTACTCTTGGCCAGAGCTGGGTCATGTCCACACTTGAACTGGATGGGGGGAGGGAATGAGACCCCATATGGAGTCCAGCGCACGTGACTCTCTCCCTTATGGAGGAGAGGCCGGCTCCCCGGAGCACACAGGGTCACTGATGCACACCACGGGAGCGGCCAGCTCGGAGGGGTGGGACGGCCGGGCCAGGGCAAGCGCGCCTGCCCCAGTCGGCGTGGGCGTCAGGTGGCCAGGTTCCGCTTGCAAACGGCCCCGCTCCCCAGCCTCCCTTCTGGACTGAGAACTTGAGCAGGCCCCGGCTGAGGCCGATGGCTTGCTGCCCGCCGGCCCCCTACGGCCTTCCGCCAGCATGGACCTTCCTGTGCTGGAGGAGGGTCGAGCTGTGTTTGAACGCGCGGCCGCACTCGGGGCACTCGTGGGCCCGCTCCTCGGTGTGGAAGCGCTGGTGGCGGTTGCGGTAGGACCTGGTGGTGAAGGTCTTCCCGCACAGGCCACACCCGAAGGGGCGCTCACCGGTGTGGGCCTTCCGGTGCTGGTACAGCCCCGGGCGGGTCACGTAGGCCTTCCCGCACTCGCCGCACCAGTAAGGCCGCTCTCCCGTGTGCACCCGCTGGTGCAGGCCCAAGCTGCGGTTGTATTTGAAGAGCTTCCCACACTGCCGGCACGCGAACGGCCTTTCCCCGACGTGAACCTTCCGGTGCCGAACAAGGGTGGACAGCACGCTGAAGGCCTTGCCGCACTCGCCGCACCCGTAAGGCCGCTCCCCGGTGTGGGTCCTCCGGTGCAGCTCGAGCGCATCCTTGCGGCTGAAGGTCTTCCCACACTCGGCACACTCGAAAGGCTTGAGGCCAGTGTGAACCTGCTGGTGCTTCCTCAGTTTGGACGGGTAGCTGAAGGCCCTGCCACACTCACTGCACACGTGGGGCGCCTCTCCAGGGTGGGCGTGCCGGTGAGGAACCAGGGCTGAGTTCTCCGTGGGGCTGCTTCCACCTGCTGGGCCCCTGGAGGGCCTCTCTCTGGCGTGAGCGAGGAGGTGGTCAAGGAGTGTGAAGGCCTGGAGGAAGGCCTGCCCACAGTCACCGCACCGGAGGGACTTCTGTGCCGCATGGCCGCCCTGCTGCCGCGGGCCAGCGGAGCCAGGTGGGCAGGCCTTGCTGTACTCGGGGCTCTCGCGGGGCGCCCCCTCTCTGCGGGCAGCCTGGGGCTGGAGGAAGCCTAAGGCGGCAGGGAAGGCCCGTCCGGACGTCCCACACAGAGAGGGCTTCTCTGACAGGCAGACTCGGCAGCTCTCTCCGAGCTCGCGAGGGGCGCCCTCATCCTGCAATCTACACAGACAACCTGGGACAGAAGAGGTGGGCACTGAGAGGGGGCCTGGAGGGAGGAGGCACCTTCACCACCACTGCCCGGGGCACACACCCACGGAGGTGTCCACAGACTTGCAGGAGGTTGCAGGGAAAGGTCCAGATGAGGAGGAGCTGGCCCAGGGGACCAGGGCTCCGCCAGACCCCCAAACAGGGAAACTGCAACAGGGATGAGGAGACAGAGACGGGAGCACTGCAGGGAGGGGGTCACAGTCTCCAAGTCACGCTCTGCCGAGGGCTTCAGCTGAGCCAGTGATGCTGACGACAGCAAGCTCTTTGGAGAGGATGTCTGCCCCACTGAAAGGTGACTGACAGCAGCCGGTGCTCGTGGATTACTGAAGGACGTGTGCATCTCGGGTCACACGCAAAGCAGGTCACAGTGGACAGCTCTGCAGTGGCACGGAGAAGAGGGGATGACAAGACGGAGGCCAGAGAGGTGGCTCGTCCAGAGCCTCAGTAGGGACTGCAAGATCACACGTGCGTCCAGAAGAGGGGCAAAGTGGGAGTAAGGTGTCACTGGCCCCGGCACCCAAATGCCAGTGCACACAGATACCCATCACTGACACCAAGGCCTCCCCTAGCCCCAGTCACTGAGTCTGGGACCCTTCCTGGCCTCTGCTCTGCTGACCACACTGTCCACCGTGTTGGGCACCCAGGCCTATTCCTCACCCTCCAACTGGGCAACCTTGGGGGACCTCGAAGATGCAAAGCCTAAGAGGGAGAAGAATAATAAGATGCCAGCCCAAACAAGGCTGACCCACCCTACAAAACCAGAGGAAGCTTGTGTCACCGTGGCAACCATGAAGAGATCAAGTATTAGAACATGGGACTCTACATTAAAAAAAAATTGTCAGAGGCAATTGAGTGTTCATTTATTTTTTATTTAGTTTTTCAATTGAAATATAGTTGACTTACAGTGCTGTATTCGCTTCTGGTGTGCAGCAAAGAGACTCAGATAGGTATGTGTGTGTATCTTTTGAGACTCTACACGTGGACATCACCAGATGGTCAACACCAAAATCAGACTGATTACATTCTTTGCAGCCAAAGACGGATAATCTATACAGTCAGCAAAAACAAGACCGGGAACTAACTGTGGCTGACATCATGACTCCTTCTTGCCAAATTCAGACTGAAATTGAAGAAAGTAGGGAAAACCACTAGACCATTCAGATAAGACCTAAATCAAATCCCTTATGATTATACAGTGGAAGTGAGAAACAGATTTAAGGGACTAGATCTGATAGACAGAGTGCCTGATGAACTATGGACGGAGGCTTTTGACACTGTACAGGAGACAGGGATTAAGACCATCCCCATAGAAAAGAAATGCAAAAAAGCAAAATGGCTGTCTGAGGAGGCCCTACAAATAGCTGTGAAAAGAAGAGAAGCGAAAATCAAAGGAGAAAAGGAAAGATATTCCCATCTGAATGCAGAGTTCCACAGAATAGCAAGGAAGATAAGAAAGCCTTCCTCAGCGATCATTGCAAAGAAATAGAGGAAAACAACAGAACGAGAAAGACTGGAGATCTCTTCAAGAAAATTAGAGATACCAAAGGAAAATTTCATGCAAAGATGAGCTCGATAAAGGACAAAAATGGTAGGAACCTAACAGAAGCAGAAGATATTAAGAAGAGATAGCAAGAATACACAGAAGAACTGTGCAAAAAATATCTTCACGACCCAGATAATCACGATGGTGTGATCACTCGCCTAGAGCCTGACATCCTGGAATGGGAAGTCAAGTGGGCCTTAGGAAGCATTACTATGAACAAAACTAGTGGAGGTGATGGAATTCCAGTTGAGCTATTTCAAATCCTGAAAATTGATGCTGTGAAAAGTGCAACACTCAATATGCCAGCAAATTTGGAAAACTAAGCAATGGCCACAGGACTGGAAAAGGTCAGTTTTCATTCCAATCACAAAGAAAGGCAATGCCAAAGAATGCTCAAACTACCACACAATTGCACTCATCTCACACGCTAGTAAAGTAATGCTCAAAATTCTTCAAGCCAGGCTTCAGCAATACATGAACTGTGAACTTCCAGATGTTCAAGCTGGTTTTAGAAAAGACAGAGGTACCAGAAAATAAATTGCCAACATCCGATGGATCATTGAAAAAGCAAGAGAGTTCAAGAAAGACATCTATTTCTGCTTTATTGACTATGCCAAAGCCTTTGACTGTGTGGATCACAATAAACTGTGAAAATTCTGAAAGAGATAGGAATACCAGACCATCTGACCTGTCTCTTGAGAAACCTGTATACAGGACAGGAAGCAACAGTTAGAACAGGACATGGAACAACAGACTGGTTCCAAATAGGAAAAGGAGTACGTCAAGGCTGTATACTGTCACCCTGCTTATTTAACTTTTATGCAGAGTACATCATGAGAAATGCTAGGCTGGAAGTACCACAAGCTGGAATCAAGATTGCTGGGGAGGAATATCAATAACCTCAGATATGCAGATAACACCACCCTTATGGCAGAAAGTGAAGAGGAACTAAAAACCCTCTCCATGAAAGTGAAAAAGGAGAGTGAAAAAGTTGGTTTAAAGCTCAGCATTCAGAAAACTAAGATCATGGCATCTGGTCCCATCACTTCATGGGAAATAGATGGGGAAACAGTGGAAATAGTGTCAGACTTTATTTTGGGCGGCTCCAAAATCACTGCAGATGGTGATTGCAGCCATGAAATTAAAAGACACTTACTTCTGGAAGGAAAGTTATGACCAACCTAGATAGCATATTTAAAAGCAGAGACATTATTTTGCCGACAAAGGTCCAGCTAGTCAAGGCTATGGTTTTCCCAGTAGTCATGTATGGATGTGAGAGCTGGACAGTGAAAAAGGCTTGGTACCGAAGAATTAATGCTTTTGAACTGTGGTGTTGGATAAGACTCTTCAGAGTCCCTTGGACTGCAAGAAGATCCAACTAGCCCATCCTAAAGGAGATCAGTCCTGGGTGTTCATTGGAAGGAATGATGTTGAAGCTGAAACTCCAATACTTTGGCCACCTCATGCGAAGAGCTGACACATTGGAAAAGACCCTGATGCTGGGAAGGACTGGCGGCAGGGGGAGAAGGGGACGACAGAGGATGAGATGGCTGGATGGCATCACCAACTCGATGGTCATGGGTTTGGGTAGACTCCGGCCATTGGTGATGAACAGGGAGGCCTGGCATGCTGCAATTCATGGGGTCACAAGAGACTGAGCAACTGAACTGATATATCTTTTTCAGATTATTTTCCATTATAGGTTATTAGAAGATACTGAACACAGTTCCCTGTGCTGTACAGCAGCTCCTTGTTGGAACCTCTTCTGTACATTTAAAAATGTGTTAATGGTTTGTTTTACTACAATTTTCTAGAAAAGAACCCCCTGTGAGGCAAAACTGACAATAATTAAAGAAAGAATTAAGACAATAATATTTAGAGACTTCAATTTCTAACTTTCATAAATGGATAGGACCACTAGGCAGAAAATGAAGAAGGATGTAACACTTGAATAATGCTAAAACTCAAGTAGACCTCTGAGACATCTATAGAACACCCTACCTAACAGGAACAGAAGGCCTACTCTCCTCCATTCTGACATGCACACGGAACATTCTCCAAAAGAGACCATGTGCTAGGACATAGAACAAGCCTCAGTCGACTTCAGAGTAGAAAGCAACAGAAAGACAATTGGGAAATTCACAAATATTTTAGAATTCTTCCAAATCATGGTTTATTACAAGATATGAAAATACTTCCCTGTGCTAAACAATAGGACTTTGTTGTTTATCCATTGCACATATAATAATCTGCATCTGCTAGTCACAAAGGCCAATCCACCCCTCTCATGCTCCTTGCCCCATCCCCTGGCAACCAAAAGTCAGTTCTCCATGTCTGTGAATCTAAAAAACTCACAAATTTATGGAAATTAAAGTACTCCTAAATAACCACAAAGAAAATTATAAAAGACTTTGAGATAAATGAAAGAGAACACAACGTACCAAAAGTTATGCCTAGACTTGGAAGGGAAAAGTCTTGCTTAGAAGGAAAATCACAGCAACACCTCTGAGCTGCCTTATTCACAACACCTCCGGCACCAAATCCATGGGGGGTTTTCCATACCATTTCTCCAACTCCAACTGGGTGTTCAAGGATTCAATTAAATTCTGACCTGTCAGAATACGTGGAATTAGCACCAGATCCCACAGGTTACGGGCTCAGTCTCACAAGACTGCCCCTACCTCAGGCATCAGTTGAAGTCCCCTGCCTCTTGAACTTCTGAGAGCTGTAAATCTGGGATTCTCACAATTATTGATTCCTCTTCAGGTTCAATAAGTTGCTAGAACAGATCAGGTAACTCAGGAAAATAATTTACTTATTATTACCAATTTATTTTAAAGGCTATAACTCAAGAACAGCCCAGTGGAAGAAATGAAAAGGGCAGGGTATGCCAGGGGTGGAGACTGAGGATGCAGAGGGTCAGAAGGATCCACACCCTTGGTGGCACCACTCTCCTAGCACCTCAGATGTGTCCACTAACCCAGAGGCGCTCTGAACTAGTCATTATGGAGTCTGTATGGATGTTTCCTCACATAGGCATAGTTGATTGAGTCACTGGCCATTGATGATTGGCCCAAACTCTGGCCACTCCCCCTCCCCCCAAAAGTCAGGGTAGGGAAGTGAGAGGAGGAGGCTGGGAGTAACTGAAAATCCAACCTTCCAATCATCCCCTGGTATTTCTGGTGACCAGCCCCTATTCTGAGACTACCCAGGAGTCCCCAGCAACTGTCAACATTCATCAGCATACAGAAGCATCTCATCACTCCAGAGATCCCAAAAATTTTAGGAGCTGCTTGCCAAAGAACTGGGAACAAAGTACATATTTCTTATAATGTCACAACACACATAGTAAAAAAGATCTCTATACGTATAACTGAATCACTCTGTTGCACCCCTGAAACACTGCAAATCAACACTTCAATTATAAAATGAATTTTTTTAAAAAAGACCTTAAACCAATATCCTAACTTTATACCTCAAGGAACAAAAAGAAAAAAAAAAAAAACCAAAAGTAGAAGAAGGAAGACAATTTAAAAAAAAAAAAGCAGAGATAAACTGACTGAAGAAGAAACAGAATAGTTGAATAGACTTAAAAAAAAAAAAATTCCCCACAGGGGGGGAAAAAAAAAGCTAGGCTGAGATGGTGTCACAGGTTAATATTAACACAGAAAAAAGAATTAACATTGATATTTCAGAAACTGTTCATAAAACAGAAGAGAACATTTCCCAATTCATCCATTGAAGCCAAAATTATCCTCATACTCAATCCAAATGAAAACACAAGAAAAGAAAACTATACCACTGATAACTCTTATGAATACAGAACGTCAATTACTGAAATACACACATTAATAGAATAGAGGACAAAAATCACATGATCATTTCAATAGACATGGAAAAGTACTGCACAGAATCTAACAGCTTTTCATAGTAAGTGCATCAGCCAGAGAACTTCCTCACCTGAATAGGCCAGATGCAACAGACTTACAGCCAACATCATACTATCAGTGAAAGACTGGTGAGTGCATTTCCTCTAAGATCTGGAACAAGAAAAGATGTCTACTCTTACAATTTATATCCAACAGCCAAGTTGGTCAGGCAAAGGAAGAAATAAAAATATCTCTACTCACAGATGTCCTGACATTACATATATAGAAAATACCAAACAATCCACTGAAAGAACTATTAGAACTAATAAATGAGTTTAGCAAGGTTGCAGAGTACAAGATCTGTATACGAAAATCAATTACATTTCTATACACTAGCAATGTATAATCTAAAATGACATTAAGAAATTCCACTTAAAAGAGCATAAAAAAAAGATAAAAAAGAAGGTGGGGAAGACCATCATAATGAATAAAATACTTAGAAAAAAATTTACCCTTGTATATGGAAAACACTGTTTACAAAATTAGGGCTAGCGGGTTTCCATGGTGGCTCAGTGGTAAGAAATCCATGTGCCAATGCAGGAGACACAGGTTCAATCTCTGGGCCGGGACGACCCCACATGCCGTGGGGCAACTAAGCTCCTGAGCCACAGCTACTGAGCCTGTGCTCTAGAGCCTGGGAGCTGAAACTACTGAGCTCGCTTGCTGCAGCTACTGAAGCCCATGTGCCCTACAGTCCATGCTCCGCAAGAGAGAGGCCCCCTCAGCGAGAAGCCTGCACAGGGCAAGGAACAGTAGCCCGACTGCCGTGACTGAAGAAAGCCCACCACAGCAACCGAGACCTGCATAGTCCAAATAAATGAATGCATGAAGTTGTTCTTGAAGAATATATGGAGCTACATAAAAATACATTCATGTTTGTGGATGGAGAGATATTAAACATGGCAGTCCTGGAATTTTCTGGAGGTCCGGTGGTTAGGACTCCACGCTTTCCCTGTCAAGGGTGCAGCTTCAATCCCTGATAGATAACTAAAAGCCCACAAACCACTCAACGCAGCAGGAAAAAAAAAGATGGCTATCCTACCCAAACTGATCTACTCATTCCAATTCATGGTTGACATCTGGCCCAGGGAGGGCCCTATAAAATTTCCTTTGGAAGGAAAGCAAAACTCAGACCACAGAGGGGCCAAAGATTCAGCAAAGTCACACAGCCAGAAAGAGGTAGAGCTGGGATTTGCTGAGCAAACTACAAACATCTGAACCCCAAGCCCTACGCCAGGAGCCTGGGGAGCAACAGGTGTCAAAGCGTCAAAGCTGCCAACAGGGCTGCTCAGGGAGAGGCGGGGAAGGGCACACAGACTCTGTGGGCTTCAGGATGAACAGAACTTCCCATGGAAGTGGCAGAGGTGGTCAGTCTGTTGGGGAAAAGTGTGACTTACCCAGTGAGCCAATGAGTGCAAAGTTCTCCAGCATAACATCACGGTACAGGCTCCTCTGGGTCAAATTAAGGAGACCCCACTCCTCCCTGGAGAAATACACAGCCACATCCTCAAAGGTCACTGGGCCCTGTAATGATGAATTCCACTGAGCTTTAGGGTCAATAATGGGCAGAAAGCCAACCAAAATATGGACAGAGAAACACAACCGCGCCCTTGACCCGTGCCTCAGGTCCCGCCACATCCCTCATTGCCGTTATGGTTCCCTATGAGCCCCCATCACTCACAAGCCCTCATACCTCTCTCCTCCTAAGACCCCTAGCTCAGAGGATTCCCAGGGCCCCCAATACCATTGGTGCCTCTCTCATCTTGTTGCTACTGAACTCTGCATCCAGCCCACAACAACAGGCTGCCATCGATGGACGTCTTGAAGCACACCAGGTACATCCTATTTCCTGCCAGTCAAGTCCCTGTCTCCCAGGGATCACCATTCGGAAGCAACAAAACCCACGGAGCCGTCTCTCTCTCGGGCCTGAGTACCGTACTCCAAGGGCCCTCCACTTTGCCCTCCTGCACGCCAGGCACGGAACTCTGTACCGCAGCACTGTACAGCTCCACACCTCTGCACCACCTCACCAGTCCACGCCACTGGCAACTCTCGCAAGCCACTGTGCACGCTGGTGTCCCCAGGGTGCTACCACGGGGAGCAGCGTCAAGTCCGGCCGCCTCGGCCCCCGCCCCGCCACACCTCCAACGGCCCACAGCCAAGGTACCCCCCTGCTCCACACGGAGGACTTGGTCACCCCGCACCCCTCTGTCGCCGGAAACCACACCGCACACGGAGCGCCCAGACCCCCGTCCCTCCTCCGTCTGTCTCCGCACAGTCCCCTCGCCTGTCGCAGCCGTCCTCAGCTCACAGGCCATTCAGAGCCCGGACCTGCCGGCTGGGGATCCGGGTGCTGAGAGCCTGGGGCGCACTCCCACTCACCTGCGCCTCCCTTGCCATCGGAGCCGGAGGGCGGAGAGGGTCAGCGGGCTCCGCGGAGACGCGTGCCCGCCGGCCCGCCCCAGCCCCCGGACGACTGGCGGCCAGGAGCCTCGGGAGGGCCTCGGGGGACAACAGCAAGTGTCAGCAAAGGGAGTCGTGGCCGGGGCCCCGGGGCGACCAGAGGCGCGGGGAGGGCCGCCGCGGGAGGGTGCGGGGCGAGCCCGGGAGCCCGGCCCGCAGCGCCGCCCGGCAGGCGCGGACGGCCCGCGGCGGCGCCACGGACGCCCGACGCCGGCGCCCGCCGGGGCGCGCGCACCAGCTGTCGCGTAGGTAACGTCGCAGACCGCGTCCGACGCAGCCGAGGACGGCGCGGGGGCGCTTCCGGGAGCGAGGCGGGGCCGGGCCGGGACTTCCGGTCGGGGTCGGGCCTGGTCGGGGGCGGAGCGCAGCCTTGTCCCACCCGCCTGCCTTTCCGTTGTTGGCAAGTTGGTTTGTTTCTTGCAGATCAGAATATAATTACACTGGTTTTGTTGCTTTTAAAGTAAGAAATATGAATTTACACTTTTTCTATACACGTCAGTCATTACGGTATTTCAGGATAGTTTTGCCGCATGAAAAATCTCCTCGGTTCCGTCTATTCACCCCTCCCTCCCTTCCCCTAAGTCCTTGGCAACCACTGTTTCACTCTCTCCAGTTTTACCTTTCCCAGGATGTCATAAAGTTGGAATCACACAGTATGTACCTTTTTCAGCTGACTTTTTCACTTAGGAATACACATTTAAGATTCCTCCACGCCTTGTTGTGACTCCAGAGCTCAGTTCTTTTTATTGCTAAATAATATTCCATTGTATGAATGTACCAATTTCCTTATTGATTTACCTATGAAAAGGCATCTCAGTTTCAATCCATCTCTAAGTAATTATGGAAAAATTTGCTATAAACATTCCTGTTCCACTGTCTGTGTGGACATGTTTTCAATACATTTGTATAAATACCTAGGAGTGTGGTAGTTGGGTCACATAATAGGAGTGTATTTAAGTTTATAAGTAACTACCAATTGTCTTTCTAAGGGCTATATAATTTTGCATTCTGGACAGCAGTAGAAGTCTGGTACCAGAACTTGTCAGTATTTTGGATTTTAGCCACTCTAATAGATATGTAGTGATATTGTTTAAATTTGAAATTCCATAATGGCATATGATGTTCAGAATATTTTCATCTGCTTCTCTCTGCCATCTGTGTATCTTCTTTGGTGTGATGTCCAAATCTCTTGTTTTTCCTTTTTTGGCTGCACCACAACGCATGCTGGAATCTCTGTTCCCAGACCAGGGATCAAACCAATACCCCCTGCAGTGGAAGCACCCAGTCTTAACCACGGGATCTCCAGGGAAGTCCCCATTGTCCTTTGAAAATTGGCATCAGGGATTCCCCGGGGGTACGTGCATGCGTGCTAAGTGTCTTCAGTTGTGTCCAAATCTGCGGCTGTATGGACTGTAGCCTGACAGGCTCCTCTGTCTATGGGATTCTCTAGGCAAGAATATGGGGTAGGTTGCCTTGTCCTCTTCAGGGGATCTCCCAAACCGAGGGATTGAACCCATATCTCTTATGGATAAGTGTGATGTCATCTGTGTATCTGAGGTTATTGATATTTCTCCTGGCAATCGTGATGCCAGCTTGTGCTTCATCCACCCCGGCATTTCGCATGATGTACTCTGCATCTAAATTAAATAAGCAGGGTGACAATATACAGCCTTGATGTACTCCTTTCCCTATTTGGAACCAGTCTGTTGTCCCATGTCCAGTTCTAACTGTTGCTTCTTGACCTGCATACAGGTTTCTCAGGAGGCAGGTCAGGTGGTCTGGTATTCCTATCTCTCAGAATTTTCTAGTTTGTTGTGATCCACACAGTCAAAGGCATTGGCATAGTCAATAAAGCAGAAGAAGATGTTTTTCTAGAACTCTTTTGCTTTCTCAGTGATCCAGCAGATGTTAGCAATTTGATCTGTGATTCATCTGCCTTTTCTAAATCCAGCTTGAATGTTTCATGTACTGTTCATATACTCAGTTCATGTACTGTTGAAGCCGGGTTTGGAGAATTTTCAGCACTACTTTGCTAGCATGTGAGATGAGGACAATTGTGTGGTAGTTTGAGCATTCATTGGCATTGCCTTTGTTTGGGATTGGAATGAAGTCCTGTGGCCACTGCTGAGTTTCCCAAATTTGCTGGCATATTGTGTGCAGCACTTTCTCAGCATCATCTTTTAGGATTTGAAGTAGCTCAGCTGGAATTCCATCATCTCCACTAGCTTTGTTCATAGTGATGCTTCCTAAGGCCCACTTGACTTGCCATTCCAGGATGTCAGGCTCTAGGTGAGTGATCACACCATTGGGATTATCTGGGTCATGAAGATCTTTTTTGCACAGTTCTTCTGTGTATTCTTGCCACCTCTTCGTAATATCTTCTGCTTCTGTTAGGTCCATACCATTTCTGTCCTTCATTGTGCCCATCTTTGTATGAAATGTTCCCTTGGTATCTCTAATTTTCTTGAGGAGATCTCTAGTCTTTCCCATTCTATTGTTATCCTCTATTTCTTTGCAATGATCGCTGAAGAAGGCATTCTTCCTTCCTTTCTTCCAGCACGAGCTGGAGTCATGATTGCTGGGAAAAATATCAATAATCTCAGGTACGCAGATGACACCACCATTATAGCAGAAAGTGCAGAAGAATTAAAAAGCCTCTTGATGAAAGTGAAAGAGGAGAGTGAAAAATTGGGCTTAAAGCTCAACATTCAGAAAACTAAGTTCGTGGCATCCGGTCACATCACTTCATGGCAAATAGATGGGGAAACAATGGAAACAGTTGGAGACTTTATTTGTGGGAGCTCCAAAATCACTGCAGATGGTGGCTGAAGCCATGAAATTAAAAGACTCTTACTCCTCGGAAGAAAAGCTATGACCAAGCTAGACAGAATATTAAAAAAGCAGAGACAATACTTTGCCAACAAAGGTCCATCTACTCAAAGCTATGGTTTTTCCAGTAGTCATGTCTGGATGTGAGGGTTGGCTGTAAAGAAAGCTGAGTGCCAAAGAATTGATGGTTTTGAACTGTGGTGTTGGCGAAGACAAGATCTTGAGAGTCCCTTGGATTGCAAGGAGATCCAACCAGTCTATCCTAAAGGAAATCAGTCCTGAATATTCATTGGAAGGACTGCTCTTGAAGTTGAAGCTCCAATACTTTGGCCACCTCATGCAAAGAACTGACTCATTGGAAGAGACCCTGATGCTGGGAAAGAGTGAGGGCAGGAGGAGAAGGAGATGACAGAAGATGAGATGGTTGGATGGCATCACCACTTCGATGGACATGAGTTTGAGCGAGCTCCAGGAGTTGGTGATGGACAGGGAGGCCTGGCGGGCTGCAGTCCTTAGGGTCGCAAAGTGTCAGATACAACTGAGCAACTGACTTGACTGATTCGTGGATCCTGCATTGACAGGCATGTTCTTTTCCACTAGCGCCACCTGGGAAGCAGTGGTTAAGAATCCGCCTTGCAACGCAAGGGACACTGGTTTCATCCCTGGTCCAGGAAGATCCCGCATGCCTCAGAGCAGCTAAGCCCAAGTGCACCACAGTTACTGAGCCCAGGCACCTAGAGCCAACTAGAGAAAGCCCGCGTGCAGCAAGAACCAAAATAGACAAAAGATAGAATAAAAAAATTTCAATCCAGCATTGGCCCACAGTCCTCTCACAACCCACGAGTGCCTGAGAGCAGGAGCGCAGCCTGTGTGAAGCCAGGCACACCCAAGGCCACTTCCCCAAGTGAAGACTGAGTTTCAGAAGGGCTAAGAACATGTTAACAGAATGAATTGTAGACTTTGGGCAAATTGTATAAATGTTTCGATCACATTTCAAGAAACGCATGATTAAAAATAAAAACGAGCAAATTTCTGGAAGATTCCTTGGAAAAGTCCCATATCCACTGCGGAGTTTTTCATGGCCGCTAGAGTGGAAATGCCCATGCACGGTGCAGAGGGAGCATGCAGAGACTGACCGGGCAGAGAAAGCCACAGCTGAGGTGGACCTGCCCAGCTGCCCTGCCAAGGCGTGCCCCCAGGGGAGACGCTCCCCATCCGATCCTGCTTTCCCCTTGCCACGGAGGGTCGCAGCACTTCCCAGGCCGGCCAGGGGTTAGGGTTAGGAGAGCCCATCCGAGTCACGCTCTTCTTTGCGATATAGTCTACCTGTGTCCGCAGTAGTCTGCCTTAAAAATGTAGATAAGCACAAGCTGAGCGCCACGGACCGCGAGGGCGGGGACGTGTCTGTCCAGCGCGGGGAGCCTCGCGCGCAGCGGAAGCGCCACCGGTGCGATAGCAAACCGGAGCACTGCCTCCTCCCGCCGAGGCCGAGGCTTCGCTTCAGGCTGCCGCCCGCTACTGGCCGCCTCCCGCAGGCCCTCCCGCTAGACCGCGGCCCGCCCGCTGTGCGCGGAGCGTCGGGGTCCCCGCGGCGCCGGAGGGTGTGACGCGCGCGCGGTCCCTGGAGCTGCGCCGCCGAGGCTGGCCGCGTTGCCAGGGCAACTGCGGCCACGCCCCCAGCCCGGAAGGCGGCCTCCGATTGGTCCGCGTTGCTGACGCGCTCTTAGCTTTCCCCGCCTCGAACACCGCAGAGGTTCAATTCAGTTGAGCGGCTCAGTCGTATCCGGCCGTTTGCGACCCCACGGACTGCACCCCGCCAGGCCTCCCTGTCCATCACCAACTCCCGGAGCTTACTCAAACTCAGGTCCATCGAGTCGGTGGTGCCATCCAACCGTCTCATCCTCTGTCGTCCCGTTCTCCTCCTGCCTTCAGTCTTTCCGGCATCAGGGTCTTTTCCAATGAGTCCATTCTTCACATGAGGTGGCTAAAGTATTGGAGTTCAGCATCAGTCCTTCCAATGAATATTCAGTGTTGATCTCCTTTAGGACAGACTGATTGGATCCCCTTGCCGTCCAAGGAACTCTCAAGAGTCTTCTCCAACACCACAGTCCAAAAGCATGAATTATTTGGCCCTCAGCTTTCTTTATGGTCCAACTCTCACATCCATACGTGACTACTGGAAAAGCCATAGCTTTGACTGGATGTACCTTTGCTGGCAAAATAATGTCTCTGCTTTTTTAATACACTGTCTTGGTTGGTCATAGTGGTTCAGCTGGTAAAGAATCCGTCTGCAATTTGGTTTCCATCCCTGGGTTGGGAAGATCCTCTGGAGAAGGGAACAGCTACCCACTCCAGTATTCTGGCCTGGAGAATTCCACGGACTATATAGTCCATGAGGTCAAAGCTTTGGACACAACTGAGTGACTTTCACTTTCACTAGGTTGGTCATAGCTTTTCTTCTAAGGATCAAGCATCTTTTAATTTCATGGCTGGAATCATCATCTGCAGTTATTTTGGAGTCCAAGAAAATAAAGTCAGTCACTGTTTCCATTGTGTCCCCATCTATTTGCCATGAGGTGATGGGACCAGATGCCATGATATTCATTTTCTGAATGTTGAGTTTTAAGCCAACTTTTTCACTCTCCTCTTTCACTTTCATTAAGAGTCTCTTTAGCTCTTCTTTGCTTTCTGCCATAAGGGTGGTGTCATCTGCATATCTGAGGTTAGTGATGTTTCTCCCAGCAATCTTGATTCCAGCTTGTGCTTCCTCCAGCCCAACATTTCTCATGATGTACTCTGCATATAAACTAAATAAGCAGGGTGACAATATACAGGCTTGAGGTATTCCTTTCCATATTTTGAACCAGTCTGTTCCATGTCCAGTTCTAACTGTTGCTTCCTGACTTGCATACTGATTTCTCAGGAGGCGGGTCAGGTGGTCTCTTTAAGAATTTTGCACAATCTGTTGTGATCCACACAGTCAAAGGCTTTCATGTAGTCAATGAAGCAGAAGTAGATGATTTTCTGAAATTCTCTTGCTTTTACTATGATCCAGCAGATGTTGACAATTTGATCTCTGGTTCCTCTGCCTTTTCTAAAACCAGCTTGCGCATCTGGAAGTTCTCAGTACATGTTCTGTTGAAGCCTGGCTTGGAGAATTTTAAGCATTACTTTGCTAGCCTGTGAGATGAGTGCAACTGTGAGTAGTTTGAGTATTCTTTGGCATTGACCTTCTTTAGGATTGGAATGAAAACTGACCTCTTCCAGTCCTGTGGCCACTTAGGTTTGTGAGCGGGAAGGATAAAGAGGATGGGAAACTGGCGTATGGAGGAGAGAGTTGCAGCTGCCTGGCCCCAGGAGGAAGGAAGAGCGAGGCTGCTCGGCCAGGGAGTGGACTTGAAAGGAGTTGTTCTGCAGAAGGCTCTCTGGTCCCTGCTCGAGTCCATGCCCTGTCCTGCCCTCAGTCTGACTTCCCATCTCTGAGCTGGACACTAATGGTCTCAGTATCCAGCGCACGCCCCCGTGGCCCTGTGCCCTCAACCTCAACATAAGAGGCTATCCCGTGGCCAGACATGGGTGTAGTGTGGCCAGAGGCCTTCCTGGCCCTCATGAAGAGAGGCTGGCTGGACCCTGGTGGCATGGAGCATCCCATGCACCTTGTTTGCAAGGGTAGGAGACCTGGGGAGGGCCTGGAAAGGGTTTGGGGTGTGGAGGGCCCCGTGAGTATGCAGGGAGAGGTCGTGTGTCCAAGATGATGGCCCTTCTCGCCCTCTGGACGTCAACTGCCTGCCAAGTCCCCCGTTCCCACAGTGCCTCCACTGCGCCCTAAGTACAGAGCAGGCACTCAATAAATCCTTGTGGAGGAACGGAAAATTCTTCCTGCAAGTTTATCCTCTCCCGTTTTACAGAAGACAGAATACAGTCTGAAGGGTAAAGGCCTCCCTGGCACCATGCCAGGCACTGCTAGACTGGGGCCGGCGTGGAGTGCACACCGCAGGGGTGGAGTGGGCCCGGTGCTGTCACAGGCAGTCCCTTTGTTCAGGAGCAGCAGGCGGGCACACTGAGGTAGCAATCAGCAAACAGGGCCACTCAGCGACCCCTGAGCTCTGTCATCAGCTGCATTTTACAAGAGAGAATGAGGTTTCAGGCTCCCATCTGGGAGGGTAGAGAAGCAACCACTCCCCACAGTTTGGAGGGGGAAGCAGGTTAGGACAATTGTTACCGAAATGTATGTGTGGAGGGTGTCCAGCTGCTTGCCGCCCAAAGCCAATAAGCAGGCCAGGTTGGTAGAAAGGAAAGTTTGCTTTATTTCAGATGCTGGCAACTGGAGAGGAGGGTGGCAGCCATCTGTCCAAAGGGCAACTCCCCCCTCTGACAGGCAGTGAGAGCTTTTATAGGCAAAGTTGGGGGGGACAACATGCAGAAACAGCACCGTCATCTATAACAGTCTGCTTCAAATCGGTCATCAGTGGTCCGACGGCATCACCTTGGGTGCTTTAGGTGCAGTTACACAGCCCCAGGTGCACTTGTGCCCAGTCCTTTGCGATCAATTCTCAGAACTGTGGCAGCTCAAGTCCTGGCACAGTTTGCCATCATGTGCCTGGTAACCACCTTCTCCACATGCTGTCTTGGCATCTGTAAGACCGCTCACAGGGTATGGCTCAGAATGTTGTCTGTAGTCCTTGAGAAAGAATTGGAGGCCCTTGAATACACGCAGTGACTGCATTATTATTAGTCTCCTCAGACTGTTTTCCTTTGTTTCTCACTTCTCTGATTAAACTTCTTCTTGGACTAGACTTATCCATCGGCAAAGGGCAGGCAGAGAATGGGAGCAAGGTCCTCTGCCTCACAAGGAGGAGCCAGCCCTGCCAGCTGCCCTCAGCCACCAGCTCCCTCCCTCAGATCCCCCTGCCTCAAGGCCAGATGACGCTCCCCTGAGTATTCTTAAAGGTACTATTCCTCCAGGCAGCCTTCCTTGAGCACCTTCAGGCAGAAAGCATAGTCTCTTCCTCTTCTGTGCACCCAACAGCCAAGGGACCCTTTCTGAGCCCCTCCCCAGCTGGGCCCATCTCTGCCCATTCTATGCCCCCACCTCAACTCTTCCCAGCCTGTAGTGGAGGAGGCGAGGGATGAGGAGGTAGATATTTGAGACCCTATGAAGGCTCAATAATGGCCCCCTCAATACCTAGAATGTGAATCTGTTACTTAACAGTAAAGATGGACTTTACAGAGATGATGAAATTAAGGATATGGAGTTGGAAGTGTCCTCGATTATCTGGGTGGGCTCAGTGCAGTCCTGGTGTCCTTTTCAGGAAGAGTGCAGCAGGAAAGTGAGGAAGGTAACTACCGTGTGCTGTTCTAAGGAACCGAGTCAGTGGCGATTTGCTGCAGCAGCTGGGCAGACCTATTCAGACCACCGGTCGGCCCACTCCTCCCTGTGGGGCTGGGCGGGGCCTACCCCGCGACGCAGCACCCGGTCCAGGCCCCTGCGGGCGTCTTTGGCCCAGATGTCGGACAAGAACTGGTACAGGGAGACACTCTCTCAGACGGAGCAGCAGATCCCGTCGGAAGAAGCTCTGCTGACACGCCTGGCCTGGCTGAGGATGAACACCAGCTCCTGCAGGGCCGTCCCTCCCTCCAGAGCTATTTGGCACCCGTTGTGTGCCAGGTCCTGAGGACACACATGTAAACAGTCAACCAGCTGGGTTGAGTGGTGCCCCTGGTTATCTAATGTCAAAGAAGTGACATTTCTCCCTGGAAAACACTGGATGCTGCCCTGCCGCACAGCATGCCAGCGCTGGGTGACATGAGGCAGACAGGGGCCCCAGGGCAAGCGGGGGAGACAGAAGGCCCTTGTCTAGTTTCTGTGGTGAGTGGCTGCCATCTGCCCCACTGTGATAATTCAGGAAGGCTTCCAGGAGGAGGACCCCCCCCACCCCCCGCACGTCCACAGGGAGGGCGGAGGCCCCCTTGCCCTCAGCGCTGATGGAGCCCTGGAGGAGGGCAGTGGCTGACCCTGAGCAGTAGGGCATAGGGGAGGGGGAGATGCGAGTGATGGGGGCTCGTGGTGGGGAGAGGGGCCAGGACCCCTTGGGGCAGGCCAGGAATGTCAGGAGCGATCCCCTGCCGACACTGCCTGACCTGGAGGCAACCTTGGCTGCTCTGAGCCAGACCACAGCTGCCCTCACGAGAGGAGGCTTCTCCCCACAGCGGGAGCGAGGGCCGCTGCAAGCTGCTATCCAGGGCCCAGATGGGAGCCCATCTGGGAGCAGTCCCGGCCAGGCCCCTCCCAGCAAGCCCCAGCCCCAGCCGGGTGCGCAAGGCCGCCACGCAGGCCCTACAGGGAGACTGCTGGATCTCACCCCGGCCCAGCGTACAGGCAGCAGAGTGGAAAACAAATTCCCCAGTCCGGGCAGGAGCAGGGTGGTTGGTCCCGGCCTGGGCCACTTGCAGACGTGGCCAGGGACCCAGCGAAAGCCCAAAGGATGAGTCAAATCAGAGATGGCGGCCCTGGTGCCAGCCAGGGCTGAACGTCCTCCCAGGGCGCTGATGACTCGAGGGACACTTCTGAGGCTCAGGGTCGGGGGATGCCCCTAGCAGGGCCCCGCGGGATGCTGCTTGGGGGACTGGAGTCCCAGGAGAGATGGGGACCAAGGGTACCCCGACTCGTTGGTGAGTGCCTCCCCGCGGGGCCTCGACCCCCGCGGGGCCTCGACCCCCGCGGGGCTCCTCCAGAGGTGGCTCACGGGGACTGCAGTCAGGGCTGCTCCTCGGGAGGGTCCCTGCCTTCTGAGGACGCCGGGAATGACCGGCCGGGCCTCGCTGGAGCAAGGCGCCATTGCCCTGCGCTCGCCGAGGTCTCCGCGGGGATCACGGGGAGCCTCGGGACGATCCCCAGCTCCCCGCGCCCCGTTCCCGCGGGGTCCGGTCAGGGCCAGCCTCCGCCTCCCGCGCACGCTCCGAGGGCCCAGGTGTCTCTGTGTCTTTGGGGAGCTCCTCGGGCTCCAGCGCGTCCTCCGAAGCCCCCGGTGGTGCGGCGTCGGGGTCGGGGCTGGGGCTCCAGTCTGGGTCGGCGGCCGCGGATCGCGGCGTCCAGCCGGGGGTCCGGAGAGCCGGGGCGGTGGGCCGAGGCGGGAACCAGGAGAGGCCGGGCGCCGGGGCGAGCGCCACGAGCTGGGGCCGCGCGGGGTGGGCGGTGGTGGCGCGCGGGATGAGGAAGAAGATGTAGACGCCCGAGACCACGAGCCCCGCGGCCACCAGCACGGCCAGGACGACGGCCGCGTGGAAGAGCCAGCCCGAGCGCGCCAGCGACAGGCGGCGCGACAGCGGACGGCCGAGGCGCAGCGGCGGCGGCGGCGGCGGCGGCGCGCGGGCCTTGCGCGGCCCGGGCCCGGGCGGCGGCGGCCGCAGGTAGAGCAGGCCGCGCCGGCGGTCGAAGCGCACGGAGCCCGGGGGCGCCGGAGGGGCGCGCGCGGGGCCGGGCAGCAGGCCGAGCTGCGTGGGCAGCGCGGGGAGACCGCGGCGCGGGGCCAGGCGCGTGGGCGCGCGGCACACCGGGCAGGCCACCGCCGCGCCGCCGCCCGCCGTGGCCAGCGATAGGCGGGCCAGGCACTCGAGGCAGAAGACGTGGCCGCAGTCCAGGCTCTTGGGCAGCTTGAACACGCCGTCGAAGGGCGACACGCAGATGAGGCACTCCACCGGGGAGGTGGGGGCCAGCATGGGACCCGGGCTGTCGTCCGCTTCCTCCTCGCCGCCCTCGTCCTCGTCCTCCCCACTGCCGGGGGAGCCCGGGGTGCTGGGGCCCGAGCCCCGGGGGGCCTGCGGCCTGCGGAGCCAAGGCGGTCGAGGGCAGGGCATCCGGGCCGGCCTGCGGGGAGAGGCGGTCAGCGGCCGGGCTCTGGAGGGACACCCGACACCGGAAAGGGCGGCCACAGGAGCAGAGCCGGGAGACAGCGGCTGGAGGGGCAGGAGGGTGCAGGGAGCGGCGGACGATGTGGACCCGAGGCCGCCGGCGTCTAGGGGCTCTGAGGACCGCGGAATCAGAGCTAGACTGGGGGACCCCCCGGCGGAAGCAGCGTGGAGCTGAGGGACTTCAGGGCAGGGGGAGCAGACGGGCTCCCAGGAGAGCTGGGCAGACCCAGACCCGGGGTGAGACCCGAGACTCAAAGGAGAGGCAGGTGAGATAGAGGGCCCAAGCCTCAGGACGTCAGGCCGCAGCCCACCAGGCCAGCAGTCTCTTCCTACCTGGTGGCGCCTCCACTCTCGGGCTGGCACTTAAGTGCGGGCTCTGACCCCATCCCTAGACCTGCCTCCTGGTGGACACTGAACGCCCCTCCCCGTGGGCGGCGCCGGCAGTGGGGCCACGCCCTCCAGGCTCCCACCGGACCTGTCCTACCGCCGCCAGGACAGAGCGCACAAGTCTGACCTCAGCCGGGTGTCGGGGGCGGCTGGAGGGTGGAGGCACAGGTTGACAAGGGTATGACAGTCCAGGGCCTGGGAGGGGGACCCCACCACTTCCAGCCTTTCCAGCTCATGAACCTTCCACCCAGAGCCACTGTGGGATGAGAGCTTTGGGGGTACCAGTGTCCATAGGGGGGAGATACGGTCTGGGGACAGTGTGCCCAGAGCGGCCTTCTGGGGTACTGGGGGTTGGAGGCGGGCGGACCCCACAGTACACTGGAGGGGTCACTGCGGGGCGGCCAGCAAACGGAGGAGACACACGGCTATAGCCCAGGGCCCAGGCCCTGACCCCAGCTGCTCCCGGCAACTCTCAGGGTGGGCCGAATCTCCCAAGTGCCTGCCCAGTGCCATCTCTGCCAGGACACCCCCGCCCGTCTCATTTCCGACACCGGCTGGATCGGTCCAAGCAGCCAGGCCTGCAGCCCAGGGTGCCGCGGTTTCTGAGTCAGCGATACTTCCTGAGCGGAGTCCTTCCTGGTGAATCCAGGTCCCCACAGGCCGAAGACACGCCAGGAATGAATGCGGCCAACTCCTCAGACACCAGGCTCAGCCCGCCCCTCAACCTCGGCTCCCACCCCCGCCCCCGCCAAGGACAGACAGGAGAGAAGGGGCCGCCCCACAGGGCAAACAGGTTTATTGTGGCTGCAGCCGGCTGATGGCGAGATCAGCGGTTAGACTTGGCCACGCGCTCCAGCTCGTCCTTCTTCTTGATGGCGTAGGAGTTGGAGGAGCCCTGTGGAAGAGATGCTTAGCTCAAGGCGGACCGCATTCCCCTCGAGTCCCCCGCCCCGCACAGGGCCTCGCCCACCTTGGCTGCGTTGATGAGTTCGTCCGCCAGGCACTCGGCAATGGTCTTGATGTTCCGGAAGGCGGCCTCCCGGGCGCCGGTGCACAGCAGCCAGATGGCCTGGGAGCAGGGGGCCGGCTGAGCGGGTGCCCCTGCACCAGGAGGGCCCAGGGTGCTCGGGTACCTGGGCCCTAACACACCCTGGCGACCATGCTGCGCCCACAGGCCCACTGAGCGCGGCACGGGGCGCCTAGGGTGGGGCCCAGAGCAGGCCGCCAGAGTTGGAATGACACCTCACGGAAAAGGGGGGCTAAGCCTGTTCCTCCTGGCAGGGGACTGAAGTCAGCTAAGACCAAGAGAGCAATGGAGGCTCCTGGCCCAGAAGCCTTGACTGCAAACAACCAACTAGACAGGGTGTGCTGGGGACAGCGCCACAAATTGGACTGGTGATGCAATGTGGACAGGTGGCTGTTAAACTCCTTGGAGGTGATGGCGGGATAGACGAGACTGTCTAGGAGACACCCACTGAAGTGTTAACAGAAATACGGTCAAAACACCTGCCATGGGTGGGTTCTCACACGGTCCAAGAAAGTAAAAAACAACGTAAAAACATACACCCAAATGGAACTGGCCCTTCAGCCAAATGATGCCCAGGAGAGAGCCGGAGCAAGGATGTGCTCTGTGGGGTGGGAACCCTGGAAGGCTTCCTGGAGGAAATGACACTTAGGTAAAACCCGCTGACAGAGGTGAACATCCCCAGTTGCTAGCCTCTGCCCCAGGCAGCATTCTGACCCAGCCTGGTGGCTGTTCCTGGGTGGCCACGAGCGCCCAAACGCCCCAAGCCCACCTGATTCACACGGCGCAGTGGGGACACGTCCACGGCCTGCCGCCTCACTGTTCCAGCTCGCCCAATGCGGGTGGAGTCCTCCCTGGGGCCACTGTTGATGATGGCGTTCACCAGGACCTGCAGGGGGTTCTGGGGGGCGCAGGGGGGCGCGCATGAGCCAGGGGCCCAGCCCGCTTCCCTCCCTGCCCCTGGAGGACGGGGCATGCGCAGGGTGGGGCCGCTGTTGGCAACAGTGCCTGAGGGCACTTGCCCGCCTGGCCGCGGGCCCTACCTCGCCAGTGAGCAGGTGGATGATTTCGAAGGCGTGCTTGACGATGCGCACGGTCATGAGCTTCTTGCCGTTGTTACGGCCGTGCATCATCATGGAGTTGGTGAGGCGCTCCACGATGGGGCACTGCGCCTTGCGGAAGCGCTTAGCCGCATAGCGACCCGCGCTGTGGGGCAGGTACTTAGCGTACTTCTCCTTCACAGCAATGTAATCCTAGGGCAGCAGGAAGAGGGGACGAAGGGAGCTCAATCAAGAGCGGATGGACATCCGATGGGTACCGGGGGACCCAACACCCACTTATGGGAGCCCCCACCCACCTGTGGGGCTTTGGATGTGAGCCCCTGCCTGCCACAAAAATTAAAAAGTTAAGCAAGTGACCCTTGGAAGGAAAGCTATGACGACCTAGACAAAGTATTAAAAAGAAGAGACATCACTTTGCCAACTAACGTCTGTATAGTCAAAAGCTATGGTTTCTCCAGTAGTCATACACATACGTGAGAGCTGGACCATAAAGAGGGCTGAGCGCCAAAGAACTGATGCTTGTGAACTATGTGGTGCTGGAGAGCTGAGAGTCCCTTGGACTGTATGGAGAGCAATCCAGTCAATCCTAAAGGAGATCAACCCTGAATATTCATTGGAAGGACTGATGGTGAAGCTCCAATACTTTGGCCACCTGATGCTAGGAACTAACTCATTGGAAAAGACCCTGATGCTGGGAAAGATTGAGGGCAGGAGGAGAAGGGGACGACAGAGGATGAGATGGCTGGATGGCATCACTGATCAAATGAATCTGAGCAAACTCCAGGGGACAGTGAAAGAGAGGGAAGCCTGGTGTGCCGCAGTCCATGGGGCTGGGTTGCAGAGAGAGAGAGAGCCACTGAACAACAAAGTGACGTCACCAGGTCACTAACAGTGCCTGGTGTTCCCTAAAGGGCTGATGAAGGAACCATCCTAGAGTACCACTGTTTTAATATTTCCAGGATGAACCCTACATAAAAAAGTCACTCTACCACATACAAATGAGAACATATACAAGTTTGAGTTTCTACAAAACCAAGGATTGACAGGAAAGAATACAGGATTCTGACACAGGCATGACAGATTGGAGTCTCGTCTGGAGAGAACCATTTGCACAAACAGAAGTATACAGATGGGTGAACATGCAGGGATTCACACTGTGCAAGAAAAAATTGTGAATACCAAACACCCCAGCAAGTATTTGGTTAAGTTGCTGGGCCCCATGGTAGAATCCAATACAGCTTTGACAGTGAGAATTTTATATATATATATATATATATATATATATATTTATTTATTTATTTGGCTGCACAGGGTCGTAGTTGCAGCGTGTGGGATCTAGTTCCCTGACCAAGGACTGAACCCAGGCCCCCTCCATTGGGAGTGCAGTCTTAGCCACTGGACCGCCAGCGAAGTCCGACAGCGAGAATTTTGATAACGTGCTGACTTCTGCTTCCCCGAGCTCTTGGAGAACACCAGGGAAAAGTGAAAAATTGTTTTTACGTTAAGTTTTGTACCAAAAAAAGCAAGAGGGAAAAAAATAAAGAGGCAAACACACATGTGACAGACCATCATGTGACCCACCAAGACTAAAACATTTACTATCTGGTCATTTTTAAGTTTGCAGACCTCCTCCAACAAACCCATGAAGTGAAAGAGCTCTAGAAGACACTCAGAGTGAAAAACAGGTTTGAACTCTCCGTTGGGCTCAGTGCCTAGGTACTGTGATATACATGAAAAGGGAAAGTTGCTCAGTTGTGTCGGACTCTTTGTGACCCCACAGATTATACAGTCCATGGAATTCTCCAGGCCAGAATCCTGGAGTGGGTAACCCGTCCCTTCTCCAGAAGATCTTCCTGACCCAGGAATCAAACCAGGGTTTCCTGCACTGCACAGAAGCAACAAGCAGTAATGCTGGTTGGGTGGCATCACAACGGATGTGAGTTTGGGGAAACGCTGAGAGACAGCAATGCCAGTGTAGTCACAAAACAGAAATTCCTCTTTATAAAGGCTCCACAAATGTCCTAATGAGCCCCAGTGTAAAACGACGTATGGGCAACACCACAGTGGAGAACTCCCATTTACCAATTTCAAAACCTATTACAAAGCTATAGTGATCAAGACTGTGATACTGGCAAAAAATAAAAAAAGTCAAAGAGACCAATGAAAGAGTTCAGAATCCAGAAATAAACCCTTACGTCTTTGATGAATTGCTATTCAACAACAGTGCCAAGACAATTCAATGGGATAAATACTCCCTTCAACAAATGGTGCCAGGATACATATGTATACCATATAAATGAGATTTAAGTAACACTTTATGGCCTAAATTTGTTACAATGCACAAAACTCCAAAAGACAAAAATCAAATGTGCCGAGACAACTGGATTTCCTCGCACAAAATAATAATTTGGGGCTCGAACACCTCAAATACCTGTGCACATGGAGGGATGTGAGCACCTGAGGGTTTTGGTAAACTTGGGGCTCCTGGAACCAACATCCCCTTAGACACTGGGGGACAACTGGAAAGTGTTTAGGTTTTCAGGCATTTGAATCTTTGTAATTTGACTCTTCTCTCCAGGGCACAACTTCTGAACTTGATGAACACTGCCCATTTTTATTTAATTCTAAAACATATAACTCAAATGTTATAGCCTGAATGAAATAGTATTGCCTTTGCCATCTTCAGTACTTGAGTAAAATAAGAAACTAAAAAATGTATAAAATGTATAAAACTAAAAAATAAATTTCTGTATATTTCACTACAACACAAAAAACTAAACCACCTGTGGGATGTGATAATTACTGTGGAAGGAACCATCTCCTGAGAAAAACTGTAGCAACCTCTAACAGGATACAAAGAAAAACAGATACGGTGGGTGTGGTGGTCCAGGAATACCTCCTTTACCTGTCCAACCTTCAACTCTACTTCGCAGGAAGGCTACAAGTTTCACATGACCCCGCCCCAAGCAAGGGAGCACAAACTCTACACCCTCCTTACCTGCAGGGAAATGTCATTGATCTGCACGTCGTCGGTGCTCCACTTCCCGAAGAGCTTGATGTCAGGGGTCTCTGCTACTGCAGGTGCAGCCGTTTCCCACTCCGTCATCCTAGGGATAAAAGTCGTCAAAGCCCAGGCATATGGATCACTGACTGAGGCCAGCTTAGAGCACAACCTGAGAACTAGGAAATTACCAGCAACCAAAGAACGCTAGGAATATCTGGGTCCACCGTGTTGAATCCTAAAAATATCACGGTCAGCAAGCAACACCTGTCTCTCACCCAGGAACCCTGAGGCCCAGAGCTGACAGACACCCCCTCAACAGTTGCAGGGCGGCCCAGGGATGGGCAGGTTGAGTCCAAATGCCCTGACGCTGCATCCGCTAGAATTCAAATCCCAACCACGTTTTTCCAGAGCTCTGAGAACCTACAGATCTACAACTCTCCTTTGGACTCAGCTCCCTCATCAGTACAGCGTAAGAGTTCTGTGTTTTACCAACACAAAAGTGGAAGGTGGTGTCCGACCCCGAGGGGATCATTAGGCGCTGTTATTTAGGAGGAAGCATCTCCAAAGTATGAGTCTAGTAGTTAAGGAATTTTCTTACGTAAACAAAGTACAACTGCAGAGACCAAGGCAACCGCGAGCAACTTCCCCAGCACGCCGCGAGGCAAGGCTACGGCAGCGCGGGTGCTGAAGCGAGAGGGAGAGAGTAACTTTCCCCGCGCCTCCGTCCGGTCACCTGCACGAGGAAAGGCCCCGAGCGCGGGGCGTACCCACAGCTTCCGGAAGACCCAGGATCCCCCTCGGACCCCCTACTCCGCGGCAGCCTCACCTGAAAGCACGGCCGAGGCGTCTCTACCGCTCGGCGTTGACCACGCGCCGCCCAGGCACAGACAGGAAGAGGCCGCGCACCGCGGGCTGAGGCCTTTAACTGGGGCGAGAACTTCCGGGTCAGCGCAGATGGCGCGTGCGCTCACGGACACGGACTAGTAACGGGCCAATCCGGAACGAGCATGTAAACGCGCCCTCAGGGCCAGACGGAACACGTATACATCCGGCGCATGCGTTCCCGCAGAAGTGGGCCCAAAAGCCAGTCTGGCGGAAGTCCAACTTCCAGCACTTGAAAGCTCGTGGTGGGGGCACTTGCACAGGCGCAGAGGTCTCTTTGAGGCCAACGCCGCCATGTCTAGTGAGGTCAGAAGTCTGGCGCGCGGTGACCGCCCCACCGACACGCACGCGTCGCGGGCCGCGTCGGCTGAGTGGTGCCGGGACGTCGCGACCGCGCTCCGCTGTGGTCCGGCCCCGCGCGTGTGGCCGGGTTCCACTCGCGGGTCCGCCTCCCCCGCACTCGCGCAGCCGGGGCCTCCGGGAGGGGACCCCTCGCTTCACCCCAGCCGGTCTCCTCCCCACTGTCTCGGCCTGGTGCCCGCGTTTCCCGCCCCATTTCCGCGTGCGGGCGGGGGTCGGGGAGGAGTCCCGGGGGGGCCGCTCCCTCCCTTTCTGATTCACCAGGGCCTGTGCTGCTGAGGTCGCGTCGAGGGCAGGGGCCGCACCGTGACGGGCGCCCTGTCCACCCTGCAGCCGCACTCGGTGACCCCGGCGATCCCCAGCCTGGACCCTGGAGCCGAGCTGGGACGGGGACGCCTCGGCGGGCTCCGCGGGCGCAGCGACCGCTAGCTGCGCACCCGTGCTGGCTGCAGACCGCAGGAAGCGGCCTCTGGCGGGGCTGGGTCTCCTGAGCCCTCACCTGCGAGTGCCCATCTCAGCCTCCGCGGGTGCGAGTTCCCCTTCCGAGACCCGAAGGGGCCCGGCCTCGTGACTCAGGCGGTCCTTCATTTGTCTCCAGCAACCCCACTGGTCCACCGTTGCGGCAAATGCATTGCGGGTGCTCAGTAGCTGCGGTGTTTGTTGACTGACTGACAGACTGACTACTGACTATAAAGACTCGCTCCTACCCCATCTCAATTCCTAGAGCTTTTCAGAGACTCTGGACTGTCTCAGTCACAGCTCATGTCTTTGTCCGGGGGGACACAGGCCTAGAAGCTGGTCTGTGCAGGGGCTCAGACCTCCAGCTCTGGAGGGTGGAAGTCTGGGAGCTGCGCCCAGAAGCCAAGCCCCGACCCCACCACCCGTGGCCTCCCCTGGCCTCTGCCCTGCTGCTTTCCACCGTGGTCTTTGGGGAAGGGGACGGGCTGAGTAGGCTCTGTCTGGTCCTGGGGAACACAGCTGGGGAGGTACTTCCCAGGGGAAAACAGGAAGCTAGGAGTAGGCACTGGGCACCCTTACTCAGCAGGATCCAGAGGGCCCCCCCCAACTCTGCCTCTTTCTCCTCAAAAGCTGACAAGGGCCCACCCCTCTGAACCAGCTTTCCCTGTCTGTGAAAATGAGAACTAAATCAAACAAGGTGAGTCTGGAGTCTGTGGCCTGGCCATCAGTGGTCACTTGATAATGGACATCTTTATAGACCTGACAAGAGTGACCACCGTGCAGTTGAGAGCAGGTGGGAGGACCTGCAGTAAAGCCCTCTGTGGTGGGGGTTTGGGGGTCACCTTGCTTAGCTGAAGACCACACACTATTTGCCAGGGCTAGGGTAGTCCCACCTCCCCAGGTCCCCAGACACAGGCACAATGTCTGGTGTCTGATCCTGCAAGCCTCCGGATGCTGGTACTGTGTTCTTCAGGCTGGAGGGGGCAAGGCTCTGCAAACCCCACGCCCCCACCCCCACCTCAATTCCTGGTACATCATGTCCACTCTGGGCCGTCCTCCATGTCCTGGTTCTCCAACTGCTCCATGAGGGTGGAATGTCAGGCTTGTTCTCTGTGTATCCCCAGCTGGAGTACCGCATCTCTTCACAAGTAACTGCTGAATAAACAATGGCTGGAAGGATGGATGCGGCAGTTCTCTGGAGTCTTGCTGCTCCCACTGTGGGCTTCCAGCAGACTCTGAGTCGCTGGGCCTCCCTCCTCCAAGAGACACGGATTTCAGACCCATAGTCCTTCTGTGCCCTGTTCACAACACCTCCTCACCTGGTTCTGTCCCTCTTCCTGGCCACCTCTTTAAAAAAAATTATTTGGCTACACCGGATTAGTTGCAGTGTGTAGCATCTAGTTCCTTGACTAGGGATCCAAACCTGGCCCCTGCCTTGGGAGCACAGAGTCTTAGCCACTGGACCACCAAGGGAGTCTTCCTGGCAACCTCTTAATTGAGGTCAGCCTTGGAAAACCCCTTCCTAATCCCAGGTGGGCATTAGGAGTCTAGGAATCAGATCATTTGCTCTTCAGAACAACTTGATTAGGTAGTCATGGAGGCCTGGAGAGGTGCGGTAACTCACCCAGGGTCACACAGCAAAAGGGGTCAGAGCTGGAATTCTAAGCTGGTTGCCCCAGAACCTGACCTCTCCTGCCTCAGCTGGCCTCTCCACTTCTCTGTCTCAGCATGTACAAGTGAAAAAAGGTGAAGTCACTCAGTCGTGTCTGACTCTTTGCGACCCTGTGAACTGTAGCCTACCAGGCTCTTCTCTCCATGGGATTCTCCGGGCAAGAGTACTGGAGTGGTTGCCATTTCCTTCTCCAGGGGTTCTTCCCAACCCAGGGATTGAACCCGGGTCTCCGGCATTGTGGGCAGACACTTTAACCTCTGAACCATCAGGGAAGCATGTACAAAGTGCCCAATAAATATGTGTCCAAGGAACAAGTGAATCCAGTCAAGTCTAGGCCTTTCCACTGGATCTGGCGTGATCCAGAGCAGGGCTCTTTCTGCTCCCTAAGCTCCTCTCTTATCCAAGAAAAGGTTCATGAACCAGTAACCATGCAATTACCAAGGAAGGATGGTCTCTCTGATTTCAAACCTGCTCAAAGGAACAAATGAATGTGAAAACAAGCATATTTATTGTTCCTCTAACTCGTGCAGGACTGTTAGTCTTCCTGCCACCTGCCCGGCGCACATACACAACACACGCGCCCATCTCCTTGGCAGAGAGCAAGTTGACTTTTCCCATGCCCTGGCCACTGAGCATCAGTCTGGGCTCACAGGGATGGGTGGCTTGTCCAGGATGATTGTTATAGGACTAGAGCTCAAGGCAAAGGAGGCGCCTGGGCCAGTTCACCTGCTAGGTGAGCGAGTCTAAGCCCGTTTCCCATCCTCAATTTGCTTAGCTATAAATCAGGACCACATGTTCAGGGTGGCTCTTCGGAAGGGAACGCGGGCCAGAAGAGGCAACAGGAGAGAATGTGCAGGGCCGGGGTGGCGATGCTGGAGCAGCTACAGACCTGTCTCCTCACTTGGCAGCACTTGGGGTGGAGAATAGAGGGGAGGAGGAACTTAGGGCAGGGTATTAATAGGGCTCTCCGAGGCTTGGATTAAAGATAAGTCCGGAAACACATTTCGAGCATCCAAATATCCAGAATTAGTGGGCACAGGATCTCAAGTTTTGGAGGCCAGATGCATGAATTCAGAAGTCTTCCAGACGCAGATACCAGCGGCTGCGGTTTGGAGCTGCAGAGCACAAATTCGGAGAGAAAGGGGGACAGGGAGGGGGAATCCAGTGCCCTAACTGGAGGAGAAACGGATACAGGGATCTTGGCGGGGTGGGACCCAAAGGAAGGAATTGGGGTAGAACCTGCCATCCGGACTTACCGGGACTAGAGGCTGGAACTTAAGTTAGTCCGGAGCGGGGTGACCCGGTCGTGGGGACTTGGCGGGCGGATGGTCTAAGGACACAGTTCAAACGTTTGGGGGGGACGCTCCGGCCTCCCTCTGTCCCGCACGTGGGACCGACTAACGGCGGGGACCCTCGCCGAAAGCCCCGCCCTTCCATGGACACGACCAATCACTAGCGTGGAGGTGATTGCCCGCTGGGTGGCGTCACGTGTCTCCAAGGCGATGGCGAATCACAGAGAGGCGCCAGCTTTACCGGGCGCTGGAGTACCTGCTGCCGCCTGCGGAGAGGGGCTGGGGCGCGGGAAAGGTGGTGGTCGCCAGGGTAACCGGGAGGCCCCGCCAAGCCCAGAGACCGGCGCCGGCTCCTCTCCTGTCGGGTGCTCAGCCGCTGAAGGACGAGAGGGAGGCGGAGGTGCCTGGGTGCCGCCCTGGGGTGGGGTGGGGGGCGCGCCCTTCCTCCCATCGGGGATGGAGCAGGGTCAGGGGGCTGAGGTGAGGGATTGTGGCAGATCAGCCCTGGGTCACGGGCCGAGGCTTCGTGTCTGGCTGCGTGGGTCCAGCCCAGGATGAGTGGCTTTCCTGTCTGGGTCTCAGTTTTCCCATCTGTGAAGTGGGGATGTGACTGGTGATGGAAGTAAAGCCCAATGCTGTAAAGAACAATATTGCATAAGAACCTGGAATGTTATGTCCACCAATCAGGGTAAATTGGAAGTGGTCAAACAGGAGATGGCAAAAGTGAACATCGACATTTTAGGAATCAGTGAACTAAAATGGACTGGAATGGCTGACTCTAACTCAGATGACCATTATATCTACCACTGTGGGCAAGAATCCCATAGAAGAAATGGAGTAGCCATCATAGTCAACAATAGAGTCTGAAATGCAGTACTTGGGTACAATCTCAAAAAAGACAGAATGATCTCTGTTCATTTCCAAGGCAAACCAGTCAATATCACAGTAATCCAAGTCTATACCCCAACCAGTAATGCTGAAGAAGCTGAAGTTGAGCAGTTCTAGGAAGACCTACAAGACTTTGTAAAACTAACACCCCCAAAATATGTCCTTTTCGTGATAGGAGACTGGAATGCAAAAGTAGGAAGTCAAGAGATACCTGGAGTAACAGGCAAGTTTGGCTTGGAGTACAGAATGAAGCAGGGCAAAGGTTAACAGAGTTTTGCCAAGAGAATGCACTGACATCCTCTTCCAAAAATTCAAGAGAAAACTCTGCACATGGACATCACCAGATGGTCATTTCTGAAATCAGATTGACTCTATTCTTTGCAGCCAAAGATAGAGAAGCTCTATACAGTTAGCAAAAACAAGACCGGGACCTAACTATGGCTCAGATCATGAACTCCTTATTGCCAAATTCAGACTTAAATTGAAGAAAGTAGGGAAAACCTACTTTAGGTATGACCTAAATCAAATCCCTTATGATTATACAGTGGAAGTGAGAAATAGATTCAAGGGATTAGATCTGATAGACAGAGTGCCTGAAGAACTATGGATGGAGGTTCATGACAATGTATAGGAGGCAGTGATCAAAACCATTCCCAAGGAAAAAAATGCAAAAAGGCAAAATGGTTGTCTGAGGAGGACTTACAAATAGCTGAGAGAAGAGAAACTAAAGGCAAAGGAGAAAAGCAAAGATAAAATCATTTGAATGCAGAGTTCCAAAGAATAGCAAGGAGAGATAAGAACACCTTCCTCAGTGATCAGTGCAAAGAAATAGAGGAAAACAACAGAATGGAGAAGACTAGAGATCTTCAAGAAAATTAATAATACCTGGGGAACATTTCATGTAAAGATGGGCAAAATAAGGGACAGAAATGGTATGGACCTAACAGAAGCAGAAGATATTAAAAGGAGGTGGCAAGAATACATATAACTATACAGAAAAGATCTTCATGACCCAGAAAACCATGATGGTGTGATCACTCACCTAGAGCCAGACATCCTAGAACGTGAAGTCAAGTGGGCCTTAGAAAGCATCACTATGAACAAAGCTAGTGGAGGTGGTGGAACTCCAGTTGAGCTATTTCAAATCCTAAAAGATGCTGCTGAGAAAGTGCTGCACTCAATATGCCAGCAAATTTGGAAAACTCAGCAGTGGCCACAGGACTGGGAAAGGTCAGTTTTCATTCCAATTCCAAAGAAAGGCAATGCCAAAGAATGTTCAAACTACTGCACAATTTCATACATCTCATACGCTAGCAAAGTAATGCTCAAAACTCTCCAAGCGAGGCTTCATCAGTATGTCAACCATGAACTTTCAGATGTTCAAGCTGGATTTAGAAAAGGCAGAGGAATCAGAGATCAAATTGCCAACATCCACTGAGGATCATCAAAAAAGCAAAGAGAGTTCCAGAAAAACATCTACTTCTGCTTTATTCACTATGCCAAAGCCTCTGACTGTGTGGATCACAACAAACTGTGGAAAATTCTTAAAGAGATGGGAATACCAGACCACCTTACCTGTCTCCTGAGAAATATGTATGTAGATCAAAAAGCAACACTAAGAACTGAACATGGAACAGACTGGTTCCAAATAGGGCAAGGAGTACGTCAAGGTTGTATATTGTCACCCTGCTTACTTAACTTATGTGTGTGTGCTTCTTCTGTCACTTGACTCACTACAAAACAAAGGGGGAATGAAGTTTTCCCTTTTTAACTTTTCTTAAGAGTGAAAATCCTCTTCAAAGATTTTTTTCATTTAGCAAAAATAGATTCTAATGTAGATCTTTACAGCAAAGTGGCATAAAGCAAACTTTTGAAGAGTGGGGGACATATATTTTGGGGTGATTTGTTACTCAATCGTCGATAACTGCGTAGGTGTTAGGACAAGTGGGCCACTGAAATGTAAAAGCAAAAATGGGATGCTTTCCAATTCCCTAATACCTACTTATTGGCGGAGAGACTGTGATCACAGAGGTACAGAGACGCCACAGCCCCAGCTCCACCCAGTGGGAGCTACAGGGAGCCGAGCACCAGAAATGCTTTCCCGTGAGCTCTTTTTCTGCATCCTTTGTTTCCCCTTGGCAACTTCCGTGTGGCCTTTCAGGTCGCCCAGCTGTTTGCGTGGAGCTGGATGGGGAGGGAGAGGCCGGAGGCCCCTGCTTATTCCTGCGGCCGTGTCACTCTGCCCTGTTTCTGCCATCACACTTCCTCTGCCGACCGGCCTCCAGTCTCCCTCCTATAAGGAGCACCGTGACCACATTTAGGGCCCTCCTGGATGATTCAGGACACTCTCCCTATGTCCTGATGGCTTATCAGAACAGCAAAGTCCCCTTTGCCATATGAGATGGCACACTCACAGGCTCTGGGGACTAGCATGTGGCCCTAGCTGGGGTCCCTTATTCTGCTGACCACACGTACACATTGCATTCTCCACCCTGGTCATGAGCAGTTCCATCGTGGGGCTGGCACAGCCACCAAAGGACAAGCACTGGGTGTGGCTTATCAGATGGGCAGTCTGGATGTTCAGGGCAGCAGGTGAAGAGGGTGGGTCTGAGGAAAACAGGGGTCAGCACAGGGCCAGGCATCACAGAGGTGAGAGAGGACAGTGGAGGGGAGGAAGAAACCAAGCCTGGAAAGGTCAGGAGTTGCCTCCTGACTACTTACTTCAATCCACTGAATCAGCTGCCTTCCGCTCCTGCTTTTGTTGTGCTAATCCAAGCAGCTTGTGGATTTTAGCTCCCCAACCAGGAATTGAACCCATGCCTGTTGCAATGGAAGCATGGAGTCCTAACCACTGGGCAGCCAGGGAGTCCCTGAGACTCCCTTCTTTATGTCTCTCCCCTTTTTAACGCTCTCAAGAGTCCTAAGGAAATCTGGCCAAGTCACTGAGGATCCCTCAGTCACTGAAGTTTGCTTTTCCCCTCTTGGGAGCGGCCAGCCTCTCCATTTCTTGGCTCTTTCAAGTCCTGCAACGAGGACTCCTGAGTTGGAGGCTGGCCCTGGGATGGACGCTCCAGCCCAGTGCCCTGAGCAGGCCGATGGCCCATGAGCTGTCCTGGGACAGCAGGTGAGGCCGAGGTGGAGCGTGGGCCCCTAACACACAGAGCTGAAAGCTGTGGTGGGGGGTGGGTGGCAGGACAGCTGGCCCAGGGCACAGGCTCCCAGGGCAGGGGCCCAGTGTAAGCCCTGGTCCTAGAGCCTGATATTTCAGGGGACCTCATGCAGGAGCCCCACCCCTTCTCCAGTGCCCTGGGGTCTTGCCCCTCTAATCCCCCTGTGGCCCACCAGGGCACTCAAGTACTTTTTGGGTGCTGCTCCCAGCATAAGCCCTAGGGGGTAGGGGACTGGCGCGGGGGGCGGGGGGGGGGAACAGGTCATCTTAGGCAATCAGCTTCTGTAAAGCAGGCCCTGCAGCCAATCACATCCAAACAAGTCCCTCACGCAGGTGCCTACGTCCACCTTCCACGACTGCCCAACAGCAATAGGGCCTTTGAGAGGCGGGCCTGAGGCAGCAGATAATTCACTCCAAGGAGTGGCCCTCTCCATGCACCCAGAGCAGGAGGTCCTTCTCCAAGAAGAAGCTCCTTCAGCAGCAGTGCATGCACAGGCCTGAGGGGTCCCAATTCTGCAGGCCTGTTGAGCTCTGGAAGACCCAGCAGAGAGAAGCCCCTGGGAATGCACACGAGTCTTCAGCTAGTGGTGGGGCCTGTCCACCCCGGGGCACCCATGCACCTCCCGCCTCTGTAGCCACCGTGGCAGAGCCTTCCTGTTCCACCAGGGTAGGAACGCGGACAAGCGGCCCTCCGCGTGCCCGTCTCCAACCTCACTGAGCCTGGTGAACCCCACCAACAGCTTCAACCAAGCCCTGACACTGCCGCTGGGCAGGGAGACAGGCCTCACTGAAGCAGGGCGTAAGGATGGAGAAGGGGGGGCAGACCGTGTGGGCCGCTGAGTGCCACCTGGGGGCCACATCGGCTGACACAGCCACGTGTGTCCGAGTGGCTGTGGTGCAGGATTTCCGGGATGGGCGGGCACCCACGCGGGTGGCATAGTGGGCGGGGCGGGGGGGGGCTGACCGGCACATCCCACCCAGCAGAGCGAGCAGGGTCAGCGTCACCTTTAGGGCCCCGGCGCTCGGGGCTCTCGAACGCGGCTGCACACACTAGACTATGCCCCGGAGCTCTGACACCCAGATGCTCGAGCCCTGCTCCGAGATTCTGATTTCACCTCTGGCGAGCGACCCGCTCATCCGGAGGTTTCAGAGCAGCCCGGGTTTTCCCCACCCGCGACCCTTCCACGCCTTTCCCAGCCCGTGTGTCCCAGAGGCAGACAGGGAGGGGACAAGGACTATTAAGCATCGTCCTGGCCAGTCACCACCTTCTCCCGGGCCAGGAATGCTGGAGTGCCGGTCCGGGACCCCATCTCCTTGGCGACGACGCAGGCTCACTTCTTGCGGGCCCCCGTTACCACGGCAACCGGAGTCCTGGGGCGGACGGAGAGCCGGGCGCGGCGGGACTACACTTCCCAGCAGCCCCCGCGGGGGGTGGTGCGCCCCCGACGGCTCAGTGGGTCAAGAATCGGCCTGCAATGCCGGAGACTCGGGTTCGGTCCCTGGGTCGGAAAGATCCCCTGGAGGAGGGCACGGCAGCCCGCCCCAGTGTTCTCGCCTGGAGAGTCCCATGGACAGAGGAGCCAGGCGGGCTGCAGTCCATGGGGTCGCAGAGTCTGACAGGACTGGGCGACTGAGCGCGCACCGGCGGAGGGGGTCCCGCCCGTCCTCGCAGCCGCGCCGCCCTGCAGAGCCGCGGCCCGGAGCAGGAGCGCGGAAGGCTCCGCGCTGCGAGCGGGCGGGGACCGGGGACCCGCGCGGGCCACCCCTGGCGAGCAGCAGGCATCTCGCGCGTCCCCGCGACCCGCGCCTGCGAGCGGCGCGCAGGGGGCGCCATTCCCGGCCGCCAGCGCGGCTCGCACCCCCACGCCGCGCGGGGGCGGGGCGGCCGGCGCCCCTCCGGTCCGCGGGCTGCGGTCCGGGCGGGGCGGCCGGCGCACTTCCGGTCCGCGGGCTGCGGTCCGGGCGGGCGCCGCCGTCGGCCGTTCGGGTCCGGGCGCCCCGGCCTGCCCTCCGCGCTTCAAAGCCGCCCCTGTTGACTTCCAGGAAAGTCTCATCAGCCTCGGGGCGTGTCCAGGTTCCGGGGACGCTGAGCCTCGCTCGCCTCCCACACGAAGCTGGCCTGTGGTTCTGCAGGACGCGGCCCGGGGACACTGAGCCCCCAGCCTCCCTGCGGGCCCGAAGGTCCTCGATCCCTAACCTCACTCACCGGCAGCCAGTTAGGAAGGCTGCGCCAGCCCGCAGCGTGGGCAGCCTGCCGTGGTCCCCCAGGGCACCGGGAACAACTGCAGTTCGGGGCCAGGGACAGGCTCCCGGCCGCCCTCGCCGAGCTCAGTCCCAGATCCTGGGCCCATGGCTGGCAGGCGGCCGGGTGCAGGAGAGGTGGCCCGATGGTGCAGGCTCGGAGCAGGGCAGGAGGGGCAGAGACACAGCCACGCTCTCCGGGATCTGCCCGGGTCTGCTGCTGGGGGGCCGGGTTCTGGCCCAGCAGATGCGCAGAGGAGCCACCTGGTGGGACGGGGTGTCAGGAGGAGCCCTCGGCCCCGCCTCCTGTGAGTGCACGGCCCCTTCTTCCAGGAGCCACCCCGTCTCCCCCGACCCTCTGTCTGGGCACTGAGCAGTCATCTGAGGGCATCACTGGGGGTTAAGAGAGGCCGTCTCCCCATGCAACCATCCATCCTGTGAGGGTGCTGGGCTGGTCTCTGCGCGCGTGGCTACAACTGACTGGGCAGCTTGAAACAACAGAACTTGATTCTTTCAGTTCTACAGGCCAGGCATCTGAAATCGAGGTGCTGGCAGGGCCACAGCCTCCAAAGGCTCAGCACTCCTGTGGGGTCCCCTTCTCTGTGAGAGGCCGGGGTTCACACTTGGGCTGCAGTTGTACAAAGAGAAGAGGTGGCAGGGTCCCCACGTCAGCACTCATGGCTCCCTTGTGCGTGGGGACCCCAGATTCTCACCTGCTGGTGTCCTTGGGCTGGCCCCATTGGTAGAGGGTCCTGGCGGCCGCCTCAGCAGCTCTGCAGTTGGTCCCCTGCAGGGTCAGCCTGGCTTCTTGGGGGCAGACCAAGGAAATCTGTCAAACTGGCAGACGCAGAGACTCAAGCGAGGCCGGGGAGGTAGCAGCCTGGGCCTGCCCTGAGACCCCCGCCAGAGACTAAGGCCCACCCCTGTGAGAGGCAGAATGAAGTGGGCGGTGGTAGAAGCCAGCAGCCCCAGGGTGTGGAGCCAGGGCTGCGGGGTCAGACAAACAGCCGCACGTCCGGCCAGAGTCAGGCCTCTCGGAGTCACAGGTCCTTGTCTGTGGTGGCTGAAGTGCCCTGGGCTTGGTCTCCGCAGGGCATTGCCCTGCACTCCAGCACGCTGCCCATTATTCCCGGCCAGTGTCTCCATCTTCCCACAGAGCATTCTCTTCTTGAAGAGAGTGGATTAAGAGACACCCGGTTGAAGAGAAGTCTGTGCTCTGGGGAGAATGCTGTCAAGCCCGCATCAAGCTTCTGATGTAAAACCTGCTTGGTGTGCAGTCAGCTTGACCATGGACAAGAAGCTGATGTTTTATTCTACCTAACAATTCCCAAGACCTTGTTTTTCTTACTATAAAAGTATTGCTTAAACACATGTGCACTCACTTCCTGTCAATGCAGTATTGACCCTGTGGCCCGGGCATGGATGACTTCCTGGATGTTGGTGGGTGGGCTGGCCCAGGCCACCTCAAGTGGCCAGCCCAGCACGCCAAAGGCAGGAACACCTTATGCCATGAGTGCGTTCCATCTTTGAGATGCAGTTCACAGAACACAGTTGAGCCATTTCAAAGTGTACAGTTCAGGTTGGTTTCTGCTTTTGTTACATTTTCTAGTTCATGTATTTTCTGTGCTGTGCGATCATCATCATCACTAATTCCAGTACATTTCCACACCCCAAAATGAAGCTCTGCTTATTAAGCAGTTACTCCCCTTTATTCCTCCCCTCAGCCCCTAGCAACCACTAATTCACTCTTTGGATCTGCTTGTTCTAGATTTTTCATATAAATGGAATCATACAATATGTGACCTTTTGGTGTCTGGCTTCTTCTTGACTCTGATTTTCTGCGATCTGACCACGTACCAGTACTTCATTCCTTTGTATTGCTGAGTAATTTTCCAGCCAATGGACAGACCACAGTGCGTTTAGGCATTCTTCAGTTGGTGGACATTCGGGCTGTTTCCACCTTTTGTCAGTTAGGGAAAATTCTGCAGTGAACGTTAGTGTACAAGTACCTGCCTGAATGCCTGTTTTCATTTCTCTCAGGTGGACACGCAGGACTGGACGTGCTGTTTGACCACTGGGGGCACGTCTGGGCGGCCGTCCACGGTGGCTGGCTGCACTGTTTTCCATTCCCAGTTGCTGCCACGTGAGGGTGCATTCTGCGCTTGCCTTTCCGGGCCAGCTCTTCCTGCCCGTCTGTCCTCGGCAGGCAGGCTCTGTGTGTGCCGGGTGCTGGATGCGCCTGAGCAGTTAAGCCGCAGTGGGTGACACATGACAGGGCCTGCCGCCCCTGCTCTGCCCGTCCTGGCATACAGGTGACGCCTTTTAGAACCTGCGGCTGGTCTACTTTACTTGCACAACAGGCTTCAAATTCTAGAGAAACACCTCCCTTGACCTCCCCCAGGAGTCACGGCCACTGACCCCAGCTGCATCAGCCTGGGCTGGCGTCCACTGTAGGTCAGGTTGTCCCCACCTGCTGCTGGGACGGTGGGCAGGGGGGGCCCCGGCTGCCTGCTCCCCAGCACACCTGGGTGCCCCCAGCCCCGTTCTCTGGGAGCCACACGGTCAGTGTCTCAGGTGGACGGGCGGCACGAGCAGCCTCGGACTCCAGCCCACGAGCGTTCGTTGGGCAAGCAGAGCTTCTCCTCCCACGTGGTGACGGGTGACTGTCAGGGCCCCGGGGACAGTTCGGCATGGGGCGTGGCATGCCAGTGTTCAGCATCACCCCGATATCCTCGCGACTGCTTGGAGAAGGGGCTCCCAGCACCCATGCTTTGGTCTCGAGCTCCAGCTGACTAATTTGTCATGTGAAGAAACCGAGGGCAACATGGCAAGTTGCCACAGAGCGGGGGAGGCAGTAGATTTCCAAGGAATTACCCCAATCAATGCCACCAGTTGGGGGAGTTGCCCTCACCTGCTCTGGGTTGAAGGCCAGACCACACGGGCCCGGAGGGACAAGAAGTTCTGCAGTGGTGAGTGTGCGTGATGAGTGTGTGATGTGTGACCTGTGTGAGGAACTTGAGGTCCTGCCTGTCTGTATGGCCTCCTTGTTTCTCTGGGGAATGCCTCAGAGCAGTTACTTGCCGAACGCAGGACCAGACGGGCCGCTCCAAACTCGGGGCCTTCAGCTTCCCAACTCTGACAGGCAGCCCCCACCAGGCAGAGCGGTGGCAGCTCCGGCGGCCCCTCACAGTCGGCGGGACGCGCCTCCCTCTGCAATGTCACCTCTAACCGATTGAGCGTGACCAATTTCCACTCAAAAATCTTTTCCGCCGAGCTCTGACTACTGATTCATCTCTGCTGCTGTAGCTGAGATTCCATTTTGTTTAGTCGCTAAGTCGTGTTGGTTCTTTGGGACCCCATGGACTATAGCCCTCCAGGCTCCTCTGTCGGTGGAATTTTCCCAGAACTGGAGTGGGTTACCATTCCCTTTTCCAGGGGAGCGTCCTGACTCAGAGATTGAATCTGTCTCCTGTTTGGCAGGCGGGTTTTTTGTGTTGGGCTATCCAAGGGAAAAACCACCTTCCAGTGCGGGCTGCCAGCAGGACCCTGTAAAGAAGCCACGTCCAGCCATTCTGACGTGTTCAGGGCGGAAACGTGCATCCTGACTGCTGCTAGTCCCCGGGCGACTGCTTGTTAGAGATTTGCAAAACTGACCGGAAGGCAGCAAACCCATTCAACTCGGTTATTGATTGTTGCTGTGGCTGAGCCTCCTGGGGTCAAGGTTCGCCCTTTGCCCCGGGAGCCCAGCTTTCCGAGAAGGACAAGGGGGTGAGCCCCCGCCCCCAGCTGCACCTTATAACCCGACAGACAGACAGCCCCGAGGCTGTGTGAGGCGAAGCATGTCTGCTTGGGCAGTCCTCCTGCTGCTCTGGGGTGAGGCCGGGCCTCGGGGTGGCCGGGGGGTGTGGGGGGATGACAGTGAGGCCTAACGGCCGGGTCTCCACAGGTCTGGCCCTGAGCCCGGTGACTGAGCAGGCGACGTGTGAGTGGGCCAGGCCTGGGCGTGGGGGGCGCTGTGGGGTGAGCCCCCTTTGAGGGGCCCAGCTCTAACTGCCACCCCCACGCAGTCTTCGACCCCAGGCCATCCCTATGGGCCGAGGCCGGCTCGCCACTGGCACCGTGGGCGAACGTGACACTGACCTGCCAGAGCCCGCTGGCGACCCAGGAGTTCCAGCTCCTCAAGGATGGCGAGGGCCAGGAACCGGTGCGCCTGGAGTCCCCCGCCCTTGAGCACAGGTTCCTGCTGGGACCAGTGACCAGCGCCACCCGGGGCCTCTACCGCTGCAGCTACAAGGGCGGCAACAGCTGGATCAGCCCGAGCAACCTGGTGGCGGTGACAGGAGCAGGTGAATGTGGTCCACGGCCTGCAGGCAGGAGGCAGGCTGCTGGGGAGGCTCCTCTGCCCACGCCTCCCCCTCCCTGCGCTCTTCCTGCTGCTCCAGAGCAGCGGGTGGCCTTGGGCACTCCGGGTGCTATCTCTGAGTTCAGTGTCCCCATCTGTAAAATAAGGGTGACTGGGCTTCCGTGCTGGCTCAGTGGTAAAGAATCCGCCTGCCAGTGCAGGAGAGGCCAGTTGGATCCCTGAGTTGGGAAGACTCCCTGGAGGAGGGCATGGCAACCCACTCCAGTATCCTTGCCTGGGGAATCCCACGGTCAGAGGTGCCTGGTGGGCATCAGTCCGTGGGGTGCCAAACAATTGGACAGACTTAGCGACTAAGCAAAAGGAGGGTGATTTCACCGACCCTAGAAGGCTATGAGGAATAAATGATTGAATCCCTAGGAAGGTGCGGACAGGCCCAGCTCCATGCCTTCCGCTTGTACTGCCTGCTCACACCCGCGTGGAGATGTCCATCTCCCGGCTCCCTCACACTGTAATGAGCGTGGCGGTCCAGCTCAGGCTAGGCCCCCAAGTCTCCCAGGTCAGGCGGAGCCGCCCGAGGCCCCTGCCCGCCGGTGACTCCTGCCCCATCCGCAGAGCCCCTGCCCCCGCCCTCGATCTCAACCAGTCCCGTGTCCTGGATCACACCCGGCCTGAACACCACAGTGCTGTGCCTCTCGGGACTTCGAGGGGTGACCTTCCTGCTGAGGCGGGAAGGCCAGGACCAGTTTCTGGAGGTGGCTGAGGCCCCAGAGGCCACGCAAGCCACCTTCCCAGTCTACCAGGCTGGCAACTACAGCTGCAGCTACCGGACCCACGCAGCGGGCACCCCCTCAGAGCCCAGTGCCACGGTGACCATAGAGGAGCTGGGTGAGTGGGTGGGCCATCCCAGAGGGCTTCCTGGGGGAGGAGGCTCCTGGAGGACCGAGAAGCTACCCTGGGCCCTGAGCAGTCCCACCCAGGACGGCTGTGGGAAGCAGCGGCCCGCCTGGGGAGCGACGTCGGAATCCATCACAGGCAGGCTGTTCCTGGGACAGAGGTCTGCAGGCTGGGCCCCCCAGCCGCCGCCCCAGTGACACCCCCCTCCCTGCAGCCCTGCCGCCGGCGCCCACGCTGACGGTGGACAGGGAGTCGGCCCGGGTCCTGAGGCCGGGCTCGCCCGCCTCGCTCACCTGCGTGGCGCCCCTGCGCGGCGTGGACTTCCAGCTGCGGCGGGGCGCGGAGGAGCAGCTCGTGCCCCAGGCCAGCACCAGTCCGGACCGCGTCTTCTTCCGGCTGAGCGCGCTGGCCGCGGGGGATGGCGGCGGCTACACCTGCCGCTACCGGTTGCGCGGCGAGCAGGCGGCCTGGTCCCGGGACAGTGCGCCGGCCGAGCTGGTGCTGAGCGACGGTGAGCCTGCGGGACGAGCCCGCGGGGCTGCGAGGGCCAGGACGGAGCCCGCACGCGGCCCTGCCCGTGCCCGGGGCACGGTCTCCCCCCGCGGGCCGAGGGCGACGAGCGCAGGGCCGGCGCCGGTGGGCCCCGAGGCCGCTGTGGATGGGGACCGGGGGGCTGCAGGACCCCTAGGGACTCGGACCAGGGGCGTAAAGCTGAGGAGAGTACGCGGCCGTCGGGGCTCGGGGAGCTCCTTCCACCAAACGTTCCCGCACCCCGTTTTCCTGCGCTTATGTGCGGAGAGTGTAGGCGTGTCCGCGTGCGGCGAGGACCGGGCCGGGTCGGGAGGGAGCGGGGCGGACCTTTCCGGGGGAGGATCCGGTTTGGGCGCCAGCCTCCCTCGCGCTCCCCGCAGGGACGCTGCCGGCGCCGGAGCTGTCGGCCAAGCCCGCGACCCTGAGCCCTGCGCCGGGCGCGCTGGTGCAGCTGCGTTGCCGGGCACCCCGCGCCGGCGTGCGCTTCGCCCTTGTGCGAGAGAACGCCGGCGGGCACCGGGTGCAGCGCGTCCTGAGCCCCGCGGGCGCCGAGGCCCAATTCGAGCTGAGCGGCGTCTCGGCGGTGGACTCGGGCAACTACAGCTGCGTCTACGCGGACACGTCGCCGCCCTTCGCGGGCTCCACGCCCAGCGCGACCCTGGAGCTGCGCGTGGACGGTGAGCTGAGGGCACGGCGGCCCGGAGCCTCCTTCTACCTGGGCGCCTGTCCCGGGATCCAACGGGAGGCGCCCGGGGCCTGCGGGGGTGGGGGAGGTGTCGGCCGCCAGGGCCCCGAGGCGCCCCGCCTGGTGGCCTGTCTGCCGCCGCCGTGAGCGCCGGGCAGGTGGGGTGCTTTGGCGGAGATCGTGGAGGGCAGATCCAGTTTTTAGGGTTCAGATTCCTAACCGCTCTGCACCGGCTCGTGCCTTGATTTCCCTGCGCGACGCGTCTGTCGGTGGTCGTCAGATTAGGACCCCGGCCCTCCTGGAGCCCAGGTGCCCACGCGGAGGGTCGAGGTGTACTTCTATCCGATCACCAGCCGGCCCTGGGTCTGAGTGCTCCTCGGAGCTCCTCATCGGGCCTCCTGGGGGCACAGGTCCCGCCCCCGGGCCACTGCCCCGGCTGTGCCCTCCATGGGAACCCACTCCCCTGGGAGGGTGGCGTTTCCCTCCTCCTCACCTGTCCTGGGCGCTGCGTGCCTGTGATGGGGACCCCTAGGGGGCTCAGACTTCATGGCACGTCTAGGGGAGCAGTGACCAGGGTCGAATGGGGCCAGGGGCCTCACTTGACCTACGGCCGCTCGCCCAGGCCCGCTGCCCAGGCCGCAGCTCCGGGCCCTGTGGACCGGGGCCGTGACTCCGGGCCGCGATGCCGTCCTGCGCTGCGAGGCCCAGGTGCCCGACGTCTCCTTCCTGCTGCTGCGCGCTGGCGAAGAAGAGCCCTCGGCGGTGGCCTGGTCCACCCACCGCTCCGCGGACCTGGTGCTGACCTACGTGGGGCCCCAGCACGCCGGCACATATAGCTGCCGCTACCGCACTGGCGGGCCCCACTCCTTGCTGTCGGACCTCAGCGACCCGGTGGAGCTCCGGGTGGCAGGTGAATTGAAGCCCCAGCAGGAGGGGGTTGCGGTCCAGGCCTTTGCCCCAATGGTACCCTCCTCCAGGGCTGCGCTTTCATGCGCCCCTCCAGCGCTCACACTGGCCGGTGAGCCTAGACTGCTGTGCGTGTGTGCATGCACCTAGACTGCTAGGTCTGTGTGTGTACCTAGATTGCTGTATGTGTGCACACACCTAGACTGTTGGGTATGTGTGTGCGTGCGCCTAGACTGCTGGGTGTGTCAGTGTGTGCACCCAGACTGCTCTCTGTGTGTGTGCGCGTCTGGGGGGGTGTTGGGGGACTGCAGGGCGGGGCGGGGTGTGGTCACGAGCACCTATGGGAGGCGGTGGGGGCGTGTTTCCTCCCGGGCAGCTGACCAGTCCCCGCCCTGCTGAGGCTCGCCCTGACTCACCCGGGAGGACATGGGGAGCCTCCCTCCCCACCAGATCTTTTGTCCACTTTGTTCAGGAAGCTGACCCAGTGGGGACCCGGGTGCTGATGGTATCCTCGGGAAGTCCTTCTTCCAGCCTGCCTCTGATGCCTTGTGCTGCAGCGGGAAGCTGGAGCTCTTCCTGGGGGCAGGGGGAGTGGCCGCCTCTCCCTGATCCGTGCCAAGAGCTAATAAATGTGCAGACAGCCTTAGACGTGTTTCTGGCCCGTGGAGGGAGCCCCAGGACTGGGATTCTGAGTCCTGAAGGTGGGTGGGCTCCGGGCTGGATCCCGAGGGTGCAGGCCCCTTCTCCTGCCTTCTCCCACTGAGCTTCCTCCTGCTCCCCAGCCCCCTCCGCCCAGCCCCCGCAGGAGCGGGAGGCAGCCGAGGCTCAGGACCTCCTTGACGGGACTGGGGGGCAGTTCAGAGGCGGCCTTTTGCAGTCGTCGTCCCGGCTCAGTGGCCACCAGGTGGCGCTGCGGGGCTGTGCCCCACGCGAGGCCGGGCCGCCCACCCTCAGCCCGAGGCCGCGGGAGGGGAGGCGTCCTCTCTGCTCTTCCCCACCGTCCCCGAACCAGACCCCTCCTGGACCACTGACCCGCCCCAGCCTGGCCCTCCAGGTGCTGACACACACGGGCTGCGAGTAAGGCTAGCATTATCAGCGAATGCTTGGTAAACTCTTTTTGCAAGCAATTTGCCTATTTCTTCTGAGCGGTCTGATGGGCTGGCACACAGTTGCTCATAGCACTGCGGTGCTTTTCACGCCTGCAGGGTTTGCAGTGATGCCAGCTCTGTCATGACTGATACTATGTCCCTTCTCCCTCTCTGTCAATCTAGCTAGAGGTTTACCAATTGTATTTATCTTTTATCAAAGAACAAATTACCTTTTTAGAGTGCTCATTTTGGTACTCTATTTTGTGAACCTTTACTTGTTATCATTCCCTTCCTTCTACGTAATTCTGATTTAATTTCTTCCTTTTCATTTTCTTCAGGTGGAAACTTAGACCATTCATTTTTAGGGGTAAACATTAGTAACAGCTTAATGTCAGACTTAAAAAGTTTTATCTTCGCTTAAATCATGGGAAATTACTTATTTCTGAGTAAACAAAGTTTGACCTTTCGCAACTTCACTACATCCAGTTGGTTGATGGCTTTGGTCAGTTCTTTTGTATCCTTACTGGTTTTCTGTTTTGTTCTATTGATTCTAGTGAGAAGGGTGTTGAAGTCTCCAATCATAATTGTGAATTTGTCCATTATTTTCTTTCCGCTCTATCAGTTTTTATTTCCTGTTATTTTAAGGCTTTGTTGTTAAATGGATACATTATTTGGAATTGTTATATCTTTCTGGTGAATTGTCTCTTTATCTCTATGTAATTTCTCTCTATTCCTAGTAATTTTCCTTGTTCTTAAGTCAAGGAACAATTGGTTTGATTGGTTTGATATTGGTTCGATATTACTTGGCTTGATATTAATAGTCAATGCAGCATTTTTTGATGGAGATTTCATAATATCTATCTTTCCCCACTCTTTTACCTTAAGCTTACCTATGTACTTCATTTATTTTTAATGTATGTATCTATCTGGCTGCACGGGGTCTTAGCTGAGGCCCGAGGGTCTTCGTTGCGTCATGCAGACTCTTTCACTGGGACACATGAGCTCTCCAGTTGTGGCTCGGGGGCTTCGGGGCGCGTGGGCTTACCAGTTGTGGGGCTCAATTCCTATGCGGCATGTGGGATCTAATTCCCTGACCAGGGATCAAACCTGTCCCCTGGATGGCAAGGTGGATTTTTAGCCACTGGACCATCAGGGAAGTTCCTATATCATCATATTGAAAGTTAAGTTTCTTATTTTCTCTTTTTAAAAAATTCATTCTGGCAAATTCTTTTAATCAGTATGTTTAGATCACTTATATGTAACAATGTATAAGCTATGGTTTGGTCTGCTTTTTTCTTTCCTGTTTGTTCCTTTTGCTATCTGTCAGTTTCCCCTTTCCTGCTTTCTTTTGGGTTGTTTCTCAGCTTCTTTTTAATTCGTCTGAGATTTTGATCATTTCTGTTTCAGTTCAGTCGCTCAGTCGTTTCTGACTCTTTGTGACCCCCAAGGACTGTAGCATGCCAGGCTGCTCTGTCCATCACCAACTCCCAGAGCTTGCTCAAATTCATGTCCATCGAGTCAGTGATGCCATCCAACCCTCTCATCCTCTGTCATCCCCTTCTCAAGTCTTCAATCTTTCCCAGCATCAGGGTCTTTTCCAATGAGTCATTTCATATCAGGTGGCCAAAGTATTGGAGCAGCATCAGTCCTTCCAACGAATTCTCTTTGTATAGTCTTTTAAAAAGATTTCTCTCGGGATTACAGTATGCATACTTAACTCTTTGCATTCTACTTAGAATATTTTACCATTTAAATGGGATGTAAGACCTTAATAAAAATTCCTTTCTTCCCCTGAACTCCTTCTCCTTTAGATAAACAAAGTAGATACAGGTCTCACAAAGTGGGTGTTACAGGTGCTCTGAGTGCCAGGGTGGGAGGAGATACGCCAGCAGTCAGGGGCCTCATCATCCCCTCTCCTGACCGAGCCAGTCACTAAGGCTCAGGGAGGTCATCTACCTGGGGTCCCCAAGGCGGCCTGATGTTAGGTTCATGTCTTTTCCACTCTCTGCAGCCTGCTGGGGGCCTGAGGGCAGGGGGACATGCATCACTCGCCTCTCAGTCTCCCCTCACGTCCTGTCCGTTCCTCAGAGTCTGTGCCTCGGCCATGCTGTGTCAAGGTATATCTGGGACTCTGAGACACTGACAAGATCTCTGTCTCCCTGGGTCTCAGCCTTCCTGCTCTGAACCTCGCTTTCAGAGGTCTTTGTTTACTCATGACACAGAAGGAATGAATTTGAGACGGCTGGAGAAACACAGGGAGAGATGGTGTCGATGACCAGTACACAACACGCAGCTATGTGCTGGGGGGTCAGGTTCACACGCCACGGGGTCATCAGAGAAACAGAGGAAAGAAGGCTGGTGCCTTGACAGGGACAGACATGGAGCCTGCAAGCAGGACGGGGGCACAGGGCTGAGACGGAAGGCAGAGAGCACGCTGCCGGCCGCAGCAGCCACGGAACGCTGTGGGGCCACAGAGAGGGCCGGCTCGGCACACTTCACGGAGGCCGCTGAGGCCGGCTTGTCTGGGCACTGGGGCCCTGGAGGAATCGGGCGGTTTGTCTTGTAGGGCCCACAACTGGGGGGAGACAGCCACGTAAACGTCTATGAGGACGACTCAGGTGGAGTGTGGTGACCGCCTGTGGAAAGGCATCAGTCACGCGTTCAGCAGCCGTCGCTCAGCGCCTCTGGCCCCGTGTGCTGTGGACACTGAGTAAGACACAGCCCTGCTCCTGGACGCTCAGTGTCCTGGGGAAAGACAAACTCCAAGCTCTGTGAGGAGTAACTGTGATACGGTAGGAGGCACTCGGGGAGCAGAGAGCGCAGGTGGGGACATGGGGGAGGGACAGTGGAAACGTCCTGGGAGACAGAGGAGGGTTCCTGGCACAGAGGCAAAGGCACAGCCGTGGCAGAAAGAACGGCCCCTCCAGGAACCGCATGTTCCGCACGGCTGGCGTGTGGGAGGCAGGGCCACAGGAGCCGAGGCTGAGGGCCTGTCACCGACAGCTGTGAACGGCAGGTGACGGAGTCTCAGGGTTACCTCTTGGGGCAGTGATCTGAACCCATTTGCACTCCACTACACACGCAGAAAAATGAGTGTTCATAAACACAGAGGTGACGGCAGAGACGGCCTGGTACCCGAGGCCACGTGTCTCGGCAAACTTGTGACCCACTCAGGAAGCTTTGCTGTAGAAGGTGACGCAGTGGAGAGCTTCCCACGGTTTGAGAGACACAGTCAGATTCGGGTTGTAAAAGAGCCTGCTGGAGGCCATGTGGAGAAGGAAACAACCGTGTGTATGTATGTGGGGATGTGTATGTAAGTGGCATGTATATGTGGGGCATGTGTGTGTGCTGGTTTGTGTGTGGTGCATGTGGTGTGAGGAGAGTGTGTATGTATATAAAGTGCGTGTGTGGTGTATGTGTGTATGTGGGGTGTGTCTAGTCTGTGTAGTGTGTGCATGTGGTATATGGGTGGGGGGATGTGCATGTATGTGGTGTACGTGTGTGTGGTTTGTGTATGTGGGGGTGTGTCTGCACATGTGTGTGGTATGTGGTTTGTGTGTGGGGATGTGTATATACGGGGTGTGTATGTGGTGTGTGTGTTATATGTATATGGTGTGTGTGTATGTCATGTGTATATGTGGTGTGTGTTTTGTGTGATATGTGTGGTGTGTATGTATGTATGTGTACATATGTGGTGTGTGTAATATATGTGTGGTGTGTGATATATGTATATGGTGTGCATGTATGTCGTGTGTATATGTATGTGGTGTGTGTGTTTTGTGTGACACATGTGTGTGGTGTGTATGTATGCATGTGATGTATGTGGTGTGTGTGTGTGTAATGAAGGCAGAAGCCGTCAGGAAGGAGACCCCCTGCTGGAATCCCGGGGCCAGGGGATGTGGGCCCGCAGAAGGTAATGACGGTGAAGATAGAGTCGAGGCGGTTGTAAGTAAAACCAACAGGCTGACGACTGGTGGGCCGTGCAAGGAGTGGGCAGGGGGAAATGGATGCTGTGCAGTGACAAGAGCACCCTCAAGTCAGGGGAAAGGCCAGAGAGGCAAGGGTCGGAGAGGGCCTCGTGGAAGAGGCAGCTCACAGGCTGCCTCGGAGCCGAACTTGAGCAGGTGGAGGGAACAGTGTGTGTGAAGAGACAGGTGGGCGCCGGCAGGTCCCCGGCTTACACAGGAGGGAGGGCAAGAAGGGCGGCCACGTGGGGGTGTGAAGACGAGCCTCCTGCCCCAGCACCTGGGGCCACCGAGTCCGGGGAGTAGCGCGACCTGGGCGGTCCCGGCTTCAAGGACCAGCGCCCACCCTGGATCCAGCTGTCCCGAGGCGGCCCCGAGTGGGGAACTTAGGGCAGCCGGGGGCTTCTGGAAGCTTCGCTGGCTGGCCCAAATTGCCTCCCTGCGCGTCCCTGAATGAAGCGCTGTCCCCAGCAGCCCCAGATTCTTCCCGTAAGCACCTTGTCATCGCTGGGACTCAGCAGTCCCCAGTCCAGCTGTCCTGGCTCTTCTGGAATTCGGGTTCCTCCCCAGCATGGAGCCGCTGCGGGAGGCGCCCTCGTCACGTCACTGCAGGACGGCGACGTGGAGGAGCAGGTGAACCCCGAGCCCGGAGCAGCGGCTGAAGGCCTGGGGGCAGGCCCGGCACGGGTAGGGCCTCTGCCCGGTGTGGACCCTCCAGGGCTCGAGGAGGGAGGGGCTCCGCGCCAAGGCCTGGGGGCAGGCCCGGCACGGGTAGGGCTTCTCGCAGGTGTGGACCCTCTGGTGCTGGGCCAGGTGCGCGTTCCGGCTGAAGGCGTTCCCGCACTCGCTCAGCCGTAGGGCGTCTTGCGGGCCTGGCTCTTCCCATGGGCCGCCGAGGGGCTCCGGGGGGTCTTCCCCCACTCTCCACATGGGAGGGGGGCTTCCTCCTCGAGCACGCACCTGGAGTCTCCATCCCACAACCTTCCAGCGGATCCCATCTCTCCTCGGAAGGAGTCTTCTCTCGGGAGGTGAGGTCTGGCCACAGGTGGGGGCTGTTCCCCAAGGCACCAGCTTCACAGCTGGGCGGGGCTGCGGGAGCGTCCCTGTGGGGCCCCGAAGCACGTTTCCCCTGAGAGTCTGGCCTGCCTCTCTGGGCTGCCCTTGGATTCACAGTCACCCCCAAAGGCAGCTCCTGGGGAAATCCCTCCTCCCAGGGTTTCAGTGGCCCTGTCCCAGTGCCCCGACTCCTCTGATCCGCTCTGCTACAGCTGCTGTCTGTGAGCTCAGATCCCAGCGCCCAGCCTGCAACGGTTCGATCCGCAGAGTCACCGCTTTTCCCTTACCAGGCCTGCCCCTCTCTGCTGAGCCCTGGCCTCACTCTGAAAGGGAAGGTGTGGGCCACTCCTGACATGTGGTCCCCTTTCCAAAGAAGTCTGTCACTTGGTGTCTTGGAGGACAAAAGGGCACCGGGCTGTCCTCGGCCACCATCAACCGCCTGCACCACACACACAGATGGCCAATGGGCTCGTGAAAAGGCGCTCATCACCACTAATTACGAGAGAGGTGCAGATCAGAAGTGAGATGCCACTCCATGCTGCTCAGAAAGGCCATCATCAAAAGTCAACAGATGATAAATGTTGGAGAGGGTGTGTAGTAGGGATGTGAGCTGACTCAGCCACTGTGGGGAACAGGACCACAGCTCCTCAAAACACTGAAAACAGTGCTGCCGTATGACCCAGCAATCCCACTCTTAGGCATATAACCAGCTGCTGCTGCTAAGTCGCTTCAGTCGTGTCCGACCCTGTGCGACCCCAGAGACTGCAGCCCACCAGGCTCCCCCGTCCCTGGGATTCCCCAGGCAAGAACACTGGAGTGGGTTGCCATTTCCTTCTCCAATTTGTGAAAGTGAAGTCGCTCAGTCGTGTCCGAGTCTTAGCGACCCCATGGACTGCAGCCTACCAGGCTCCTCCGTCCGTGGGATTTTCCAGGCAAGAGTACGGGAGTGGGTTGCCATTGCCTTCTCTGCATATAACCAGACAAAACTCTAATTTGAAAAGGCACCCCTGTGTTCATATTGTATTTACAATAACCAAGACATGGAAGCAACCTAAATGTCCACTGGCAGATGAATGGATGAAGATGTGGTATATATACACAACGGAATACTACTCAGCCATGGAAAGAATGGAATAATGCCATCTGGAGCAACATGGATGGGACTAGAGATTATCATACAAAGTGAAGTAAGTCAAAAAGAGAAAAATAAGTATCACATGATATCACTTATATGTTGAATTTAAAACATGACACAGGGACTTCCTTGGTGGTCCAGGGGTTAAAACTGCCTGGTCCCACTACAGGGGGCGTGGGTCCAATCCCTGCTCAGGAATTGTGCCATGAGATCCTGCATGGCACATGGCACAGCCGAAAAAAGAAAGAGACACAAATGAACTTATCCACGAGTCAGAAACAGACTCACAGACACAGAGAACAGACTTGTGGTGGCCACAGGGGAGGAGGGGTAGGGCTGGATTGAGTTTGGGGTGAGCAGATGCAAACCAGTCTTTATAGGATGGGTAAACAACAAGGCCCTACTGTTCAGCACAGGGACGATATTCAATGACCTTGAATAAAATATAATGGGAAGAATATGAAAAAGAAAACAGAATCATTCAGCAGAAATTAACACATTATAAACCAATATATTAAAAAACCCTGTGTCACAGGTTTCTATTCACCCCTCACTCACTACCTCTCAAACCCTCCATTCTTTAAGGCTCCTGATTTTGTCTCAAGTATCAGAAGGAAATCCCTGGGGCTGAACTGATATGAAAGAGCTGGGCACCCAAGGACATGCTTCCCGGGCGGGCTCGAGCTCCATCCCGCCCCCTCATTCCCTGCCGCTTGGACCTGGAAGAGTCTGTAGAGGCTCAGTAAATACTGGTTGGATGAGAGAATCAATCCAGGCTGCAGGAGACTTGCCCCTGAAGCCCAGGCAGACACCTGGGGCTGTGGGTGGTGGGTGATACCCACCTGGTCTCCCTGAGCCACTGGGAACCCAAGGCCCACTCTTCATAATCTGCTGGGAGGGCAGAGCACCCCTAAGGGGCAGCTGCAAGCTGGATCATGTATGGGGTAGAAGTGTGCCTGAACTGACCTGCTCTGCGGGTGTGTACGGCACCCGAGGATACTTGACTGGGCATTGTTTACTGGACAGATTCCAGGAGGGGGGTGGCTGGAATAAGTGTCAGCGAAGTCCACAGCAGTGCTCTAGCTCTGCCGATGGCCAGCTCCAAGGGTTGGGCAGTCTTGCCCTCATTTGGGCCTCAGTTTCCTCATCTGGAAGGTGGGATACTATGCTGCTTGCCTCCCAGGGCTGCTGGCCATCATCAGGCTCTTGTTCTATGCTAGGCTCCAACTACAGTGGGTAACTTCCACTGCCTCGTGTAAGCTTCATTCTGCTCTCAGAAAGAGGCACTTTGACCACTGTCTTCCATGCAAGGAAACACAGGCCCAACTGAGGGGAGGCCTTGAGTAACTGGTACAAGACCACATGATTAACTCACAGAGGTTGAGTAACTTTGACAAGATCACACAGCTAGGTAGTGGCCAAGTCGAGACTTCAGTTCTAGAATCTTCTCCTCCTCTAAGCCCACTGTGGGTGCGTGCTAAGTTGCTTCAGTTGTGTAGAACTTTTTTGCAACCCTATGGACTGTAGCCCACCAGGATCCTCTGTCCATGGGATTATTCCAGGCAAGAATACTAGAGTGGCTAGCCATGCCGTCCTCCAGGGCATCTTCCCAACCCAGGGACAGAACTTGTGTCTCTTGTTTTTCCTGCTTTGGCAGGTGAGTTCTTTACCACTAGCACCACCTGGGAAATCCCTGAGCCCACTGGCGGGCCACTAATTGCCCTGACGCCACCAGCCTCACCCTTTCTTCCCTCTACTCCAGAAACACTGCACCGGCTGCTCTGCCCAGAATGCAACAGTCCCCGTCGTACCACAGGGCCTCTGCCTCCCACCATCCCTCTGCCCGGACTGCGGCTCTTCTCTGCTGTTTCAGAGCCATTTTGCAGTTTCTCTGAAGACTCTCCTGATCCTACAGGAGGATGTGGCCTCGCAGAGCCAGGAGGCGGCAGAGCAGGGGTTGGATGTACTGAGCCTCGAGGAGGCTCTGAGCTCAAACTCCATGCTCTCCCTGCCCACGGCCCCTCCCCCCCGCCCTGGTTCCTGGCATGCCCACCCCACAAATGCTACCATCAAGTTGGGCCAGGCCCTTCTGGGACAGAGCCTTCACTCCCTGCCCTGGACTGTCTCAGGACTGGGTCCTCCCAGTGTCCCATGAGACCTCCATGCACTACGACATCTGAGTTGGTCTCTGAGCAACGAGCCCCCCCCTGACCTGGGGCAGGTGTGTCTCACCTAGATCCTGGAGGTCAGCACAGGGAGCATGCCAAAGCAGAGCATCCGGACACATGGCATTTCTGCCCCCTCCCCCTGCCCAGGGATCCAGCCCCCTCAAGTGGTAGCAGCCTCCTGGTTCTTCTTTGGGGAACTGCCCTTGCTTACATCAGTCCCTGGGGCTTTGGCCAGCCAAACACAAGCACAAAACCTCAACCAGTTCAGTGAGGCTCAGCTTGGGGATGGTTCACTGTTGTAACTATGGGGTTTCCACATGGATAAGACACAAGTATGAGATTTCTGGACCAGCTATGTCTTAGGTAGCTTAAGAGGCTACTTAAGAATGAAGCTCACATAGGAAAACTCAACCGAAAAAGGAGAACAAGAGTCCAGACGATGTCACCTGAGCTCCTCATACACAGCCATGAAGCCCTCCTTGGCTCCCGTCAGTTGGAGCTTGGCTTTTGGTCACCAAAACAGAACTGCTTACCGAGGTGTGTGAGGGTTTCTGTGAGTGACCTCAAGTCCAAATCTGCACCCTTACATTCCGGCCCAGGCTTCGCCCGCAGGGTGCTGTGAGCGCCTGCCAGCCACCCCACTTACCTCTCTTGTCCAGTGCCTGAGTCAGATCCTCCCACCAGCACAGCAGCCTTCTCGCCACTCTTGGGGCACCGAGCGCACACCCAAGATTGGATCTCGGGGGGCAGCGTGCCCAGGAACTGCTTCAGCACCAGCAGCCCCAGCATCTGCTCCTTGGAGTGCGCCTCAGGTCGCAGCCACTGGCGGCAGAGCTCCCAGAGCTGGGCCAGCGCCTGGAGAGGGCTGGACGCCTCCTCAAAGCAGAAGTGCCAGAAGCGCAGGCATGCAGCCTTGGGGTGGACAGTGTGGCCAAAGCTAGATTCCTGGACCTGGGAGAGGCTGGCCTCTTCCTCCTCCATCTTTACCCAGAGAAAGCCATCCTGTTCCCAGGGCACTGGACTCAGAGGGCTCTTGGGCATGGCCATTGGGCAGCAGACCTTCAGTGAGATACAAGATGGCTGGAGCCTTGGAACTGGGTCTATAGGAAGATCAAAACTTGGTCATCCCATGACCTTGCGTCCTGCCTCAACACAATCAAAATATTCAGGACAATGCCCACTGGGTACTGAGAACTTTTCTAAATGCTTGCAGAGAGTAATTTGTTCAAAACTCACAACAAACTCAGGAGGTGGGAGCTTTCTATTTTATGGGTATGAAAATAGGCAAGAAAGATTTACCCAAAGTTTCCCAGACAGTGAAAGGGAGGACTGTTGCTGAGCTACAAACTCCTGCAGCCTGACCCCTCAGACAGTCTGCTTAAGGCATGCTCCTTTCGTGTATCGAGGGTCTGTCTCCCCCTCACACATACCCCAGTCCCCAGGGAGCCACAGGAGCAATCCCTTACTTTATTTGCTAATTATTTTGTAGCTTCTGAGGTTAATACTTAGATAACTGACATTCAGCCTTTCTTTGCTAATATATGTATTCCAGGCTACAAATTTCCCTATAAACATAGCTTTAGCTGTACACCCATAAGTTTGGTTTTGCATCTTCATTATCATTTAGTTAAAAGTATTTTCTAATTTTTTTCTTGTGGTTTCTTGCTGAACCATGGGCTGCTTAGAACTCTGCTGCTTCATTTCCAAACAATCCAGAGTTTTCTAATTGTCTTTTTATTACTGATTTCCAGATTAACGCTGGTGTGCTCAGAAGATGTGTTTGGTCAATTTTAATCCTTTGATATGTGCTAAGACTTGGTTTGTAACCTGGTGTATGGTTAATTGTGGTCAATGCTCCACATACACTTAAAAATAATGCAAAGCCATGTTAGGTAAGTGAAAAAAGAGAAAACAGATAAACTGGACTTCATCAAAATTAAAAACCTTTGCTATCTGAAGGACATCAAAAAGGTGAAAAGGAGAATTCCCTGGCAGTCCAGGACTCAGTGCCTTCACTGCCCAGGCAGGGGTTCAATCCCTGGTCGGGGAACTAAGATCCTACAAGCCACGCGGCAAGGTGAAAAAAGAAAAAGAAAAGGCAACCCCAGAATGGGAGAAAATATATGCACATCATATATCTGATTAGGGACCTGTACCTAGAACAACTCCATAATAAAAAGACAAATAGTCCAAAATTAAACAATGGGCAAGTGATTTGATCAGACATTTCTCCAAAGACATACAAGTGGCTAAAAAGCACATGAAAAGAAGCTCAACATTATCAGCTACCAGAAAAGTACAAATCAAAACCAAAATGAGATACCATTTTACACCTGCTAGAATGTAATACTCAAAATGACAGATAACAACTGTTGACACTTAAGAAATGACCTCGGGCACAGGGAGAATTGGACATTAATAAAACAGGACCTCAATCCTGACACTTCAGTGGCAGCTGGTGATTTCTGGAAAAGCCATACTTAGCCCCTAACTCCACTGGAAAGCTCACTTGGTTCTCTTGTAACCTTGCCCTTGCCATTATCCCAATTTCTCAATTCCTCTGTCCCTGTTATTCTCCTGTTCTAAAGTCCCCCTTAGGACCCACTTTAGCTGTTGTCTTCTCCAAGAGTGGGCCCAGCACCTGGGAGCAGACTAAGTAGTCCCCTGTGTGCCCTGGGGCTCTATGCTCTAATCATGTTTCCCCAAAGAGACTGGGCATGCTGGAGACACAGTGCCCACAGCAAGTGCATAGGTAACAGGTGCTGAGCAAACGGAGGGACCAGGAAAGGTGGAATCTGATACAGGGAATTACTGCTGGGGGAGCGGGGTGTACAGGGCGGGCAGGTTTAAAAGTAAATGCAGTGACAATTTCCAACCTCCCTTTTGTATCCCTGAAACCCCTTTAGGAAAATCCCTGATGACAGTATGCCATACATGGACACAGACTATGCTCAATCCACCTCCAACTTCCTGACCTCACATACGGTTGAGAGCCTCTGTCCACAACTGCTTAACCAACTTAGGGAAGCCGCTCCTTCACTTCTTGTAATTATGTTATTAGTACTTATTAGTACCTGGCCTGCCAACCGGCCTGGCACACAGCAGACACACAGTAGGTGCGCAGTCTGATGACTCCATAGCCATCTGCTGGAGTTAAGCCCATAGAAGGTGCTAGGACATCATCCCAGCTGCGTGACTGCAGGTCACAGAATTTCAGCTGCAGACATGGCCAAGTGCAAACTCTGTCACATGCTTGGTAAGCTCCCAGGCAAATCATCCAAGCACAGTCCCCCTGACAAAATCCAGGGCAAGCCCATAGTCAGAGGCACACGCCCCACCTCTGGCAGAGTTCCTCAGTCGGATCCCAAACACGCGCTGGGACCCAGACGGTCCCAGTCACTCGCAGTCAGTCGACAGACGCGCGCCCTCTCACCGTCGCCATCATTCCCACAGTCGTCACAGCCAGCCCGCCTCGGCCGGTCGGACGCGCCCTCGCGGTCACGCCCGAGCCGACAGTCACAGACACGCCCTCTCGCTCACAGCAGCACACGCCCGGCGACAAACTCCACCGACTGCTCAGTCGCCCCTTGACCGCGTCGGCCTGACACCCGTCAGCTGACGCCGTGCTCCCAGCTCGTCAGTCGGAAACGCGGGTCCCGACGAGCCGACAACCGGCCAGCCGGCCTCCGTCGCAGCCAGCGCGCCCCGCGCTCGACCGCGGAGCTCCACCCCGCGTCTCTCCGCCCGTCGGTCCACGGCGGCGCGGGGTCGGCCCCTCGCTCCCCACTCGCGCGCGCCGGTCCCCTACGTCTCGTTCAGGCCGCCGCAGGCGTTCGCGACTTCGGGGCCTCGTGTAGTTCCCCTCCGGCCGCGACCAGGCGGCACCCCACCTCGACCCACCTCGCGCGCAAGCTTCCGGGAGGCTCCAGCCGCGACCCAGGCTCCTGGACTACAGTTCCCAGGAGGCGCTACGTCGCTCGCCCCAGCGGCCCGGGGCACGCCGGGAGTTGTAGTCCGACTGGGTTCGTGAGCCAAGAGAACCGCGGCCGTGACTTTGTGGGGCAGCGGTGGCGGTGTGTGCACGGTCAGGGCCGCGGGTGTGCGGAAGGCTGAAGCGTGCGTGGTGTGAGAGGTGTGTGTGAGGAGGAGATGGCCGGTGTGCGGGGCGGGGTGTGGATGCCGGGCGGAGGGCATGTATCGCGTATGCGGTGCCTGTGGTCCTGTGACCACGTGGTCACAGTGCCTCTATACTTGGTTCTCTTTCCGTTTCCTTCCCCTGAAATGTTGTAACGTTTTTGGAGCTGCAATCCACCTCTCTTCGGCTCACCCTCCTACATGGCACAATACAATGGTGTTTAGTTTCTCTACAAGCCTGCGAGACGGTCACCACCGTTACCGCTCCCCGAAGAATCCCCATACCCAGCAGCAGTCACTCCCTAGTCCTGCTGCCCCAGCCCTGGACATCCACTCATCTGCCTCCTTTCTCTGTGGATGTGTGTTCTGTATATTTTGTGTAAATGGTCCCTTTGCATTTCCTGACCACTGGTAGGCACACCAGGGACACCCTACTCCAAGTCACCTTCACTTTACCCGACCAAGACCCATGTCACCTGTCAAGTGCTGGGCTTTGGCCTGTGGGTGGCCCCGGTGGCCTTCACATTTTTGGGTCTACTTGGCCTTCCTGTGGTCCTCTTCTGTCCCACCTCTGTTTGCAAAGGCACAGCCCCAATAATCGTAACAAGAAACCATGTCCGCAGAGCTCCGTTTGCACACCAGGCACTTACTGACCCTGGTCAGTTCATCCAGATTGCCAGCTCCGCCCATGACCTTCTCCCTTTTTGCACCAACAAGAGGCTTTCTCTTTGTCAGCTCCTGCTTCCCACCCTCCAGCCCTGTCCTCTCCGCCAAGTCCAACTTCACATCACTGATGTCTCACGGTACTTTCCTTTTAACCTCCCTGCCTCCAAGCTAAACTTGCCTCTCACCAGGAAAAGGAACCCGATTTTGCTGGTTCCTGTTTTATCACTTCTATGAACCGTCATGTGCTTTTTCGTATTTCACACGTGGGTGGAGTTAGCTCTGCTAACTTGGTCTGGCTCCTGTCTAGAGAGGCTGTATTTGTTTCCTATTGCTACTGTAATCACAGCATGCAGTAGCTCACAACAACAAAATCTATTACATTTCTGGAGGTCAGAAGCCCCAGATGGGTCTCACTGGGCTAAAATCACCATGTTGGCAGGGCTGGTTTCCTCTAGAGGCCATAAGGAAGAAATGCATTTCATTGCCTCTTCCACCTTCCAGAGGCTACCTGCATGCCTTGTTCTGTGTCCCTGTCTTTCCTTCATCACCTCTTCTCTGACTCTAGTCTACCTCCTGCATCTCTTCTTCACTTATGCGGACCCTCGTGGTTACAACGGATTCACCTGGAGTCCAGGATACTCTCCCCTTCTATGAATCTGCCTTCAGCGCAGTAGATGCAGGAGACATGGATTCAATCCTTGAGGCAAGATGATCCCCTGGAGGAAGAAACGGCAACCTGCTCCAGTGTTCTTGACAGGAAAATCCCATGGACAGAGGAGCCTGGCGGGCTACAGTCCATGGGGTTGCAGAGATTCGGACATGGCTCAGCTCATACCCACACACTCATCCCCCTGTTCAGCTGATCGTGATGCTCTTTGCATCTCCACGTCCATGTGTGTGTGCTGTGGTCAGTCATTTCGGTCGTGTCCGACTCTTTGCAACCCCGTGGACTGTAGCCCGCCAGGCTCCTCTGTCTGTGGGATTCTCCAGTTGAGAATACTGGAGTGGGTTGCCATTTCCTCCTCCAGGGCTCTTCCCAACCCAGGGATCGAACCAGCGTCTCTTGCATCTCCTGCATTGGCAGCTTTGTTTTTACAACTGCCACCTGGGAAGCTCCAAGTCCAGTGAGTGGGAGGAAGAGTTGTGCCTGCTTAGAAATAGACACACACTTAGGCTCACACAGACATACAGACCCACATAAAGACACACAGACACACAAATACACAACTAGTATCCAGGACATATAAAGAACTCTTACAACAGCAATAACAACAAAGCCCCTAAATAACCCTGTTTAAAAGTGGGGAGGGAATTCCCTAGCAGGCCGGTGGTTAGCACTTCCAGTTTCCACTGCTGGGGTGGTGTCGGGGGGGCGGGGGCAGGGTTAGAACCCTGGTTGGGAAACTAAGATCCTGCAAGCTACCCAGTGCAGCCAAATAAACATACAAACGGGTAAAGAAAACCTGCAAATGGATGCTCAACATCCTTTGTATTCAGGGAGATGCTAATCAAAGCCACAATGCTATGCCACTTCACATCCACCAGGATGGCTGCCGTCAGAAAGGCAACAAGTGTTGGTGAGGATGTGGAGAGACAGGAACCCGTACATTGCTGGTGGAGATGTAAAATGGTGCAGCCTCTATGGAAAACAGGTCAGCAGTTCCACAAAGAGTTAAACATGGCTATCTCGTGACCCAGAAATTCCGGGGCTTCACGAGTGGCACAGTGGTAAAGAATCCACCTGCCAATGCAGGACATGCAAGAGATGAGTTCAATACCTGATCAATACCTTCCTCTGAAGTAAGAAATGGCAACTTGCCCCAGTATTCTTGACTGGAAAACTCCATGGACAGAGAAGCCTGGGGGGCTACAGTCCATGCGGTCACAAAGAGTCGGACATGACTGAGTGACTGAGTACATACACACCACCAATTCCAAGAGAAATGAAAGCACAAAATATTATACAGAAATATTCACAATAACACTGTTCATTAAAGAGGTAAGGGAGAAGCCAGGATATAGAGAGGTTTGTTTCATTTTCTGGGGGGGAAAAAACACAACTTATGATATAGTTGAACATCAAAAGATTACTGCCAATCATAAAGATCAGACACTTCAAGTTAAGTTTAGTGCTTATCCATGTATGATTCAGGCATCTGGGCTCACTGAAATTATCCCTTAGATCAGTATCCTAAGGATCCAGGGCCAGTATCCAAAGCAGAGTGCTTCCTATTTTTCTCCACCCCAAATCCCTTCAGGGCACACCACCTGGAAGCAGCAGCACTGACTAGAGTTGATCCTGTGGACAGGAAACCAGAACAAGCTGGGGTGACCAAAGGGCAGGAAGGAGAAAGGTTTGATTGTCCCAGGCTCCCTATGGAATGATGAGACATAAACCTGGAAAGGCAGGCCACTGTGGGGAGAGCAGGGGCTTCAAGGTTGGCTTGAGGTCAGAACTTAGCTTGGCGGCCATAGGGAATCCCTGAGGAAAGCTGTGTGGGGGTGAAGGGCTCATACCTGTGACGGAAACACACGTGTGGCTCTCAGTAGGCATTTCATCAACATCTGGATGGAACAAGGGCTGCCCGTTCCCACACTGCCTTTGCCTCCAGTTGGTCAAATGGCTCAACTGCTTCTTCAGGTGGCACCCAATCCTCGTGTCATCTCCCAATCCTCAGGGCGGTTTATATTCCAGCACCACAGGGAATACACCTCGGTGTCTACTTAGTTGCGCTGCTGCCTTTGGGATCTCCCCAGATCAGGGATCAAACTCGTGTCTCCTGCACTGACAGGCAGATTCTTTACCACTGAGCCATCAGAAAGGCAGAGGAACCAAAGAGCCAAAAAAAAAAAAAAAAAAAAAGGCAGAGGAACCAGAGATCAAATTGCCAACATCCACTGGATCATCAAAAAAGCAAGAGTTTCAAAAAAACCATCTATTTCTGCTTTATTGACAATGCCAAAGCCTTTAACTGTGTGGATCATAATAAACTGTGGAAAATTCTGAAGGAAATGGGAATACCAGACCACTTAAATTGCCTCTAGAGAAACCTGTATGCAGGTCAGGAAGCAGCAGTTAGAGCTGGACATGGAATAACAGACTGGTTCCAAATAGGAAAAGGAGTACATCAAGGCTGTATATTGCCACCCTGCTTATTTAACTTGTATGCAGAGTACATTATGAGAAATGCTGGGCTGGAGGAAGCACAAGCTGGAATCAAGATTGCTGAGAGAAATATCAATAACCTCAAATATGCAGAAAGCGAAGAAGAATTAAAGAGCCTCTTGATGAAAATGAAAGAGGAGAGTGGAAAAAATTGGCTTAAAGCTCAACATTCAGAAAACAAAGATCATGGCATCTGGTCCCATCACTTCATGGCAAATAGATGGGGAAACAGTGGAAACAGTGGCTGACTGTTTTTTTTGGGCTCCTAAATCATTGCAGATGATGACTGCAGCCATGTAATTCAAAGACGTTTTACTCCCTGGAAGTAAAGTTATGACCAACCTAGACAGCATGTTAAAAAGCAGAGACATTAGTCAACAAAGATCTGTCTAGTCAAGGCTCTGGTTTTTCCAGTAGTCATGAACAGATGTGAAAGTTGGACTATAAAGAAAGCTGAGCACCAAAGAATCGATACTTTTGAACTGTGGTGTTGGAGAGGACTCTTGAGGGTCCCTTGGACTGCAAGGCGAGCCAACCAGTCCATCCTAAAGGAGATCAGTCCTGGGTTTCATCGGAAGGACTGATGCTGAAGCTGAAACTCCAGTACTTTGGCCACCTGATGCGAAGAGCTGACTCATTTGAAAAGACCCTGATGCTGGGAAAGGTTGAGGGCAGGAGGAGAAGGGGACGACAGAGGATCAGACGGTTGGATGGCATCACTGAGTCAATGGACATGGGTTTGGGTAGGCTCCAGCAGTTGGTGATGGACAGGGAGGCCTGGCGTGCTGCGGTTCATGGGGTCGCCAAGAGTCGGACCCGACCGAGTGACTGAACTGAACTGGGTCACCAGGGAAGCCCAGAAAATATTTTCATCCAGAAAAGCCAAATACAAAAAAAGCACAGATCGTATGACCCCATTTACGGGAAATGTCCAGAAGAGAGACAGAAAGTAGATTAACGCCTCCCAAGGGCTGTGGAATAAATGAACGGCAGTGATGGTTAAGGGCTGGGAGCACAGACTCACACACCCGAGGGCACACCTGCAGCCACAGGCGGGGCCCTACGAGCAGGGTCGCCGCTGGATACACGTCTGCGGTCTCACCTGCCGGCCCGGCACGGCCGGCGCCTCCTTCTCTCTCCCCAGTGCCTCAGCCCTGCCACCGAGCGCACACACAGGCCTCGCGCTCCTCCAGCCGCACCGTCACCCCGCCGGAGGCGCCGTCACCCACTCAGGAGGGCCGGAGGGCGCCCCACCGCCGCCCGGCCGCCCCAGGGCACTTCCGCCTGCACTTCCGGCCGGCGCCCAGCGGGGCCGGGGACTCCGTCTCCCAGCGGGCCTCACGCGGGCGCCGGCCCCCGGAGCCGGGGGACCGGGCGAGTGGCCTTCTGGGAAATGAAGTCCACGGGCGCGCCCCGAGCAGGAGCGCGGAAGTTGGAGGACCTGACACGCGAAGCTTTCTGTGTCCTTTGGTTTATTTTTGTCCCCTGAGGCGTTTCATTTGTATGTATTACGTCCCTAGAAAAAGAAGCAAGGATGTTTCCCTCCTGTGTGTTTTCGTCTTGCTCTCCATGGTCCATGATGCCAGCTGAAGTTGTCAGAACAATGAAATCAATGCACATCAAATCTGGGGCTGATCACTCCACACTTATTTATTCAGCCTGCCTGTGAGTTGCACAACAATTTTTCCAGCCCTGCGATCATCAATGATTTCAAATTCGCCAATGTAATCATGCTTCATCATCACAATCAGAAGCCTGACGGTGACTTTGGAGCAGTCTAATTAGCACTGGGCATTTCCCCCTTTTCCTCATTGTAGATTCTCCTGAGAGCATCAGCCAGGACATTCACGTGCACCATTCCGGCAGCACAGAAAGATGACAGGAAGGATGGGACGGGCAAGCGCGTAGCAGTCTGTGTCCTTTTAGCTATGCTGCATATATAGTTTTCTCCTCTTCCTCTTGGCACATATACAAGTATTTATGGATTTTCATGGGGAGGTCATTCTGGCTTATAAATGATTTATCTTGATATTTATGCTAACTAGCCCATTTACAGCCTGTCATACACACACTATCTGCTTTAATCACTAAAGAAAAGGGTGCACTGACCAGAACTAATGTCTGTGGTGAAAATAAAGATTAGAAGAAGGAAATGGCAACCCACTCAAGTATTCTTGCCTGGAAATGTCCACAGAGGGGCCTGGCGGGCTGCAGGCCATGGGGTTACATGGAGGACCTGTGCATGAGGGTGGAGTGAGATGGGTTGGTAGCAATAAACTGGTAGAACTAAAAAAAAAAGATTAAATGCCTTGCTTCTTGGGACACCAATGCTGGTCCTTCAACAGTAAGGCTCCCTTCCCAGGTGCCAAGGCCATACTGACTCACTGTTGATCTGGTGGGGTTTTGTTTTCAAACCTTGAAGGAATGTATCCTTGAGTTGTGTGATGTTTTTTGTTCTGACAAGACACAAAACCACACTGAAACCATGCTTCAATGGAGCAGTTCCTCAGAGTTATCTGAGATGCTGTCTCCCAGGCTATAGTCCTCAGTTTGGCTCAAATAAATTTTTTTTTCCTATTCCTATTGTAGATCAGTTTATTAATTGGAAATGTGTGTGCTACAACTAGCTGGCAGGAAACTTCATGGGGCCTAGGATATCTTACACTCAATTGGTCCTGTTAGCTCAACATACACATGTACAAGCTCAGTCATGTTTGACTCCTTGTGATCTCTTGAGGTGTAGCCCGCCAGGCTCCTCTGCCCATGGGATTATCCTGGCAAGAATACTGGAGTTCGTTGCCATGCCCTCCTCCAGGGGATCTTCCCAACCCAGGGATCGAATCCACATCTCTTCTATATGACACAGGTGGATTCTTTACCATTGTGTCATATAAAACAGATGTGGCCAAAATACAGTCATGTGGACATTTAAGAAGGGGGAGACTGAACAATGAAACAAATCAAACTCAGTTTAATTTGAAAGAATTAAGGTTTTGTTTAAATTTATTTTGTGAACTGGTAACATTTTTACATGTTTCAAAATTCCAAAAATATCAAAAGATATAGAGTGAAAATTATTCCTCATATTCCCCCTCCCTCCAATTCTCCTCCCCAAGAGCAAGTAGTATGTCTGGTAACCTTGTACCCTTCAGATTCAGTGTGTTTTTGTATGTGTAAGCAATGGGTTCCTCTTTACACAAATGGAAACATATCAAACTTTTATACCTTTTCATAAACAATGTATCTTGGTGCTCTTTTCCACATGAGTTCATAAACACAGTCCCCATTTCAAGGGCTGTGTAAAAGCCAGCCAGTCCACAAGAAATCACTTAGCCAGTCCCATGTGGCAGATGCCAAGGGTGATTCTAAATTTTCACTTTCTGAAATCAATACGATAGTGAAAACTACACAAGAATAGTTTGTTTGGGTTCAAATATATCTGTAGGATTCATTTCCAGCAAATGGCTTGCTGGGACAGTTTGTTGTGATTTAGATAGCAACCAACAAAGTGACCTTCTTAGGGGCTGTATCAATTCATACTCCCTCAGAAATGTGTATGAATCCCTTCACCCCATTTCAGATAAAAATGAAAGCTTAGGTAAGATGGTGGGTGGAGGTCACACTGCTACAACCCTCCATTTTGAATGTCAAAAACCCATCTTCACAGGAAAATGTTTAAAATATAGTAAGAAGCACATTACAAGAGAACTTTCTAAACAAAAGATAACTATACATATTTTTGCTGTAAGATTTAATGTTCACTCTATGTATACACCCATGTATATTTCAAAAAAAAATTTACAAAGAGAATTAACAAAATCTTAAGATAATGAGCATCCCTGGATAGTGGAAGCATGAGGAACTAAATTTTAAATAAGTCTTCATACTTTTGTGTATTTTACTTTTGTGCATTTTCCAGGTTTTGCTACAAAGATTTTGCATTACTTTGATAAGTTGATAAAACCATATACTTTCTCTAGTTTACAGCATTTTCCCCTGAGGAGTTTCTTATCTAACTTGTTTTCAAAGTATCTGTAAGGAAATTAGTAGGAATATGATGCCTGGAAAAGGTGACCCAAAATGAGAAATGGAAAACTCCAAAAGATCTGCACTGCATGGAGAGGGCAGCAAACGCTGACGGTGACCAGCTTGTTCCCAGCCTAACTGACGAGGTGGCCAGAGCCTCAGCCCGCCCAGTGCCCACTCTAAGAATGGTGGAGACACGACCCTCCTACAGCTGCCACTGTACGGGCCGCGGCAGAGGGAACGGGGCAGCCTCAGGCCTGGCTTCTGAGCTGTCCAGTTACCGGGGGTTTCGCTAGTGGTGGGAGCATTCCGAGTCTGCACCCCCACGATGCACAGCAACAATGGGGCCGTCACCAGTGGAGGGCACCAGGCCTCTCCCGGCCATCCTACATCAGTGGTGGCGACAGAAGGAAATGGAGTGAAGACAGCCAAGGTGTTTACACGGTAAAACCAACAGCATGTCTATTAGTATCTTCTGGCTTGAGGGAGGGGATGGCAGGGGGCGACAATCCTCGTGAAAGGGAGTGGGGGAGGAGGCACAGGTTTGGGATGGAAAGAGGCATTGCCCTCTGGGAACACGGTTTCCAGAGTTTGCCAGGCATCTAGCGGGGGCTTCTGGCAGCATGCAGCTGCTGTTCCAGCCTGAAGATCGGAGACCAGGACCTGGAAGTGAGCAGCACATGGCCACGGTGTGGACTGGGACATCTTGGGAGCATGTGGAGCCCAAGATGCACCTCTGGGACAGCAGCCCAGGATTTAAGGAGGGGAGGGCAAGAAGCCCCTTGAGAGGCAGAAGGAATCTGGAAGAGCACAGCACTCCAGCATGCCGGGGGGACCGAGGACTGGTTGGCAAGCGGGACAAGCCAGGCGATGAAGAGATGGTGGTGCCTGACCCGAGGCGGGGGCACTGCAGATTCCTCCAGAAAGGGGCTGGTGAGAAAGGGGGCGGGTGCAGCCAGCTGCCCAAGGCTTTTTCTTGGGCACAATCTCAGCCAGGGAGGTTAGAGAAGCTAAGTGATTCAGTCTTGGCCAGCGAGACATGGGGGCACTGGATGGAAGCTTCTGGGAGTCTTCTTTGAAACCTCACCAGTGATGAGTATTGGCCTGCCTTCCCCCTCCCCCAGTCCTGATGACGCTGGGTGCAGTGGCTGAGGCTGCAGCGGGCTCCCTGCGACTAGGGGGGACAAGCTGGGAGAGAAGACACTGCCTCTGCTGGGACCGAGCCACTCAAGACACAGCCTTCAAGCAAAGTCTGATCTGTTTAAGCCACTGTCAATGGGGTGCGGACTTCAAATTCTGCCTCCACCTCCTAGCTGTGCAGCCTTGGGAAGCTTATGTTTGTCCTGGGCCAGGTTTTCCTTATACATAAAACGGCACCACCTCACAGAGGTGTGAGTCACTGCTTGTCTGAAAACACACCTCTTCTGAGCCACGTAAATAGGTTATTTGCTAAGAATGAAATGGAAGGTGGTGCAGGCCAAGGCATGACGACAGAGGTGCTGTGATGAGAGCTGACGGAGAAGTCCAGGAGACAAGCCCAGAGAGTGACACGGTGGCAGAGACCACCCCGCGGCTTCGAGGCATCCTGTGGGACCTCTGGAGATGAGCTGCAAACCTGGCTCTGCTACTAGGGGAACGCCACTGGCTGTGACACTCGAGCATCCAAAGAAGAGAACTGGACAAAGGAAAGTTCTGACAGGTCCTGACACTCACCCATCACATCTCAGCAGTGAGTTCTGGTGGTCGGTAACTGACACTGTGCTTAGAACAGCCGCTATACCCCTTCAGAATACTTCTCCCATTCAACTCGATGCTCTGACAATCCAACATTCCTTCCGGGGGATATTTCCCTGGAAGGATTTCTACAAGCTGACCTGTGCTGTGGCCAATTTTCCCTCCTTCCAATTGTTGATGTTTATGCTTTGTATTTAACTTTGCTAGAATGCAACTACAGTGGGAACAACAAACAAACAAAAAAGGCAATTGTGCTGTGTAACTGGAGCACACAACACAGCATCCCAGAGGGATGGGCATTCCACACTTTGATTCTAGGTTAGAAAGCAGGTCGATGAAGTCCTTAGTTTTGCATCCTTTCTGCTGAGATACCAAGGATCACACTTTTGAGCACAATGCTCTTCTTTATAACAAGAACAGCACAAAGATCAGAAGGCTTTGACTTCCTCAGGGGTAAAGCTGGAAGAGAGCAAGATGATGATCCAGGTGAAGTTTCCAATCGTGGGCATGAAAATGGTCATATTACAATGTACTGCATCATATATAAATAAGCCATTTTCTCAGACGTCTTGCTTTCCTGGGCATTGACAGCTGAAAGGTCTTCTGAAGGTCTGTCAGCAGAGACCCCAGCAAGATGGTAAGCTGTGCTTCTGATGGGGCAGATAAACTTTGAGAACAAAACAGAGTCACACCATTCACAAAGGGCCCTCAGCATGGTCCAGTGGGTCTGATGGGCAGGCTTGGGCTATGGACAAAATTTTAGGTTATCCTGTTGTTTGTTTCCCCCAACATATAAAAGACTAAAACAGAAAAAGAGGGGAGAGCTATAGATTAAAAGAGATCTAAGTCAAGCAAATGCACTGTGAGAGTTTTCATTAGATCATGATTAGAACAAACCAAACAGAAAACAAAACAAAATTTATGAGGAAATCAGAATATCCACTAGATATTTGACATAGTAATTACTGTTATTTCTGCTTAGATGGTAATAGTTTTACTCGAGATAATGAAACTAATAATTTTTCCTGCTTCATCACAGACATTTTTAAGTGAAACCATCCCCCCACCCCCACCCCCACTTTACTGCAATGCCAGGGAAGGAAAAATATGAACAGAAACCTCAGGGCCGCTTCCTTGATTCTCACTGAGACTCTGGCAGTGTTACCCAGGGCCGGTTCTGCACTATCAGTGCAGACATCAGTGTAAACATCAACTTAGTGAAAAAGGCAAATGATAGCTCAGAATGACTATGAAAATGGGTTTTGTCATCATGGGCCAACATGATTTTATATATATATATAAATATATATAAGTTCATGCTTTTTAGAAATATTAAAAAAAAAACAGATAAAATGACAAGATTTCTGGGACTGATATAAAAATAATCCTATGGCAACATGGGTGCCAGTGAAAATGTATCATCAGGTGGAATGTCCAAAATAAAATGCTAAAATTAGTCAGAAAAATAAGTGGATTCTCCTCTTTCACACTAACTACAAATGTTGCAAAACAGTGGAAAAGAATTACTAACAGAAAATGTGTACATGTTCAAGATAGCATTTGTTAAAATCAAATGTACAGGATTGTTAACACGGCCCTGATTAATCAATTTCCAGAGTCAGGAAAACCCGCTCTTGTGCTGGGCATGGTTTCTCCACCTCAAGGCCAGGCGGCTCTTTGGTGATGGGGTTTTGCAGGATGCGCAGCAGCACCATGCCAGTGGCACCGCTCCCTTCTGCCAGTCATGACAACTAAAATGAGTCCAGACATCACCAAGCATCTCCTTGGAACAAAGCCACTCTGAGTGAGGCCCTTCACCACAGGCAACATTGCCAATCTAAGGCCGTGGTTTCTAACAGGAGCTGTGACACCCCCAAGGAAAGCTGTGGAATTTCACGGGGGAATCCTTTGTCACTTGATTTGGGCATGAGTGTGGCTGCCATGCCTGCTCTGATTCCAAAGTGCAGAAATGGATCCCAGGGGCCATTGATGTTATGTCTGAAACGCCTTTCTGTAATACATGAACTGAGACTTGAGCTGACTCCACATATAAGTTAATTCCTGCGTGTTTAGAATTTAAACAAACCCTTCCAGGAACGCGTCTGCATTTGCTTCGTTCAAACCCTCCCCAAGCCTTAGTCACCGCTTTGGCAATCACACCCACACAGGCCTCTCCTCGTGTTTCTGCGGTAACACCACACCCCACGTAGGCAACGCCCCAGGCACGACGGTGTGGTAACACCACACCCCAGGTCTCCAGGCACGACGGTCGCCACCGCAGGGAGAGCGAGCAGCGACTCAGTAGCCGTTACCCACCGACAGTTTCTTTTGGTTTAATTATCCTTCACAAAACGGGGACATGTATGGGTTTTTCAACATTACACACGTGTCGGTTCCGTTACCTCTGAATTCATCTCAGAGTGGTGGGCTTGAGAGACCGGAGAACCAGCGATCTCGGGTGTTTGGAAGCACCACTGCCTTAGGAAACCCAACGGCATCTCCACCCTCAGCCCTCTTCCGCAGATACACCTGGGGACTTCCCACACTTCTGGGCCTGCGGTCAACAGCCACCCGCAGCGGCCCCTCCCTACGCGGACTCTCTGATGTCGAAGAGCACGGACGCGCCCACCGCAGGCTCCTCCACGCCAATGACGCGCACGGGGCTCTCCTCCTGCATGATCTCGCGGAGCTCGAACAGCGCCAGCGCCCTGCCGGCGGGCTGCCCCGCCTTCGTCCCGCCGCCGGGGCTCTCCGCCGAGGGCCCGAGCGCGCGCCGCCCGACGTGCGGGCCGCGGCTGCGGGCCTGGGGGCGTCGGCGGCCCCGGCCCCGGGGCTGCTCCCGGGTGTGCGTGATCTGGTGGCGGATGAGGTGCGAGCTCTGCGTGAAACCCTTGCCGCACTGGCCGCACCTGAAGGGCCTGTCGCTGCGCGGCGGGCCCGCGCCCGGGCTCGGCGGCTCGGGCCAGGCGCGCGCGGGCGCGAAGAGCAGCGCCTGGCGGCAGTCGTGAGGCCCGTCGCCCGCGTGCTTGCGCTGGTGCTGCGCCAGCGACGAGCTGTGCCGGAAGCCCTTGCCGCAGCGGCTGCACTCGTAGGGCCGCTCGGCCGTGTGCGTGCGCAGGTGCAGGAACAGGCAGGTGGTCCGCGAGAAGGCCTTGCCGCACACGCTGCAGGCGAACGGCTTCTCGCCGGTGTGCGTGCGCCGGTGGCGGCCCAGCGACGAGTTCTGGTTGAAGGCGCGCCCGCAGTCCTGGCAGGCGTAGGGCTTCTCGCCCGTGTGGATGCGTCGGTGCACCGTGAGGTGCGTGCTGTGGCAGAAGGACTTGCCGCACTCGGCGCACTTGTAGGGCTTGTGGCCCGTGTGGATGCGCTCGTGCTGCACCAGCGACGAGTTCTGGCTGAAGGCCTTGCCGCACTCCTTGCACGCGTAGGGCCGCTCGCCCGTGTGGATGCGCCGGTGCACCGTGAGGTGCGCATTGTGGTTGAAGGACTTCCCGCAGTCCGCGCACTTGTAGGGCTTGTCGGGCGCCGGGCCGCGCACCGGCTCCGCCTCGGGAACGGGATGCGCCGGAGCGGAAGCCTCCCTGTGGTCGCCGAAGTCGCGCGGCTCTGGTCCCGAGGAGCCCGTCTCCTCACGGTCCGCGCCTGGGCTCCGCTCCGAGCTCAGAACCCAGGATTCCGGCACACACGAACGCTCCACCCCGGAGACCTCCGAAAGCGGACCCAGGCTGTCCCCAAGCCTGAGACTTCCATCCTGAACCGAGGCTCCTTTGAGGCCGAATTCCAGTTGCCGCCAATGACCCTGGTCCTGCTCGGGCCCCTTGACCTGGCCCGCACGTTCCCAGTCTTCCCCCGGCGTGGCAGGACACAGCGCCTCCCCTAGGAAGCCTTCCGGCCCCTTCTCCTCAGGAAGGCCCTGCTCCCAAGCTGGTGTTCGACCCTCCGGTCCAGCTTCCTGGCCTGAAAGAAAACCGAAGAGCTGTGAGGGGCTGACAGACACGCCCAGGGTCTGTGCCCTGCCTCCCAGTTCTGCTCACGTTGACCCCGGTGCTCTGTCGGCAAACAAAGCTTCCTTCACTCATTCAACAAAAACTTTCCGAGCACTCACCATGGCCTAGATATTGGCCTTGATCAGGAGCCGGCCAAAGACCACCCCCAAGCTAACCATGCTAACGGGTGGGACTCTGAAGCTCTCAGGCGTCTGGTTCAGTCATGGAGGTTCTGCTGAGAGGCGATTTTGTGGATGACACGTAGTCCCCATCAGCTGACTTTTAAAATCTCAGCATAGGGAGATGATGCTGGGCTAGCTGGGTGGGTCAGGAGCAATCCCCTCAAGCTTCAGAAACAGGAGGAGGAGGCAGAAGGGAGAGGCTGGCTGGGCAGGGGGCCTGAGCCAGCTGTCAGCTGACAGCCTGCAAGGACATGGGGACTTCCATCCGATGACCACAAGGAACTGGACTCTGCCAACAACCTGCCTGAACCCAGAGGGACATCCTTCCTGAGCCTCCCAGTAAGCCTGCCACCTTGTCCCAGCCCTCCGGTACCTTGGCCTTGTGGGGGCCTCGGCAATAAACCAGTTGGGTCTGACAGAATCAGGAGTTAATACGTTGCCTTAAACCTCTGTGTTTGTGGTCATTTGCTACAGCGATGATAGAAAACAAATATGGAGACTGAACACTGCCCACAAAGCCTCAAATACTTACTGTCTGGCCTGAGGTGCTGGGGATGAAGCAGTGACTCTGAAAGAAAGCAAGCCCAGCTGGGGAGGCAGACACAACAAGGCACAGAGGGAGCAGGCTCGGGGGACAAGAAGCGGTTCAGACCCGGGTGGGACAGCTCAGGTCCCCAAGGAGAGGCACCCTGTCACCTGAGGGACACCCTGCAAGGAGCAGCCCCTGGCCCAGGATCCTCCAGAGGCCGAATCGCCCCTCAGGCAGGCAAGGCTCTCCCCGCTCACGGCACAGTGACGCGCCACACGCTCAGCCCCTGCACACACCTGTTCCCGGGAAGGCAGAGCCCCAGAACCCGTCGGCAGGGTGGCGCGGCTTCCGGAGGCTGCAGGGCTGGGTTTCCCGGCCCCGCCTCTAGAGGCGCCGGCGTGCCTCGGCCCTCCCCCTCCCTCCAGAGGCAGCAGCGGGGCGGCGGTCCCTCTCTGGCTTCAACCGGTCCTCGTCAGGCCTCCCTCACAAGGGGCCTGCTGTGAGGCCACAGGCTGGCCCAACAATCCAACGGACGAACTCTGGGGGCCGGGACACGGTCATCTTCGGGGGCCAGGTGGGCCTGCCCATCCCCGCTCGAACATCCGGACCTGCGATTCTGGCCACAGCGCACACTGCGTTCATGCACGCCGGGTCCGGCTCACCACACCAGAATGCCCCCAGCCCATTCCCGGAGCTGACAGGAAGCAGGCTCTCAAACCCGCCTCAGACGCGAGGCAGTGGGCGAGCGCTGACCAGGGAGAGGGGCTGGAGGGGTTCAGGCTGGCCAGGCAGCCAGCACTCTATCGCTTACCTCCAGTCCCCAGACTGGACTCCATGCACAGCACCCAGTGGATCTTCTAAAAACACCAGTCAGCCCTCACAAAAGCTTGTATAGGAACATTCACAGTAGCATTACCCAATAGAACCAAAAAGTAGAAACCCAAATGTGGTCCAGCCACACAAGGGAATGATCCAGCAATGGAAAGGAATGAAGCACTGAAACCAAGTACTGCACGACTGGACCTTGAAAATAAGATGCTCCTTGAAAGAAGCTGGACACATGCAAACTACTACGTACTACAATAAATTACAAGGATATATTGTACAACAGAGGAAACTGACCCAAAATTTTATAACTGTAAGTGGAGTATAGCCTTTAAAAATTGTTTATCACTATACTGCATACCTGTGTTTATAGATGTTGTACATCAACTACATTTCAAGAAAAAAAAAAGCTGGACACCAAAGGCCATGTTGTAAGATTCCACTTAAATAGAATATCCAGAACATGCAAATTCCCAGATAGAAAGTGGATTAGTGACTGCCAGGGGCTGGGTGGGATGAGGTGATGCGTGACTCCTGTCATTGAGTGAGAAACGTGTGTGGTCTTGGTCCCTGACCCCCGGCACACAGCTCCTAAAACCCTTGCAATTTCCTTAGTGAGAGGGGTTAGGACTGTCTTTTGTTAATTGTAATAAATTCCCCTCAACCACGAGTTTATGCTGAGAGGTGACTCCTGATGGGCCCTCAACAGCTTCACGAAGGGAGGCTTCAGCCCCTGTTCATCTGTATCCTTTATACTCTCATTTATACAACACAGTACATGGAAGCAGAGCTTTTCTGAGTTCTGTGAGCTGTGACAGCACACTACTGAACCTAAGGAGGGGGCCGTGGGAACCCCTGGTTTACAGCCAGTCAGTCTGAAGGGGACTGGTCTTACAGGACTGAGTTCCTAAGCTGTGCGGTCTGCACCAGCTCCAGGGAGGGCGTGTCAGAACTGGACTGAATCGCTGCGATACCCATCTAGTGTCTGAAGACGTGGAGAACTGCTTGTTGAGGTGGAAAAAACCACGCATCTGGCACTAAGAGTGTTCTCTGGGTAGAAACAAACAGAGCAGTGCTGGTGGGTGACTTCTGGGGAGCTGCAGTGTTCTAGAACTCCACAGTGGTGATGGACGCACAACCTATGAACATGCTCAAACCACAGAACCACACGTTACATGGGTCAGTGTTATGGCAAGCTCGGGACCACGCAGCTAGAAGGGGCTGGCCAGGTGGGTGAGAGTCACCTCAGAGCCTGGGGGAAGGAAGGCTCCTGTTTGCGGCTGGAGATGTCAGACAGGCTCCACACCCAGAGGAGATAGCATACTTGGCAGTCCGGTCCCGGGTTGGGGCCACACCGTGTGTGGAGGGACCACGGGCTCCCTGCAGATGGACTGCGGATCGGGCTGCTTATGTTTCCCGTGGCCAGAGCCCACGTCTTTCAAAATGTAGTCAGGGTACCAACACACCGGCCCCAGGGATGGACGACAATCTGACCCCCACCCCAGCCCTCGAGCAGCTGGGGCGGCCCCCTCCTCAATGACAACATCTGGAGCTGGACAAAGGGGACCAACGTGACTGGCGCCACCCTTCCCAGCTCCCTCAGCCTCGTGTGGAGCATGGATGTGACATCCAAAGCTGCTGCAGCCACACCCGGCCCGGGAAAAGGCCAGGATGGTCAGGACCAGGCCTCGGCGGCGCGGGGCGCCATACCAGCACCGGCAAGGGTCCCCTCCAGCTCTGCTCTCGTCTTGGCTGCTCTAGGCCAGCTGCCAGCTGGGCACGGATCCCAAGAGAACAGAAGTGTGCAGGGAACAAGTGCACAGACTGTGGGCGTGCAAGAATGAAACGGAGGAGGTGAAGGGCAGATTCACACTCAGAAATTATCCCCTAGGAAGGGCAGGCTGCTCGCTGCTGGGAAAGCAGGAAGCGGTGGGCTCTGGCTGCGCGACAAGAGCTGGCGTCTCTGAGCTCAGACAAAGCGGGGCACGGGTGAGGAGACCCCAGAGCACCGGGAGCACTGCAGGCGGGGGGCTAAGGACAGGGGCCGAGCACCTGTGGAGGAAGAGCCCCAGGGTGGCCCGAGGCTGCTGCCCAGGAAGGAGAGCTCCAAGGCCGGCCTCTGGCTTGGTTGGGGAACTTGGACTTGGGGGCACTGCCACGGACCGAACTGGGAAGAGACTCACTGGAGTTTAGGGCGAACGCCTGCTTTCTCCTGGGAGCCTGGTCTTGGTCTGTGCCAGGTGGAGGACACCCACATGATCAGCCCCCAATCAACCCCTGGCACGGAGCCTACAGCGAGCCTGCCTAGTAGCCAAGGCCTCTCACGAACTGTCACAGCACACTGCTGGGGGACTGAGCAGGTCCAGGGAGGGATCTGGCCCCACTAACTGGCCTTTTCCCTTTGCTGACTTTCCTCTGGGGACCCCGACACATCGCCCCTTCCAAGTGGCACAGCCGCTGCCATCAGGGCTCCCACTCATGGGCTCTCACCTGGACGGCAGCCCTGCGCGAGTCCTCTCTCCGCCACCCACAGCTCAGCCCCTTGCTCCAGCTGGGAGATGACGTCTGGTTTGGGAAGCTCAGGCCCTGGAAACAGAAAGACAAAGGCAGTATATGGGTCTGCTCTGGAGAAAATGAGAACCAGTCCAGGCTCCACACCGAGACTCCTGACCATCAGGGCCTGGGGCGCCTCGTAAGGTTCTGCATCAGCACAAAGGCAGAGTCTCGAACCCACATGTCCCACAGGAATGAGAATTGAAGCTCTGTGATCTCCAGCCTGAGGTCAAGTCGACACACGAGAGGCCGGGCGACCCGTAACCCATGAAAAGTCAGCACAGGAATCTGGTCAGCAGCTGGGGAAGCGCCTCACCCACGGAGAGCAGGTGCCCGAAGGTCTCCAGCATCACGTCTCGGTACAGGGTCCTCTGGGCCGGGCCCAGCTGCCCCCACTCCTCCCGGGTGAAGTCCACGGCCACGTCCCGGAAAGTCACCGGCTCCTGAAACATCACACACACTCCGTCACCGGACTGTCCCCATCAGTGTCCTCAGGAACAGGTGGAGGGGCAGGGAAGGCAAGCATGCCAGTGTCCACAGCATGCGTCCCGAGCAACGTGAGTCAGGTCTCCCGGCCCTGCTGGCCTCCCGCCTGGGGCGGGCTGTACGGCCAGGATGTGAGAAGGCATCCAGGCCAGAGCAAAGCCGACCCCCCACAGCCAACCTCAGACAGGTGCAGCTGCTGACAGAGACCAGTCTAAACTGCTGACTTGCAGGTCCGTGGGCTAAGGAAACAGTGGTTCTTGTGTCTACACCCCTGCATTTTAGGATAGTCTGCTATGCAGCAACGGCTAACTGACACACTAAGAAATCCTGAGTCAAAGTTAGGCTTCTCCTCCTCCCCAAAAAGAGGGGTCTACAGCAAGAGCCAGAAATTCACTGGCCACCAGGGCCTGGGCAGGTTCACAAGTGACTGATGTGGGTTCAGCTGAGAGCCTGTGAGGGCACTTAGCCTGTGAGCGGTGGCACAGAGAGCAATGGGTAACACGCGCCCCGCCTGAAAGGGTGGCTCAGACTCAGAGCCAACTGACTGTAGCGAAATACAGGCCCCACGTGGTCAGCATGCCCAGTCTCTGGTGAGAAACCAAAAATCAGGCCACATCTTATGAGGGGAAAACTTTTAGTCCCATGTAAAACAATCAAGTTAAGTCTTCTATCTCATGCCATATATAAAATTTAACTCAAATGGATCAAAGGCATAAATATAAGAGTTAACATATTAACCTCTTTAAGAGGTCTCCAGCCTCTTAAATTTTCATAACTGTATTTGACAAAGGATTCTTAGATATAATAGCAAGAACAAGCAATAAAGTAAAAAAAAATAAGTAAACTGGACTTCATCAAAATTAAAAGCTTTTTTGTTTCTAAAGGACATTAACAAGAGAGTGAAAAGACACTCGTACAATGCGAGGTGATGACTGCAGATCATCTCTCGTAAGTGACTTGTATCCCGAAGAAACAGAGAACTCTTAAGACTCAATAATGAAGACAATCCAATAAATGAGCAAAGACTCTAAATAGGTATTTCTTCAAGAAGATATAAAAGAAAATATACAAACAGTTAATAAGCACCTGAAAAGATGCTCAAGGTCATTCGCCACCAGGGAAATGCAAGTCAAAATCACATACAAAAGATTTCAATTTTCAGGTGGTATTTCCTTTAAGAAAAACACAGATTTTTTTAATATTTGAGAAATTATAGTACAGGTGGCATGTGGTTTGAACAAAAATTATGCAGCAAATCTGCAGAACCCTTTGGTTGGGGCCAAGGTCTCTGCTGTCCCCACATCCTCACCTCTCACTCCAATGGTCCTCCAGCCCTGAAAACACGCTCGCTGTGCCTCCGTTACCTGCTCTGCACACAGCGCCAATGACAGTGCTGGGCCCGCTGCGGGCTGTCTGTCTAGGCCACAAGACCTCTCAGTGGCATCACACGAGTCCTGCGTATCTCCTTCTGAAATTCCAGCAGATGCCCACTCCTCGCTGTCTTTGAGCCACCCCGCTGCTCCACTGCAGACCCCTGCAGCCCTTCTCCTAGTCTCCTGCTCTGCACTGTGGGGCCCGGCGGGATGGGCTTTGTCAGACCTGCTCCCTCCATACAGCTTCCCCCAGCTAAGCAGGCCACCCCGGCATCAGCCAGCACCCACTCACTGGACTCCACCCTAGCTCTCAGTGTCTCTTACTCCCACCCACCAATGCCTGAATGTATTTTCAAACCCATGTCATTCCTGCTTAAAACATTCAAATAGCTCCTTCCTTTTGATAATGGATGACCCCCCTTTAGCCTGACTATGGGTAGTTGAAAAATGGCCCCTAAAGATATCCAGGTCCTAGTTCTTGGAACCTGTGAGTATTATCATAAATGGCAAAGGGACTCTGTAGATGTGATTAAGGGTTTCAAAAATAGGGAGATTATCCTGTAATATCCAGGTGGTCCTTAAATTCAATCACAAATGTCCTTCTGAAAGGAAGGTACTGGGAGATTGAACTACGGGAGGCAGAAGATAATGTGACCACTAAAGCAAAACAAAGATGGACAAAGGGCCAGGAGCCAAGAAATGCAAAATCTACAGCTCTAGTAGCTGACAAAGGCAACAGGAGACCTGCGGAGAGCCTTGACAGGAAAGGTGCATCTGCCCATGTCTGATCTCAGTCCAGGGAAAGTGACTTCAGACTCCTGACCTCCAGAACCCGAAGAATCAACATATTAATATATATTTCAAACCATCACATTTGTAATAATCTGTTATGACAGCCAAAGGATGCTAACACACTGGACCTCAAAGCCCTCTGCTTCTGGCCCTCACCTCCTGTAGTGGCAGGCCTCCAAGATGGCCCCCAGCGATCCCCGGCCCTCACCTCCTGTAGTGGCAGGCCTCCAAGATGGTCCCCAGCGATCCCCGGCCCTCACCTCCTGTAGTGGCAGGCCTCCAAGGTGGCCCCCAGCGATCCCCAGCCCTCACCTCCTGTAGTGGCAGGCCTCCAAGGTGGCCCCCAGCGATCCCCGGCCCTCATGTAGCCTCCTCCTATACTAAGCAGATCTGACTTAGTAACTGATATGATATTTCAGAGTGCGTTCTGAGCCCAGATCACAAGACACTGTGACTTCCATCAAGCCCTCTCTTGGATCACTCCCTTTGTGGGAAGCTGGGCGCCATGTTGTGAGAACACCCAGAGAGCTCCAGAGGGAGTCCCACATCAGAAGGAACAGAGGCTTCCTGCCAGCTGTCATGAATGAGCCATCCTGGAGGTGAATCCTCCAGCCCCAGTCAAGTCTCAGGTGACAGCAGTCCAGGTTGACAACTTGACTGTCATGAACCCAGGCCAGAACCACCAGCTAAGTCATTCCAGGATTCCTATCATCAGAAACTAAGGTAATATTGTTGTTTTAGGCCACTATGTTTTCTCATTATTTGTTACACAGCAACAGATAACAAACACACTCTCTTTTAAGCCTCTCACTACTTACTAACAGATTCTATCCTTGACCGAACTTCAGTCTGGTTCACAACCCTCTTCCCAAATAAGCTTTGACCTTTGGGCTTCTGTGTCCATTTTTGCATCGTTCAGTTTTACCAAAAATCCGGTCCCATTGGTTTCTTGGGTCCCACTGGTCCCAAGAATCCTACCCTCCATATCTTTTCAAAGTCCTCCTCCCCCACAGTCCTCCAAGTAACATCCTATCATTTGGCCTGCTTCAGCAAGAACCGTTTTAGGTCAGTTTAGCAAGATATGCAGATGACACCCCTCTAATGGCAGAAAGTAAAGAGGAACTAAGGAGTCTCTTGATGAGAGTGAAAGAGGAGAGTGAAAAAGCTGGCTTAAAACTCAACATTAAAAATAGTAAGATCATGCCTTCCAGTCCCATCACTTCATGGCAAACAGATGGGGAAACAATGGAAATGGTGACAGACTTTATTTTCTTGGGCTTCAAATTCACTGCAGAGGGTGACTGCAACCATGAAATTTTTTAAAGATGCTTGCTCCCTCAAAGGAAAGCTATGACAAACCTAGACAGCATCTTAAAAAGCAGAGACATCACTTTGCTAACAAAGGTCCATATAGTCAAGTCAAAGTATTGGTCACTCAGCCATGTCTGATTCTTTGTGACCCCATGAACTGTAGCCCACCAGGCTGTTCCTCTGTCCATGGAACTCTCCAGGCAAGAATACTGGAATGGGTTACCATTTCCTTCTCCAAGGGATCTTCCCCCCTCGGGATGGAACCTGGATCTCCGGCATTGTGGACAGACTCTTTACCATTAGTCATGTATGGATGTACAGTTGGACCATAAAGAAGGCTGAGGGCCAAAGAATTGATGCTTTTGAATTGTGGTGCTAGAGAAGACTCTTTGAGCGTCCCTTGGACTGCAACGAGACCAAACCAGTCACTCCTAAAGAAAACCAACCCTGAATATTCATTGGAAGAACTGATACTGAAGCTCCCAATACTTCGGCCACCTGATGTTAAGAGCCAACTCACTGGAAAAGACCCTGATGCTGGGAAAGATTGAAGGCAAGAGAAGGGGATGACAGAGAATGAGATGACTGGATGGCATCACCGACTCAACGGACATGAATTTGAGCAAACTCTGGGAGATAGTGAAGGACAGGGAAGCCTGGCGTGCTGCAGTCCATAGGGTTGCAAACCCTGAGACAACAACCAAAAATTACCTCTGCTCCCACTATAAAAGTACCCACGTTTGCTTGTTCTATTCACAGTTGAGCCCAGTTCTATACTGAAGTCTCTTTCCCCCTATTGCAACTGTCCCCTAAGAAAACCTGTTTTTCTGCTTTAACTATGGCCCAGCTCTGATATTCTTTGACACTGCTCACTCCCTGCCCCTTCTCCGCGATCCACAGCAAAAACAAACAAAAACGTGGTTCCATCTCCGGCACATTTGCAAGTCTCTGAATACATGCACACCTAGGATTATCAACAGTCTCGCTTTGCATACCAAATCTGAAATAAACGCGAAAGCCGGTAGACAAGGACAGAAAGACAAAGTCTGGAACTTAAGGAATTATACATTTCTTTTGGTTCCTGCCACGTGGAGTCAGCACGGTATGGAGAACACGGGCAGCAGCCACTTGGTCTAGAAGGGCCTTAGCTTTCAAACAGGCGCCTTCCCAGATGCGCTTGGAGACCGCTCTCAGCTGAGTCCCCGGCAGCCCGGCAGCGGTCAGGCCCTGAGAGTCGCTCCCGCCCCACTGACGCGGTGTGTGGTCACCTGTGCTCACCCTGGAGGCGGTACCCGGCCGCGGGCCAGGGGCTTCGGGAAGCGGGGCTCGGGGCGGGGGTCGGCTGACTCCGCACGTTGAAGCATCTCTACTCCAGGTTCTAGGAACCATCCTCACGGCGGACGGCCCTCGGGGCGGGGGCCAGGGCGTCGGTGGGGCCGGCCTGGCGCTCGGGAACGAACCCACGGCCTGCCCTGGACGGGGAGGCCGGAGGACTCGCGGAGCACGCGCGCTCGGGGACGCGAAGGCCGGGTTCGAATCCAGACGCCGGCCCTCCCCAGCCGGGCGCGTCGGCGCACCCCAACCCGGGCTTCCGTCTCCGGCCCGTCCCGGGCACGAGGCCCGACCTGCCCACCGCGCGCCGCGAGGACTAACGGGGCAGCACCCGCCGAGGCCCGCGCCGTCGCCGGTGCTGCTCCTGTCATTGTTCCGCCGTACCTGCAGCCGTTCTGCCGGCGGCCCCGTAGCCATCGCCAGCGCCGCCGCTTCCTCCTCGGGGTCCATCCTAGGCTGGCAGGCAGAGGACTGGCGCCCGAGGCGACCCTGAACGCGAGAGCCGTCCCTGCCGCAAGACCCTCAGGACTCACCGCCCGCGGGACAATGGCGGCCCCGCCGGGACGCCACAACTACAGCTCCCAGAAGGCCGTGCGGCACGCCGCAGCCCCAGCCAATGAAAGCTTCCGTTCGTCGAGCCTTCAGCCAATGGGAGCCCGTTGGCTTCGGGCCAATGGGGGCTTCCTCCCTTTTGCCCTGCGTCCAATGGGAAGCCTCCATCCTCCGGCCTCCAGGCGCTGCAGGCGCTCTTCCCGCCGAGCCGCGGGCCTGACCCGGGGGAGTTGTGCTGATCGCTGCTGTGCTGCGGGTCCTGGTCGTGGGGAAGTCCTTCGCCCTCGTAGCCTTTCCTCCAAATGCCAGCCTGCGCCCCGCGGCCTCCCTTCCAAATGCCACTCTGTGCCCCGATCCTCTCCTCCAAATGCCAGTCTGTGCCCCGCGGCCCCCCTTCCAAATGACAGTCTGTGCCCCGAGGTCCCCCTTCCATATGCCAGTCTGCGCCCAGAGGCCCCCCTTCCAAATGGCAGTCTTCGCCCTGTGGTCCAGCTTCCAAATGCCAGTCGGCAGCCTGGATTGCTACAGCCCAGTTTGAAATCCGAGGTCTACTCTTCCTAGCTGGAAACACAGAGGATGAGGCCTGGGATTTTCCTAGTTTCATTCTGGATGGTATACTGTCGATGTGCTCAAAATACTTTTGTGCTTCGTTTAAACGTTTGTTAATGGAAACGTTTTCAGGGGCTGTTGCCCAGAGCGGGCACGCTCAGGATCTGAAAGCTGATCTTGTTCTGTTTCTCGATTGGGGGTGTTTCCCTTGCCATGGGTCATATCCGTGAGTTTGTTAGAGTCTGGTAAAAAATTACTAGAAAAGAAGGAAAAAGCAGATGTTCGCTGGGATGCAATCAAATAAGAACAAGTATTTACTTGACCTTTTACTGTATGCTATGAACCAGGCGTAGCAAGCGGAGAGAACAGCGGTACTTGCCTGCCCTCATGGTGGTGCTGGCATAGTGGGGAGAGACAGACAAAGCACAAACAGGACAAGGGAGTCAATAGCCAGTCACTGTGGGGGTGGGGCAGCCGGCCTCCAAGGGGCCTGAGCTTTCCCGCACTCTCTCCGCTCCAGTCCAGTGACTTCTCTGCGCTTTGCTGGGCATCCCCCTGCAGCCCAAGCTGGGGCCCAACTCCACAAGTTCTGCGGTACCAGGAGGAGCAGGTGGTCAAGCATCTTCATTCTCCCCAACAGGTGGCTGCGGAAACCACAAATCAGGCAGCCTCCAAAGGAGACCAAACCTGGCCTCCCTCTGTCAGGAACCCAGAAGAATTTCCTGGCAGTATCCCTTTCTCTACAGTCACGGACTGATGAGATGTTTAGATAACATCACTGACTCATGGACATGAATCTGAGCAAACGATTCAGCAAATGAGGAGCCTGGTGTGCTGCAATGCGACTGTCACTGACTTTTCTCCTGGTCCTGTTGAATCGTGGATGCATGATGTTTTCTCATTGCTTTGACTGTTTACTTTCTATGACTTGTAGTTTTGTTTTCTCCTTGATTATAAGTGTTAGTTGCTCAGTCGTGTGCAACTCTTTGCCCTATGGACGGTAGCCCGCCAGACTCCTCTGTCCATGGAATTCTCCAGACAAGGATACTGAATTGAGTAGCTGTTCATTTCCAGGAGATCTTCCTGACCCAGGGATCATATCCAGGGCTCCTGCATTACAGGCAGATTGTTTACCATCTGAGCCACTAGGGAAGCCCTGATTATAATATAGGGTTTTGTCTACTGAAGTTGTTCTCAAAGTGTGGACTAGGGACAACCGCGAGATTCCTGAGATCTTTTCTATGAGTCAGTGGGTTCCAAACTAAGTTCATAATAATACTTCTCCCCTATTCCCATGTCTCACAAATATATGGTAGAATTTTTTTAAGCTTCTGAATGAGCAATATTGGGACAGATTGAAGGTGTCAAACAAGGCTGGATATTGGTTAACTTGGTGAAAACAGATTTTATTCAGTAACTGCTGACAGAAGAGGAAATAACTGAGCTCCATTTGAATGAGTACAGAGATGACTGGGCTGTTTAAAAAGATGATAATTATATTTATTTATTTGTTTATGGCTGTGCTGTGTCTTCCTTGCTGTGAGGGTGCTGGGGTCCAGCCCTGGCGGGGTCCGGGGGTCTTGAGGGATGAGTGGCGTCAGCGGAAGAACTGAGCTGAGTCGATGTATGGTGATGGAGCAGTCTCTCTTTATTGCTGTTAGTTTGTGGGATGATGGAGAAGTCTCTCTCGTTTATTGTTGGTTTACAGTTTTATAGCCAAAAGACATCCCCATTACATCATTACATCACCTATCATTCTATACAATTTTTTGTTTTCTACCTTCCATAGCAACCTTATCATTGAGTTTATTCCCCAAACTATCATGAAACATTCCCTTTGCAGAAGTCAGATTTTTATGTAATTAGATTTAACAATAGTATGTTTACCATTTGAATGTCTTCTGTATACTTCATTCAATCATGATAAGTACATCAACCTAAGTAGAAAGGTTACATTTCTCTTATCAGGTACAACTATGTAGAAGCTAGAGGGAAGGGCTAAACTTGAGACTGTTTATTCTAGTAACCTACTTCAGTTCTTAGGGGAAAGAGGAAAGAGGACAAAGAGACAGTTTAGAAAGAGGAAAGAAGACTAAGACAGTTTAGGAAGAGGAAAGAGGACTAAGAGACAGTCAAGCAGCACTGCTTCAGCAATAAAACCCTATTAACCTTATAACTACTATTTTAATGAATTCCTATGTCTACTCTACCCTAAAGCAATCAATATCTCCAACTATGCTGGCCACAGTTACGAGCATTCCTAAGTCCCAATCCAGCCTGATTTCTTCAAGGAAGAGAGCCTCCTCCGTGGAGTGGTCAGGGGAGTGAGAGGTGGAAAGGTGACCCAAGTACGAGCCTTTCTGGTGGTGGCCTTGCCATGACCCCCAGAGAGCTCTTGGTAAACTCCCCAGTAAGGAGTAGTAATCTATTTAAATGTCCCTTTCATTCCTCCTTAGCCCCCGGGGAAGGGGATCCACCTTCCCAGATCCTCTGGTCAATAAGGTCTGGGGGGGTTATCTCAGGACGAATTCTTTCCAACTGGGACTGACCTACTGAGATGAGCCAATGTTCCGAGCATGGAGAGAACTCCCAAGAAAAATACCAGGGTGGGGCTTGCCCAGGATGCCCTGATAAAGAAAGTCAGCTTTTCAATTTCTTTCTTAGTCTCGTGACCCTGTCATCAGAGCAAGGGGGCATCCTGACTGCTCCCACTGGGCTTTTCAAAAAAATAATAATTTTATTTATTTATTTGTTTATGGCTGTGCTGCATCTTCCTTGCTGTGAGGGCTTTTCTATAGTTGTGGTGGGCAGCAGCTGCTGTTCGTTGGGTGAGCAAGGTTCTCGCTGCTATAGCTTCTCTTCTTCCAGAGCACAGGCTACAGGCATGAGAGCTTCAGCGGTCGCAGCCTCCAGGCTCTAGACTGCAGGTTCAGTAGTTGTGATGGGGGCTTAGTTACTCCATAGCATAGAGGATCTTCCCAGGCCAGGGATTGAACACGTGTTTCCTTCTTTGCTAGGTGGACTCCTTACCACTGAGCTACCAGGGAATCCTGAGACTGGGCAATTGAAAGGGAGAATGAGGGAATCAGAAGGGGGAGTGTGAGAGCTCATGGGAAAAATTACAAAGGGTTGTTCAGTGCAAATGTGATTAGGTCAGCTGCATTTGCTGCTGGACATTCTTGAATTTAGGATTCTGTCCTGGAGACTGGAGACAGGCCCCATCCTTCCTGATGGTTGCATTTCTAAGGAGTGGCCTGCAAGTCCTTGAGAAAGACATTTCTGAGTTAAAGGAGACACAAATGCATCTCAAAGGGGCAGAGAAAAGTTCAAAACTGCAAGCCCTTTTTCATCAGTGCTCTAAGGTGGCTCAGTGGTAAAGAATCTGCCTGCCAGTGCAGGAGACATGAGTTTGATCCTTGGGTCAGGAAGATGCCATGGAATAGGAAATGGCAAACCACTCCAGTATTCTTGCCTGGGAAATTCCATGGACAGAGGAGACCGGTGGGCTATGGTCCAAAGGGTCGAAGAGTCGGACGCGACTGAGCATACAGGAATGCTAAGAAAGAGAAGTCAGGAGACTATTCTCAGGTGATGGCTGGAAAAAGACTGTAAATTCTCCTAGCAGAATTTCTCAAGAAGACATTATAATGAGAAGTTGGGAAATTCCTAGCGATATAGCCTTATGCTTAGAAGTCATGGTAGACTGTGGTCGTCTCTTAATACAAGCATTTGGACTGAGTTCTCTCTCCCCACGTGCAACCCCCACCCCCACCCCACCCGCCCCACGGCACTGCGAGGCTTGTGGGATTTTTAGTTCCCCGTTAGGGATCAGACCTGGGCCCTTGGCAGTGAGAGCATGGAGTCCTACCACTGGACTGCCAGGGAATTTCCTGGACTGAGTTCTTATTTGCTGAGAGTTCTGCAGTTCTCAAAGGCATAAATCATTATGGAAATCCAGATGCCTTCCGTCAGGCCAAACATTAAAGAGATTTGCAAAAATAAAAAGCAGTTTCCTACTTTGCTAGCCAGGTGACCTTAAGCAGGTTTTTGCATCTCTCTGAGCCTCAGATACCTCAGTTGTAATGTTAGCTACCTCAGAGGATTGTGATGAGAGTTAAGTAAATTAATGATTTTTAAAAAAGAAAAAATAATTAATTAATTCATGATATATGCAAGGTACTTAACACAAGCCTAGCACAAAGTCAGTACTTGCTCCTGGCGCAGAGCAGTTGATATGTAGTACTCCTGCTATGACATCTATGTATGTAATACGTGATGTGTGGTGGTCACTGGGATCCCCCACGCTGCCAGGGAAAGGCTCCCGCCAAGAGGTGGCCAGACGGAGAATCCTCCAGTGTGGATGAAGAGGCCATCTTCCAGAGGGCATGGCTGGATGGGGGCCTCAGTGTGCAGTGAGCACAAAGTGACTCCTCACTGACTCTGAGCCCAGCATTATGTGGAGGGCTTCCACACGTGCAGGAGACACAGAAGCCACCTTGAGTTATCCACATCTCCCCCACTTCCAGCTAGAGGGCTGTTCCTGCCCGCACATCTCATGTCTGAGACGAGCGAGGCATGGCTCGGTGATACAAGAGAAGCTTCATTTCTCCTCCAGAGATGAAGGGGAAATATGATGCAGCACCCTTGCAGAGTCAGTAAGAGTTCTGCCAATAACTCGACCTGGACATCATTCAGAATGCTTGGTATTAACACATACATTTACATTTTATATTCAGGGTGTGTACAGGAGGGAAAAAATGCAGCATCATTGGCAGCTAGGCCTGGAGCAGCACAAATGGGATTTATGTCTGTGTGATTGAGTCACTGCTGAAGAACGTCAGGGCTGGGGTCCAATCTGTTCCTGGACACCGATCTCAAGCGGGAATTGTACGAATCACATGCGGCATCCACGTATGTAGACAGAGCTGCAGCTTATTTATTTTGGTTGCACTGGGTCTTCAGCGCTGTTGGCGAGCTTTTCTCTAGCTGAGGCGAGTGGGGCATACTCTCTAGTGTGGTCCAGGGGGTTCTCACTGCAGTGGCTTCCCTTGTTGAGGAGCATGGCGCTAGGGTGCATGGGCTTGGCTGCCCCGCAGCACGTGGGATCTTCCTGGGTCAGGGTTCGAATGGGTGTCTCCTGCATTGCAAGGCGGATTCCTAGCTGGACCACCAGGGAAGCCCCCAGAGCTACAGTTTGAACAGTTTAATGGAACAGATACTGTAAATATCACTAGCTGTACTCATGTTTAGGCAAGAAAGCTTAAGCAAAATGGATTCACAGCAGGCCTGAGGCTGCAAGCCTGTGTGCAAGCTTGAGCTTCCCAGGTGGTGACAGTGATAAATGGCTGCCAATGCAGGAGATGTAAGAGATGTGGGTTCAGTCCCTGGGTCGGGAAGATCCCTCGGAGGAGGGCATGGTGACCCACTCCAGTGTTCTTGGCTAGAGTATCCCATGGACAGAGGAGCCTGGTGGGCTAGTCCACGGGGTTGCAAAGAGTCAGACATGGTTGAGCAACTCAGCACACACGCAGCACATGCGCAAGCCTGATCTCTGGCTGGCACCCGGGAACTTGGCGTTTGGTGTTGTCTGCACACTAACTGATGAGGGTTTCTCACTGTGCCTAGACTGTGGAGACAATGTCATTCACACTGAGCATCCGCTGGCCTCCTGGGGGTCTGGATCATGGTACCTGCTGGGCAGGTGTCTGCTGTGCTCTGTATGACCCCTCAGGGGAAGCACAGCGTTGAGACCCGCACACGGATTCACCCAGACTTCGCCTGCCTTTTCCCTTATGATCCAACTGCGTGCACATCCCCGTGATACCACTGCCACAGATCTCAGCCACGAGCGCAACTCTAAGCTGAGTCTCATGAATTCTAGAAAATCTGATGTGGGGATGGCCTTGTGGACCCCCAACAGTTCTATTGCTGGTTTTATCAAAAATATATTCAGCAAAATTTTGATATCTCTCTGTTTAAAAGCAGGAAGAATGGACTTGTGTTAGAAGGAGCCCCTGGGTCACATGTAACACAGGTGTGGTGTTTCGTGTGTGTGTCAGTCTCTCAGCTGTGTCTGACTCTTTGCAACCCCATGGACTGTGGCCTGCCAGGCTCCTCTCTCCATGGAACTCTCCAGGCAAGAAGACTGAAGTGGGCGGCCATCGCCTTCTTGGGGGGATCTTTTCAGCCAAGGGACTGAACCCGGGTCACCTGTGTTTGTGTGCTCAGTCACTAAGTCGCGTCCGACTCCTTGCAACCCCATGAACTGAGGCCCACCACACTCGGACTCTGTCCATGGGATTTCCTAGGCATTCTCTCTTATATCTAGGGGATTTTAAACAAGCCACAAATGTAAGTGAAACTAATGAAAACAAAACAGATAAACGGATATACAACGGTGAGAGTTATTCTTTACAATATGTTGAGTCCAGGGACCTCTCTGATGGTCCAGTGCTCCCAATGCAGAAGGCCTGGGTCAAGGAACTAGATGCCCTATGCTGCAATTAAAATTTTGCATGCTGCAACTTAGAAAAAAATAAAGACCCCGTATGTCGCAATGAATATCAAAGATCTCACCTCCTGCAACTAAAATATGGTGCGGCCAAATAATTAGTCACTTAAAGAGACTGGCCCAGCAAGCTCTGACACTTCCTTTCAGGTGTGTCTTATGCACGTCCCAGTTTGGAAGCACTGGCCTCTGGGGCAAGAACCATTTGAGAAGCAAGGCCTCAGATTCCTGTCACGTGAGCCCACTTCTTGGCCCCTGGAGAGTGTCTGGTTTGACTTATGGAGGGTGAAATCCCTCCCAGAACAGGACCTGAAGCGCTCACGTGTACACAGCAGCTGCCGTCCTTCCGTCCCTCCCCACCCCCCACACGCATCCTTGTGTGATTCCCAGGGGGGCAGGACAGAGGAGCCTGGGGTGCTGCAGTCCATGGGGTTGCAAAGAGTCAGACATGACTTAGCGACTAAATAACAACGTGAAAAGGCAAAGGCTCCCCATTTGGGTGGAGCTGGTTAATGGCACACTTTGCTTTGGGATGAAAAGGGGAAGAACTAACAGTGATGATGGTCTTTGGAATGGCAAAATGAGGAAGCCCTTGTTCTGAAGCACAATACAGCAGATTCCCTAGTTCCTCAGAGCTTTTTTCCCTTTTGTCAGAACATAACTCATTCTCTACTATATTTTTTGCTTACCCACAGCCGGATACTTAAGAGGAGACAACCTGGAGTTTCACAGACAGTCCTTCAATGAACCTGACCTTCCTGCTCCACTTGGTCTACAGCTCTGCCGGGGCAGCTGTGACCTCCACTGCTGCAGCCCCTCTTTACAAGTTCCTGACTTCAACCTTTCCCACTCTGCACCTCCAGGTGCTGTCACCTCACTCAAACCTGCAATTAACAGCCTCTCCTACTTGCTTCACCATTGCGGATTTACATTTCAGCCTTTTTTATGGAGGGCTTCCCAGGTGGCTCAGTGGTTATAAAAAGCAACAAAAACAAACAAACCTGCCTGCCAATCAGTCAGGAAGATCCCTGCAGAAGGAAATGGCAACTCACTCCAGTAGTCTTGCCTGGAAAATCCCATGGACAGAGGAGCTTGGTGGGTTACAATCCACAGGGTTGCAAAGAGTCAGATGCAACTAAGCACACACATACTTTTTTTTTTTTAATGTGCTCCTGAGTTGACCTTAATCAACCACCTGCACACAAATTTTTATGCGCTGTAACATTTTGTATACATACCGCTTTTGGTCCTGTTTTCACTTCATTTGACATTTCTCATATTGCTGTGGACTCTCTTCTGATTAGTCAACCTGAGAAAGTTAGAGCACAACGGAGTCCCTGAGAAACTACTTTAACTCCAATAAAAACCATTTTACAAAACTTCCCATCGTTAGTGTCCCTTCAATTTGTGTTTTTTATTGCTGGTTTACACTGAACACGGCTGGCCCCAAATTCCATCTCTAACACCATCTTCCTCATGTAATGGTTTCTTTTTAGGTGAATGTTTGGAGCTCTGTGTCAGGAATATTTTTCACTTCACTATCACTTCCAGCAATGTGTACTGGGACAATGTCTGGTTGAGATTGGGTGGCTATTTGGACTACAAGAGATTACCCGGTGGGCACAGCTCCATTCTGTTTTCTAATTCCTGCCGAGAGCTCTGACAGTGTTTTTCGTTGGTGGTCATATTCCTAGCTTCTACCTAACTGCAGAAGTAAAAACATTTTAGTGTACAAACAAGTCCTTCCTGCTGCTTTTGGAAACTGTGGGCTCTTGAGTTTTACTGCCAGAGATTCTGATTTAGTAAGCTGAGGGAAGGCTTGGTAATGTGCAGTTTCAACACACATACTCTAGGCAGTTCTGATGCCTGCAGTCATTGGACTACAGTGACAGTCATACCCTGGTTATCTGACGTCTGGTAAAGAAAGTCTGGCAGGGAGCTTTTTCATCTTGATTATTCACAGTTTCTTCCCTACGAGTTTTCTCATGCTGAATAAAGGATGTATAATAACTGAAAGCTCTCCCACACTCACTACATTCACAGGATCGCTCCAGTAAGGTTTCTCTGATGCCTCTTAAGTTGACGCCGCTGGCTCAAGGCCTTTTCACAGTGTTTACACTCATAGGGTTCTCCCCTAGTGTGTGTTCTCCCGTTTTGTAAGGGTTGGTCGATCATCGAAGGTCTTCCCACAGGGCTCTTCTCCAGTATGTGTCCTCTGATGTTCAATAAGCTGTGACCTCTGACTAGAGGCTTTAACACATGTTACACTGACAGGGCTTCTCTCCTGCGTTCTCTGATGCACAATGTGGAGACACCTTTGGCTGAGAGCTTTTCCACAGGGACTGCATTCATAAGGTTTCTCTCCAGCATGTATTCGTTGATGCACAAGCTGAGTTCGCTGCTGAAAAGCCTTCCTTGTCGTTACACTCACACGGTTTCTCTCCAGGATGAATTCTCGAATGTGAAAGGTGAGAGCTCCCAGTGAAGCCTCTCCCACATGGATGACATTCAAACGGTTTCTCTCCAGTATGAGTTCTCTGATGTTCAATAATGTGAGAGGTCCCAGTAAAGGCTTTATCACACTGATTGCATTTATACGGCTTCTCGCCAGTGTTAATTCACAGATGCCTAATAAGCTGAGTGCTTCAAATGAAGGACTTACCACACTATATTCATATCCATAGGGTTTCTCTCCACTGTGAGTTCTTTCATGTGTGACAAAGTCAGAGCTCTGACCGAAGGACTTTGCACAATGGGCGTACTCCTAAGTTTTCTCGCCAGTGTGAATTATTTGATGTACAATAAGGTTAGAGTTCCACCTGGAAGATTTTCCACATTCATGACATTTATATGCTTTTTCTCCAGTGTGAGTCCTTTGATACCTAATGAGTTTGGAACTCTGGGTAAAGGATTTCCCACACTGACTGCATTTGTAGGTTCTCCTCCCATGTGAGTTCTCTGGTGTACAACAAGGTCACAGCTCTGGCTGAAAGTCTTTCTACATCGAGTAGATTCACAGAGCTTTTCTCCAATGTGTGTTCTCTGGTGTACAAGATTAGAGCCTCAGCTGACAGATCTTGCACACTGGTTACGTTCACATGCTGCTTTCCAGTCTGAATGATGTCAGTTAGTGAGAGATAAGGCCATGTGGGAGGCATCGCAGTCCTCCTCTCATCTGAATAGTGCCTCTCCAGGATGACTTATTTCAGGCTGTACAAGGAATCTGTCACATTCGAACAGACTCTCCAAATGCATGGGCTTGTGTTCACTAAGAGACAAGCCATGATTAATGTTTCCATAGTTCTTACCGTCTTTGCTGTTCTCTGCTGAAAAAATTCTATTAAGAAACCGAAAGGAGGTACCATAGTTGAAAGAGTCACTACTGACAGTATAATCATAAGGCTTTTTATTTCCTGTTTCAAAATCTGCAAGTTTATTCGAGTAAATAATCTGCCAGAAGGCTCATCACTGTAATGATCTTCACAGGGCTTCAGATCAGCCCAGTCTGATGATTACTGAAAACGGAGTTCTGTTTCAATTTTTTACCCTGTGAGTTGAGCTTATGGAAATATGTTCTGTGGGTAATGTCAGAGGTAGAAGGCTTAAACTCAGATACTTTTCCTAAGCTCAGGCTCACAACTCCCACCTTGAGCAAAATGTCTTTCTGAGATGCACACTGTTTGATTCAGAGAGCCCTCCTGATTCTTCCCCAGCTGGCCCTGGGAGTGGTGCATTTCTCCTAATGACACCAACCCAGGGCCCTCCTCCTGAACATTTCCATGAGGTAAGATGGCCCTTCCACAGCAATATTCTCTTCAGAAGCTGACTCTGTCAAGTGTAGTCTTCCAGTCTGAAAGAAATCCAAATGGCCTAAATTACTGGAGATGAATTAGAAGGGGAGGGTGGGATGAAACAGACCACAAAGTATAAGAGATATATTTCTGGGTCTGTTTCTAATTTATGGACTGTAATTTCATGCAGGATGTGAAATGGAGGGATGGCTCAGCACACAGGAAATCAGTGTGTGTGTGAGTCCCTCAGTCGTGTCTGACTCTTTGTGACCCCATGGACTATAGCCCACCAGGCTCCTCTGTCCATGGATGCTCCAGACAAGAATACTGGAATGGGTAGCCATTCCTTTCTCCATGGGATCTTCCTAACACACGGATTGAACCCGGGTCTCTTGCATTGCAAGCAGATTCTTTATAATCTGAGCCACCAGGGGAGTCCAGGGATTATCTGGTGGGCCCCAAATGTTATTGCAAGTGTCCTTATAAGAGGGAAGCAGAAGGAAACTTGATACACACAAAGAAGACATTCTGAACACAGAGCAGAGACATGAAGGTGCTGGCCCGAAAGACTGAAGTGATGTGGCCATTGACCAAGGAAGCCCCCCAGCCACCAGAACCTGGAAGAAAAAAAGGAACAGCTTTTCTAATGAAGCCTCCAGAGGGAGAATGGCCTGTGTGCACTGATTTCAGCCCAATGATGATGACTGTGACTTCTAGCCTCCAGAGCTGTGGGAGAGTCAATCTGTGTTAAGTTACCCAGCTGGTAACCTGTTGGAGAAGTCACAGGAAACAAGGTCCTAACATGTGCCTCAACCTCATGACTCACACTCAGTCTATTTCCTGATGCTGGATCTTAAAATGAGACCCCAAGTACCAGCGATGACTTAATATTCTTATTGGACCATTTCTACCATTGCTTCAGGCTGCCCACAGAGGAAGTGGGCAGTGGTTAAAGGGGTCTCTTTAACCACTCCAGAATGGATGCCACAGAGTCCCCAGAGATTTACTGGGGTCCCTGGAGCTGTGTGCTTGGCAGGCGGACTCCACCAGCTGACAGCTTCTGAGGCTCCATCTCCTCAGCAGTAAGCCAGGAATAAGGACGCTTAGCCAAGAAGACTTACTTTGAGGCCAGAATGAATCAGTCTGTGAGCCTCACATGGTGTTTGGCGCATAGGGCACGAGGCATACAAGGTTCTGCTGATTTCACCGCCCTTGCTAGTGTCATGAGAGGGGTTCTTCCCTCTGCTGGACATACTTGCTCAGCTGCTCAGTCGGATCCGACTCTTTGAGACCCCATGGACTGTTGCCTGTCAGACTGTTCTGTCCATGGTATTTTCCAGACAAGAAACCTGGAGGAGATTCTCCTGCAGGGGATCTTCCTAACCCAGGGATCAGACTTGAGCCTCCTGCATTGCAGGAAGATTCTTTACTGCTGAGCCATCGGTAGTAGGCCTCTAACAAAGAGTGCATGGGCTCCCAGCTCAGGAGACTTACGGAGTCCTCCAGGATTCCCCCTTCACTTGTCACTCTGCCCACACAACTGCCCTTTTTAGGTGGGTAGCCAACCACATCCAGAAATATTAAGGCCTCTGTCCAGGTTCCCATCCTTTTTTCCCATGCCTGCCAAGGAGAAAAGCATCTTCCATTCGGCAAAGTATGACTTCCAGGAGGATGTTTTCCTTGTGCCAAACACAGACCTTCTTTCCCTCTTGGGGAAAGCCCTTATCTCTGCCCAACACTCCCACAATCAACACTGTCCTCCTTCCCAAGACCCTGCTGTGTTCCTTTGGGGTGCTGCCTTGGAATCTCTGATGAGAAGTTTTCAAATGAAACAACAACCTCATGAAGGGGAGTGAAAGAGTATCTCAGGGTGAAGGGGAGGAAAGGAATCTTTGCATGGTTAAGCTATGTCTAAGATATGCCTGGTTGTTGAAAAAAATGAGCAAAGGAGGTTAAAATTCTACAGCAGTATCTGCATTAGAATCTTGAAATAAGGAAAACAGACTGTGTGGGTCAGCAGAAAGTAACGTCTAGGGTAGAAGAGAAGAAAGACACTGCCGGTAAACTGACTTCAGAATGATGTCATTTGAGGACCAAGGTTAAGTCAAAGTAGGTAAGACTTCTAAGTAAGAGACAATAGAGGCTGCAGACATGGCAGCTACAGGGTAAGAAGGAGCAGGAGCACATGGGATGAAGCAAACACCTCTAGGCTGGTGAAGGTAGCGTGATGGACATACATGCTGCTTATTGTTAAGTGAAAGCCACCTCTCAGAAAGGACCATATGCTGCATGATTCCAACTACAGGACATTCTGGAAAAGTGCACTATGGAGACAGTCAATTCATCAGTGGTTTCCAGGAGTTAGGGTGGAGGGAGGGATGAACAGGTGGAGCCCGGAGGACTCTCAGGGCAGTGGAGCTGCTCTGTGCACTACCCCAGTGGATACAGAACATCACACATTTGTACAAGCCCACAAGGTGCACAACACCAGAGCAAACCTGATGTGAACTACTGACCTCTGATGGTGATAACTGATCAATGTACGTTCATCAGTTGTAATAAATGTACCAATGAATGCAAGATACTAATAGGGGAAACTGCATGGGAGGGTTGGCATAGAGAAACCCTATACTTTCTGTAAGGATGAAACTGGCTCTAAAAAATAAAGTCTATTAGGTAAAACAAAACCACAAAAAAATCAGAAGCAGCCCAACTAGTCGGGGAGATGACCATATTCTAAAATAGACTGTGGTGATAAATACACGAGCTTCAACTATATTAAGAAACTTTGCATGCTTTATAAAAGTAAACTGTATGGTACGAGAATTGTTTTAATATTTCCATATAGCTGTAAAAATCCAATTAGGCTGACATATAGGGTAGGTGGTGGGCCTATGGGATGAGGGGAGGTGGGAAAGCAGGTTCAGGAATGGCAATTTAGTAGGAATCCTTCTGGAAAGCATGGATTCTCACCACACCTTGGGATCATTCCAAAGTCTGAAAGTGTCCAACGTGGAAGACGGGTGGATACCCAAATGGCAGACCAAAGACCAGCAGGAAGGGGAGGCCTGAGGAGCTGCCACCCTGGATGGAAGTTATGAGGGACTGGAGGAAAACAGGAGGCATGAGAACTTGGGAATGAGACACAGTAGCAGCGGAGTGAAGACCAAAGGGAGATGGGGACAGAAGTGAACTCACATGTGAGACATGTTGACAACAGCGACAAGTGTCCTCTGTGGGTGGGCTGGGCAGACAGCCTGACACGGATGAAAACATGGCTGCTATGTTGGACATGAGGTGGCAGCAGAGAACACCTGAGCAAACGCCCTGAAAGTGGCCTCTCTGCTCCTTGCACTTTAACTGTTGAGCTGCTGGCTTGTTTTCACCTTGGGGAGGTCCCTGTTCCACTCTCCAGTGGTCCTCCCCTTGCTGCAGCTGGGAGATCACATTTGGTTTTGAGAGCAGAAGTCCTGGTCAATGGAGGAAATCAGAGGACTTGGTCTTCTGCTAGGAGATAGGTCCAGCTCTCACCCCTGGGGTCAGATGTGGATAGACTAGGAGGGGCCCCCATCCTCCCAAGCAGACTCCCCACACCCTGAACCACAAGCCACAGACTTTCCCTGGAGGAGGGATGAGCAGCAATACCCAGACCTGCATCTCAAAGGGACCCACTTCCAGCACCTTCTGGACCTGTCCAGGCATACCTGAAATGAGCCGCACCCTGGGTCTGGCGATGGGCAGTGACTGCTTTAATCAGGGAGACCAGGTGACTGCAGGTCTCGAGAGTCACCTCACGGTACACCGTCCTCTGGGCCAGGTTCAAATGTCCCCACTCCTCCCATGTGAAGGTCACAGCCATGTCTTTGAAGCTCACAGTTGGCTGAAACATCACTGGTGTTACCATGGAGCCCTGCTTTCTTGACGAGGGAGTTAAGGATAGGATAGCACAGGGGAGGGAGAACCCCTTGCTCAGATCAGACTCGGACCCAGGTCCAAGGTGTTTTTATTTTTCCCTGGGTATCTCATCTACTGCTAGTTGCATCAGTGATCCTGATTTTCTGCTTTGGGAACAATGGAGACCCCTCTTGGAGATCCTCACCCCCAGCTTCTGTACAATATCAGATTGGAAACCAGTTAAAGAGGATGTTCTAAATCAGGGGTCAGCACAGCCATGAGACAAATCAGGGCTGTGGTGTGTTTCTAGGAAGCTAGTGCCATAAGCTCAATCGCGTCCTCGTGAATCCACATGTGAGCCATCAAAGGGTGACTCTGCCGCTTTACTGGCCCCCTCTCAGCCACCCTCAAGTGGTCTCGGTGAGGTTCAGTGGGCCAGAGTGGCTACCTGTTCCTGGCGGCTCAGCTCTCCTCGCCCTGAAGGGTCCACTGAGCAACCACCATGAAGACAAAGTCTGAAGAGACCTGGCACAGAGACTCAGGTTTAGGGAATGGCTGGCTCATTCACGGGGGACCCTGCACTTCACCCTAAGGCACAGGGCAGCGTTACAAGAACTCTCAGGTGCGCTGACCTGAGGAAGTGGGTGTTACTCCTGGACACATTCCACAGCCATGGAGACTAAGGCAATGACAGCAAAGGTCTCCAACTCACCTGGGAGGGGATCTGCTGAAAATATGCCTCCAGTTCTTCCTCGTACCTGGAGACACTGTTGTGAAGAAGGCAGAGGTTCTCAGAAAGCAGGGCTGGGGTTGGGGGGACAATTAGGGATTTAGCCCCTACCTCAGTGCCTCCACACTCCCAAGTCCACCCCCATGCCCAAAGGCAAGAGCAACCAGTGCCAGCTGAGGACTATCCCTTGGGGAGTGAAGGACAGGGAGGCAGGGCTCTGACCACGTGGTCTTCCTGTTCAAGGCTCTGAGGTCAGCCAAGGCGGCCGAGCTCTCTCACTGAAGAGGGCCAGTCTTCCTAGGTCTGGGCCTGGGCTGTCATAGGCTCAAGGTAAAGGTCCTGAGGCACATGCTGGAATATTTGAACCATAAACCCAAAGACACACAACGGTACCTCAACACTCAGATAAAGGAGGGGCCAGTTTTTCCTGTCATCTCAAGATACTAAATATTAGAGAAATGGAGGCAGTGTCGAAACAATTGGTTGTACAATTTAAAAAAATATCCCGGTGAAACATCAGCCGGTTTCTAAAAATGGAGGTGGGGGAAGGAGACAAGGAGCATATGAAAATCCCCAGGAGGACAACTAGGGGCACTCTGTGAGGGGGTATCATACTTCTGGACCTGCTGGGATGCTGCCCAACTGGCCAGAGGCCATACCTATCATCCCCTGCTTCCCTTAATGCTGTCATTGCTTCCCATACTCTGCTCATCTAGTGTCTTGGCTGCAGTCATGTGACAGTCCCACTAAGACAGCAGGCAGAAATCCTTCCAAATCTTATCCCAAACCCTTCCCCATGTTTGACTCCCTCTCACTCTGTCTATAACAAAAGCACACCCATGCTGCACGCTTGCAGGCGTGCACACACGAACACACACACACACCTAAGAAGAGCGCTCAAGGTTCTATGTGCAGCTATCTTGTTCTGACACTCCTGTCCATCCATGGGCAATCTCCACCATCTGGTCCGCTTCTTCCTTGTTGGAGACATCCCAGGGCGAGGGCTGGGAACACCTCCCCTCCACAGCCAGACTGCCTGCTTTCAAAGTCCTACCTCCACCAGTTACCTCTGGAGGATCCTGAACAGGCCTCCTCAGCCTCTCTGGGCCTCAGCTGCAGAAATCTGCGAGGAGAGCAGGCCTGCTTTGTGGTGTTGCTGTGATAATTACAAGAGTTGCATTTACAGAATTTAACACTTATGCTGACACACAGTAGGGCCACAGCAGATTTAATTCTATTGGTTATACCTGGACATAAAGCTTCTTTCCCTTATGCTGGACCCACCTCTTTCTGGAGCCCTCTCTCCTCTTTCTAGTTTGTTTTTTCCCTGCCAGTGAGGGGGCGGGGTTTCAAGTACTGCCCCAGGCCTTCTGTCCAGCCCAGACCTCCCTCCCAGGCTCCCTACCATTGCCATTCTCTCCTCCATATCCAACCATGCCTCTAAAGACTTGATGAAAAAAAATCGTATTTCACGGCAAGACAAAAACAAGGCAAGAAAATTTAAACATAAACTCTTTATTTGCTCATTTGGGCCTCTTCCCTCTCATTTAGTGTGCATGGTGCATCCGCATTAACCATACCTGCTTAGGGGACAGACAAGCTTCCTTCTTTCTACGGAGTCACAGTGACCCACTACCAGCTTTGTACTGAAGGGCTGGATTGCATCAACTGTCAATTCCTCATCTAACACATGGCCCTTTGTCTCAAAAAATATATAACTGTGCTTGGACCTCTAGGGTGGAACAATCCTCAGAGCTTTCTGAAAAGCTACCTCCTGAGTTATAATCCTCAGGCTTGAATTAAATGTCCCATTTCTTTCTTAGAGCAATTATTAATTTCTTCGTCCACAGACTCAACACAGCTGACAGTGTCCAGGGTTCCCTCATCCTTTGCACTGCGGCCTCCGTCCTGGCTCCTCACTAGAACTGGAAACTCCAAAGTCCTCCTCACACTTTCCGTTCCCTTGGCACCGCCCCCCCCCCCCCCCCCCCCCGAGCCATCCGCCGCCGGATGCTACTATTTACTGAGGCTCTGAAACCCGAACGCCGGCCCTCGCGCTCCCAGCAGTTCTGCGGCCCGCTCCCCACACCTCGTCAGGCTCACCCCTCCGGCCCCTTCTCACACCGATCTCGCCACCAGGGGCAGCGTCACCAGACACAACCCGCACTCGGGTCCGGAGTCGGCCGCGGCCTTTTCTCTGCCAAGACTGCCCGTAATTCTTTGTCCACCAGGACAACATACACTTTCTCTTCAAGCTGAGTTCGAAACCCACGTACCAGGGGAAGAAATGCGTCCACGTACTGGGCTCGGGAGGCCTGTGGGGATGAGGGGAGCCTCCACGCAGCGCCCCGGGCCAGGCTCACCTGTGCGCGCGCGTATTGGCGGCGGCACTTCCGGTAGGCGGCGGAAGTGCGCCCGCTCGGCGTGAGGAACTACAAGTCCCAGAAAGCCGCGCGCCGGGGGCGGTCTTTCTCGCTCCGGTGGCCGGCCTCCCAGTTACCGCCGCAGATGTTACTCCTCGCGGCGGCAGCGAAGTGGCCTTTGGCGTCTGGGCGCGGAAGTCGAGGGAGACCGCCTGCCGAGGAGCACGGAAGAGGTTTTCGCAGAGCCCGCTAAGGCGGGGGAGCCTGCCGCAGCGGGTGTGGGGCAGAGGCCCCGAGGCCGGCCGAGCAGCGGGCGGGGCCTCGGGTGTGTCCTGAGTGCGGAGTGCGCACGTTGGCGGCCGGCCGGCTAGCGGCGCGTCAGCCTACGTGGTTGCTTAGGGAAGCTTGCTTGGCTTTCTCCAGTTGGTCCTAAGTGGGACGGGGGCAAAAAATAGGGAGACTGGCCGTTGGTGAGCAAGTCCTGACTGTTTTGGATTTGTTGCTACAGAGACTGTGGGTCAGAGAGTTCTGTTTTATGTAGTCTGACCATCGTGTGCACATTCAGCTTCACTGCCCTGTGGGGCAGAGACCCACAGACCTGCTAACCCGCCCTGGCTGTTGAAGGTGGGAGAGACCACCAGAAACCTTCCTAGGCCGACCTTCTGGCGGGAACGGCTCTGGCTCTTCATGAACCTCGGGTTATCGTTAAGTTCCTAGATTGTTGTCTTGTGTCTGAATTGCTCCCGTGGCAGTCTTCTTGCCTCGACTCTTCTGGAGTTGACCTTCTTGGTTGCTTTACCCAACTGCCATCGCCTTCTTATCTGCATACTTGATACTTGCTGGCAGGACCCTGCAGTTTGTATATTCTTCTAAGATACTTGAAACCTACCTTCCAAAAAGAGTCTTGATGGAGTAGTGTCACGCCTCATGCTAGTGGACTGAATTAGGCAGGTGTATTCTAACCAAGGAGAAATGACAAGTCTGTTGGGGGATTCTGGGGAAGTTTCCCTCTCTCTCAGAAATGGATACGAGACACTAATGTGTCCCCTTGTGTTGCCTCTGGACAGTGTAGTCTGCATTCAGTGTGTAGACCAGCATTGCCATGCCAGCACCATGAGGAATGCAGCTCAAGAGGCCAAGTCAGCATGCGGAGAATAGCAGAGCAGAAAGATGGAAAGAACCAGACTCAGCAATCGGATCCTCCTTGAGTCAATGAATCAACTAATACTTCTAATTCCCATCTTAGGATTTTTCATTATGGTAAAACAGACGACCTTATTTGTTTTTCTTATAGAAAATTACAAATACACAAGAGTAAAGAGATGTGATGAAATGCCATGCTTTCCCTACACATCACTCAGCTGTATTTATTGTCGGCATTCTGCTTTTTAAATTTATCCCTACCTGCTGTCAGCCACCATTGGGTTATTTTGAAGCAAATCCCAGATCCTTCATCTCACCCATAAATGCCTAAGAATGTGTCTCTAGAAGATGATGGTTTTTTCCAGAATAGACAAATCCATAGAGAAAGTGACTTAGTGGTTACCTACAGCTGGAGGCGTTTTAGAGCAAATGTGAAAGTGAAAAGTCAAGTGTTAGTCGTGCGTTTCTACCTGACTCTGTGGCCCCATGGACTGTAACCCACCGAGCTTCTCCATGGGATTCTCTAGGCCAGAATACTGGAGTGGGTCACCATTCCCTTCTCCAGGGAATCTTCCCGACCCGGGATCAAACCCAAGTCTCCCCCATTGCAGGCAGATTCTTTACCATCTGACTGCTAAGTGGATATCTGTTTCTTTTGGGGGTGATGAAAATGTTCTGGAATTGATTGTGAAACTCTTGAGTATATTAAAAACCATTGAATTGTGCACTTCAAGTGGGTGAATGGTGATTGGTGTGTCAATACAACTGTTAGTAATAAAATTACTACCAACACCTATTAGAAAAAAAATGATAGTGGGGGAAATTACTTAAATATATAACTACAAAACAATACACCTAAAAATATTAGCAATAATTAATATATCCAGAGTTTAAATTACCCACGTTGTCTTTTTAAAAATGTTTATTCAAATTAAGATCTGTAAAAGGTAAATTTACAGGACTTAAGCACACATTAACCCAAGGCAAGGTAGGAACCTATTTCAGCTCTTATATCCACAGTGAAATTGTTGTATTTTAGTGACAGTAATTACCCATGTGATAAGCTTTTCACTGAATACTTTCAATATTCAGACATCACTTAAAACTTACCTAACATAATTATGCCAAGTACTTTCACGGATCCAACATGAAAACTACAGACACAAAAGTGCACTTACTGACACAAAGGTGTACTAAGAGAAACCTTGCCTCTGGCTGCTCCTCCCTGCATCCCTGTCCTCTCCCATTGGTAATGATAAGTTTTGGATTATACTTCCATTTAAAAAGTATAAGTCATACATTCTCTAAGTGTATCCCACACTTGAAGCCTCAGCACTACATACAGTGTTGTGACACTTCATTGTCTCCACCTGACCGTTTGGTGGGCAATTGTTCCCTGGCAACTGCCAGGGCACCGTTGTGTGTCAGGACTGCAGTTCCTTCCACCGGCCCTCTACTGATGACATGTAAGCTGTATTGAGAGTTTTGCAGACAGTGCTGCAGTGGATATTCCTGTGCCTACATCATTTTGCATTTTTGCCAGTATAAATTTGGAATAGATCTCTAGAAGTGGGATATTGGGTCAAAGGTAAGTGTTTTTAATTTTGCCTAATTCTTCTCCTTTGGGGTTACACCTGTTTGCATCCCACCAAAATCACTGCAGATGGTGACTGCAGCCATGAAATTGAAAGATACTTGCTCCTTGGAAGAAAAGTTATGACTAACCTAGACAGCATATTAAAAAGCAGAGACATGACTTTGCCAACAAAGGTCCATCTAGTCAAAGCTTTGGTTTTCCTGTTAGTCATGTATGGATGTGACAGTTGGACCATAAAGAAGGCTGAGAGCCAAAGAATTGATGCTTTTGAACTGTGGCGTTGGAGAAGACTCTTGAGAGTCCCTTGGACTGCAAGGAGATCCAACCAGTCCATCCTAAAGGAGATCAGTGCTGGGTGTTCATTGGAAGGACTGATGCTGAAGCTGAAACTCCAATACTTTGGCCACCTGATGTGAAGAACTGACTCATCTGAAGACCCTGATGCTGGGAAAGATTGAAGGCGGGGGGGAGAAGGGGACGACAGACGATGAGATGGTTGGATGGCATCACCACCTCAACGGACGTTAGTTTGAGTAACCTCTGGGAGTTGGTGATGGACAGGGAAGCCTGGTGTGCCGCAGTCCATGGGTCACAGAGTCAGACACGACTGAGCGACTGAACTGAACTGAACAGTGTGTGGGAGGGCCTGTACCTCACAGTCTTATCAGCTGGTTATGGCATCCTAGTTTTGAATCTTTGCCAATCTGATAGGTAAAAAGTGTTATTTCAAAATAGTCTAATTTGCATTCTATTAATGAATGAGAAATTTTCTAGTTATGAGCATTTTTAATATATTTAAGAAGCATTTTTTTTTTGCAAACTGTTCACATTGTAGCCATTTTTCAGTAGGGTTATTGATCTTTTACTTTAGTTTTGAAAGTTTCTTACTGGTAATAAAAACTTCACAAATTGCAATTTTTGACTGTATCTGTTCATGTTAACAGTGTTCTGGGGTTTTCTTCCCCAATAAATAGAAACATTTATTTTTACACCATCAAATTTATCAGTATTTTCCTTTATTGCTCCTGGATTTTGATTCATGGGTAGTAAATATTCTCAAGTTTTGGGGAGATTCACCCATGTTTCTCCTAGTACTTGTATGTCATATTTTACATTTAAATCTTTAATACACTCAGAATTCATCCTAGTATGAAGTGTGAGGAATGGATTTAATTTTATCTTTTGCAGGTATAAGCTAAATAGTCTATTTTTTTTCTTTTATTATACACTTACTTTACACATGCAATTGAATCGATTTCTGAATTTTCTTTTCTGTTGAATTGGTCTGTTTACTCACGTCCCAGGACTACAGCTTTATTTTTTTTTTAACATTTTTTAACAATTTACTATGTATCAGACATCGTTCTAAGCACTTTACGGTTAAGTTTTTTTTTTTTCTCCCTTTTATTGTTTTTGCCATACAATGCCATGATATCACCATGGGTTTACATATGCTCCCCCTCCAGAAACCCCTCCCTCCCCCCTCCCTCCTCCCTCCCCCCCGGGAAATCTCGATGCACCAGCCCCGAGAACCAATCCTGGGCTGACGATTGATTAGACATATGATAATTAACATGTTTCAATGCCATTCTCCCATATCATCCCACCCTTTCCCTCATTCACAGAGTCCACGAGTCTGTTCTATACATCTGCTTTCCTTTTGCTGTCTCGCATGTTGGGTTCTCGTTACTTTCTTTCTAAATTCCATATATATGTGTTAATATACTGTATTGTTGTTTTTGCTTCTGGCTTACTTCACTGGATAATGGGCTCCAGTTCGGTCCATCTGAGTAGAATTGATTCAAATGAATTTTTTTTAATGCTGAGTAATATTCCATTGTGTATATGTACCACAGCTTTCTTATCCATTCATCAGTTGATGGGCATCTTGGTTGCTTCCATGTCCTGGCTATTGTAAACAATGCAGCGATGAACATTGGGGAGGACTACAGCTTTAAAACTCTGCTTCATAATATGGTTTACTATCTAGTAGAGTTGGCCCTCCACATTACCTTTCATCTTCGGGGTGTTTCTGGCTTTTCTCTCGCTTATTATTTAGCCCTTATAAATTGACAGGTGTTGAAAGAGGAGCTAGTAATAAGAGTAGTAGTAGATTAAGAGTTTGCAGACTACCAGCCTGGTAAAGCACACACGTATTGATTCAGCACTCCTCTTAGCAACCCTATATTAACTTCCCCTTGGAACATGTAGGAAAACCGAGGCACAAAAAGGTTAAGGAATTGAGTGGCACACCTGGTAAGAAGCAAAGCCCAAGATTTTGAACACAGGTCATCTTGCTGCAGAGCCTCCCCCCCGCCCCCGATCCCAAATACATGCCAGTTCTAGACCAGACTGATTTGGAAATCCGAGATTCCCTCCTCTTCTCTGGAAGGTCCATTTTCTCATTGTTCCCTGGGGAGCCCTCAAAGTTAGGGTGCAAGAGCTGAGTGTTGGTGTCACTGGCAGAAACCACTCTGCCTGACATGGATGAGTGGAGATTGTAGGCAGAAACCCAGCACCCCACCCAGGAACAGATGAAACTCTGCTGAACAGCTGTCCTACCAACCAGACCCCGCAGGCTTGGGTGTGCTCCTTAATTCCAGGAACAATCATTGCTCTGTTGGGCAGCGCTGCACGCAACTCCAGGGGGGTGCCCCTGCCATGCAGGACACTGCTCTCGTCTCTTTCCCATTTTATGAGTTTTTAGCGTTTCTTTCTCTTGGTGTCATGAAAGGAACTCCTGCCTTTGGCTGTTCCCACTGAAAAGGCCCCAGGGATCTTCTCTGCCACTTGATAACCTGCTTTATCAGAGGATCATCTGGCAGAGGTAAGACTTCTCAGCCACCTGTTTCTGCATCCTGTGTGAGTAAATGCTAATTAACCTCTAAGTACAATCTCTAATCGTGTCTCATCACCAGTGTGGCCCAGATGATACACTTCTGTTAAGATGTTAACAGGCCTCCTGTGAGAATGCCCACCCTGAGACCCAGCCCTGTATTCCTGGAAACAGTAGCAGTGGAAGAAGCCTCTCTACTCTTGTGCTCCTGGAAATATCTTCTTTGCTAGATGTCCTGTTTAAACAGTTTGAAGGTGGGCACCTCATACCAACTTAACACCTACGATGCACCTTGGAGTGGGGCCAAGTGAACCTAGCAGAGGGCCTCTTGTTGCTGAGGGCTTGATTTCAACAAACAGGAGGATCAAATAGGGAGGGAGCTTTTGGACCCACTACAGAGGCGAGAACAAATGCCATTCTCTTTACGAAGTTATACTGCTGGTGTCAGAAGAATGGCCGAGCAGGCACTCCCATCTCTGAAGAGCTCTGGTTAATGTGTAATGGAGACACACACTGCACATTAGGGAGGGAGAGAGGAGGTGCACTTTGATGTTTAACTTTTTCTTGTTCCTCCCTAAAATACAGATTTTCTTTAAGTGGACGCAGCAAACACTACCTACCAGGAAAACCATAGCCAGCCCGTGGAATGGATCCCAAGCTTGTTTCATAACACTCAGGTGAGATGCACCCAGGAGGTGGGCCGTGGGTTGAAGCTGTTCCCTCCTGAGACAGGCTGGGACCTGAGCCCTGGGATCCTTTGCTGCAGTGCCTGCACCTGGGCAAATGTCTCCTCCAGCAACAAAAAACTAAGAAGCTAAAAGGGACTAAAAACAGCTATGTGCCTACACAGCTGGGGCACGATACAAAAAGACCAAAAACTGAGTAGAAGCAGGGTACTGGCATTCGCCCTGTACACAGCACCACCCAGGGGGTGGGCAGACCACATAGGTGACACCTCCAGCCCAACTCCTGGACACACCCCTGCTCTCTTGTCTCCTCAGGAAGCCAGCAAGGGAAGCTGTTTCTTGTTTTCCCTCCCCTGAGCCGGAGCACAAATCCCAGTAAAGCCTTGCCTGAATTTCTCATCTGGTCTCTTATCTAGAACTTTCACTTCTGTGATGAGATTCTTCAATGGATTTCAAGTCTCCTCCAGAGGAACTACTGGGTACACTTAATGGTAAGTCCCTGGGAAACCCAGGGATGCTAGGAGGTGCGGCTGTCACACACTTCCTACTTCCCAGAAGCCAGGTACACTTACCTTCTCAGTTCCTTATCCTGCTTCTTCCTGATATCCTCAGACAAAGGAGATAGTCCACACGATTCTAGTTTTGTTCTGGTTTTTTAAAATGTGTTAATTATCATAGGAACATTTAAATATTTTTAAATGGGACCAATCAACTATTTACCCATTCCACTTTTATTCTTGTCCATGTGCAAACATTTTTTTAAACATTTTACTATGACAGCAAGATCACATACATAATGTATTTTTCACATATAGAATTTGCATAAAACATTAGAAACTATAGAATCTGAATAAAACAGATTAGAAACTATGCAAATATCCCCAAGCGGTAAAATATCTAAGTAAAAAAAAACATTGATATTATAAGTAAAAAAGAATTGATGCTACATTTCCATCAACTGTTTCAATCTTTAATCATCTAAGGAAAAGTTTCCCCATATCAGTGCCTGTATTATTTTATTGTCCTTGTTCCTTCTCAAATCTAGGCCTCAGTGCTATTAAGAACACTATCTAGTTGATCAGCTTTTGTAGGGCTGTCTTTTAAGAAGTCCTACAAAAGCAGAGGAGCAGAGATTGACCATATGTCATTATACTAAAAACTGTTACTTAATAGTTTTCTTCAAGGATGAGTTCTCTGGATATGCAACAAGGGAAGAGCACCACGCGAAAGCATAAGGTTTTCTTCACTATGAATTCTTTGGTGTTCCATAAGCCAGAATGTCTGCTGAAGGCTTTTTCATGTTACATTTATGTGGGTTTTCCACCCATATATGAATTTTCTGATTCACAAGAAGATAAAAATCTCCATCTGAAGATTTCCCACATTGGTTGCATTTACAGAAATTCTCTCCAATATGGATTCTTTGATGTACAATAAGGTGAGAATTCCATTGGGAATACTTTTCCCGTGACATTTATGAAGTTTTTCTCCAGTGTGAGTTCTCTGAAATGACACTTCAAAGTGAGAACTCCAACTGAAGCATTTCCCAACTAATTACACTTTCACATTGAAGAGAAAGGCTTCTTTCTCATCAGTGTGAGTTCTTTGATGTGAAATTATGTCAGGGCTCTGAAGGAAAGATTTCTTATATTTACTCATTAAGACTTCTCTCCATTATTCTTTCTTTGATAGACATTAAAATAAACCAAGTGACTGAAAGACTCCCCGACTGATGGTAACAGAACAGTTTTTTTCAGTGTGAGTTTTCTGATGCCTAATTAGTTGACAGCTCCCGCAGAAAGCCTCCCACATTCATGACATTCATGGGGCCTCTCTGTAGTGCAAATTACGAGATGTCAACAGGTGGGAGCACCAGGTGAGAGGCTTCCCACCACTGAACACGTTATGCAGTTGTGCTTAGGTATGAGGTCTTTAATGTGCAACCAGATGAGAACTCCACTTAACTCTCCAGTGTGAGTTAAGTCTTATAATTCTAATTCTAGACAGAAACACACCTCCAATTTTTAAAGTGTCCCTTGAGGGACTGTTTCAAACTTGACACTAACCTCCAGTAGGTCTTGACATACACAAACACCATGAACAATACTGGAAGTAGTGGCAATTGTGAATGAAGGGCTAGGAAAAGAAGGAAGACCATACAATTTGGTGGATGAAGATCCTGAGGAATTGGCCGCCCATTAGCTCATCCCACACTCTGAAAAAGCCCCGCTCTCATACACCAAAGTCCTTATCTGACCTTATTAGAGCCCTGAAAATAGCTTCCATCCTTTCTGTTTCGGCTTCACCTTTTTGTTTTCCATTGGCTATATTTTTCCAATTACAATCTGAGCCCCTAGGAGCTGGATGATGACTCTCACGTGGCCTTTGAATTCTTTTCTGTAGGCATTCAAGGTCTGCTTGCTGAGCAAATAACTAAATATGTGGATTTCTTGGCTCTGCCCCCACAAATAGGAAGAAGACTGCCAACCTGGGAAGGTTATTGTGCACACAAGGAAGATACTGAAGCCATATGGGAGCTCTCTTGGTTGTCCAGATGGTTGGCATTCATTAAATTCCAGCTCCAAAAGAACAGCTGTAATGGTGGTGGTTTCTGTGTTCTGTGATCTGTGGATATGAGGCAGAAGAAAGCCACACCTTAGCCTGTGAACGGGACCCTTCTCCATTTTCTCCAGCCTTCAGCTGACATAATGTAATAAATCCTGCATCACCTTATCCTATGTTAAGTGTGAAGTTTTACATTCACATCAGAGATGAGGCTTCCCTGGCCTTCTGAAGCAGTCAACTTACGACATGAAGTTACCCACAGCCTGAAATCTTTCCCAAGTCAGCCTTTCTTTCATGTTTCCTTTAGTGACAGAGTGGTGAGTTCAGAGCGTCCTGCCATGAGACTAGGGCACTGCTGGCCCTCCTGGTGGCAACACCCACCATTTCCCTGGTTGATCATCCAGGCTGCTCATATAATCCTGACAGGTGTCCATTCACCTAAAGGAGGTTCGTGCAACACCAGCCCGCCTATCTGCTGATCATGCTCCCAGAGCATTTCCTTCACCTGCCTCCCCACCCACTCCCCTTATGCATGCGGGGACAACTTTCCACGTCCACCCAGGGCCCATCCTTTTAACATTGCTTCTTTTAACTAAGTTATTAGTGAAAAAATGTTTAATTAAATACATGGGAAAAAACACACAGAGACCCTACTACAGAAATATAGTTTATTTATCTCTGTTCTCTTTTAACCCTTGTCCATAGATACTTTACCACAAACATCAGTGCACAGACTTCTCGTTTTTTTAAACTCACAATATAATCATTTTTAGGTTTCACTAGTATCACTTTTAACAACCAATGAACAAATTAGAACAGCAAATCAACTGAGCAAAAACCTAACAGCGAGTGATGTAGTCATCAGCAGTAACTCCCCGCCGGTTTGCTTAAGTGCAGGGCAGCGTCCCTGGTCGTCCCTTGGTCTCCAGGATTTCATCACCAGAGACTTTTCATTCAGATGCGAATCCCAGTGCTGCAAAGGTGCTGTCTCCTCAGACGGCTTGAGGGCCAGGAGGCAGGCTATTTCTTCCTGCATTTCACCCTGCTGTGCGTCTTCTGGTGCCCGCTCAGGTGCGAGCTCTGCGTGAAGGCCTTTCCGCACTCGCTGCAGGCGTAGGGGCGCTCGCCGGTGTGAGTCCTCTGATGCCGGATGAGATGCGAGCTCTGGCGGAAGGCCTTGCCGCAGTACCGGCACCGGTAGGGCTTGGCCCCGGTGTGGGTCCGCAGGTGCTGGGAGATGGCCGAGCGGTCGTTGAAAGTCCTCCCGCACTCGCGACACTCGAAGGGCCTCTCCCCGGTGTGGAGGCGCTGGTGCTGCCGGAGCGAGGAGCTCTGCAGGAAGGCCTTCCCGCAGTCGCGACACACGTAGGGCCTCTCCCCCGTGTGGATCTTCTTGTGCACCGAGAAGTAGCGCGGATTCCGGAACGTCTTCCCGCACTCGCTGCAGCGGCACAGCCCGCTCCCTTTGTGCACGCGCGTGAAGGTGAGCTGCGGGGCGCCCCGGGCGCAGGCCCGCGCGCCGCCCCCCGCGGCCCTCCGCTGCGTCCTCTGCGGCCCCGCGGCCCTTTGAAGCCAGGGGTCGCGCTTGCGCAGGCGCCTTCTAGGAGCGGCCTTCCGGAGGGGCCCGCGGCCGCCGCCGGGGCCTGTGCTCGCCCGCGGCTGGGGGCTGTCCCCGGGCGGCCTCGGAGGGCGGGCGTTTTCCGAGGTGCGCGTCCCGGGTTTCAGCGCCGCGTCGCAGACCCCCGGGGCCCCGGCCGGCAGGGCCTCTCCGCCGGTGGAGGGCCGGGCGTCCTCCTCCTCCAGGGGGCCGGCGGGCCCCTCCTCAGGAGGGCCGGGCGGCGGCGTTACCTCCTTGCTGTCCAGGGTCGTCTCCCACCCTGAAAGAAACCCAGACGTGTGGACCGCGTGGAGAGAAAGTGCTGGAACGGGTTGATACAACGACACAATCAGGTGTCCAGAAGCTCCCTCCCGCCCTAAGTTGAAGCAGCGGAGCTACACCGAAGGCCTAGGGGTTTGGACAGCCAATCAGTCCTTCACTGGACCTGAGGAGGCCTCTGTCCACACCTTGCCAGCCCCGCCAGGTCTCTGGCGTCAGCTAAAGGCCTGGAGGCGGCAGGGGACTCTTGAGGGCACGCGCAGGCCTTGCGCTGGGCCCAGAGGAGGCATGAGCCTGGACTTGGAGCCTCTGGGGCACCCCAGTCCTGGGGACGGTGGCAGGGCCTTACCCACAGACACCAGGTGTCCGAAGGTCTCCAGCATCACGTCGTGGTACTCAGTCCGCTGCGTCGGGTCCAGCAGCCCCCACTCCTCCCTGCTGAAGTCCACGGCCACGTCCAGGAAGGTCACAGGATCCTGCAACGTCACACACGGTGTGTCTCAGCAGGAAGGTCAGAGTCCTTGGTAGGTACAGAAGAGAGGCTGGCAGGGACAGTCCAACAGAGCTCGCTGTGCTGGCGCTCCCCAGCTTTGGTGGTTTGCTGGGAAACACGGCCTGGGGCCCGGAAGAGGTCCACTGAGTGTGTCCTGGTGAAACCAGAGTCTGGGCCCAGGCGGGAGTTCCTTCACAAGGACTCCAAGTGCCACAAACGAAGTGCTTCCACTCTTGCCCCATGACTTCCCACAGGGGACCACCCCTGAGGCAGCGGCAGACCAGCTGCAGTACAGTCGGTCCTTTCAAGATGCTGACCAGGACTCTGGGAGAAAGAATTCTTCTACTGCCCTATGTCTGGGAAGCACTCTACCCACAAGGGGCAGAGCCTGCTTGAGAAACAAGAGGCTGGAGCACCTGAATACAGCCATACCTGAAGCCTGCCTCAGACCACTCATTACATGAGGCCACTTCTGTGCTCATGCCAGGTGTCAGCCTTGACCAAGGCCACACACACACCATCCCCGGCCACTTTCTGAGCCTCAATAGTTGCTAAGACAAAGCCAGTTCTATTTTGTCTATACCCTGGTTCTCGTTATTTTGAAAAAAATACCAGGCTTTGTTTCAGTCAAACACCTAAGTCTGTTTCCAGAGAATGAAGTCTTTTTTGTTTTAACTGAGATCCAGCCATCATCTGCATGCCAGGGCTCAAGGCTGCCTGCCTCTCACTTGGCCCTTCTTCCTCTTCCGTCCATATTTCCTGACTCCTGGTCACTGTGTCCCATCATGGTCTCCAATGACATTATGGACACTGGAGGGCAGGCCTGCCCGGGAAGTCAGGACCAGAAAAGGAAGTGTGACACTCCCCACTCACCTCAGGCAGTGCCTTCTCTGGCCAGGTGGCCGTGTGCTTCTCCTGCTGAGCTGCGGGAGGGAGCGCCCCAGGTGGGCCCTGGGTGGGCAGTGCTGGGAAGAGATGTCAGCACAGGGTGAGCAGGCTCTGGGACGCCGGGGCCGGCACCCACCACAACTCATCCCACCAGTGCCCCTCTGACCTGTGCCCAGACCCCACGTGTGATCCCAGGGCACCTCGGTCCCTCCTACTGGCCCCTCCCCCTCCAAGGACTGTTCTGGAGCCAGTCCCTCCACTGAGGCAGCCGCATCACCTCCACACCACCTCAGCAGCTGGCTTCACACCTTCTCAAACACAGAGACCCCACTGCTGGCCTCCAAGTCCTCCATCCCTTCCTCCCTCCCTCCACCCTCCCCACAGAGGGTGGGACTTCCTCTGGCTGCCAGAACCAGACTCATTCCTTCAAACACATCTTGGTGCAAATTTTACCAAGTTTCTTTCACCTTAGAAACAGCTCTGCCCAGCTTTGTGATGCTTTGATGTGAGTCTACCTATGTGTCTCCATAGTCCTTGGGCTTCTATAATGATGATGCGCCCCCCAGGCCCCCCCACCACTATCAAGGGGACACATATGACCCAGACCAGCCCGCCAGGCTGTTGCTTCCTCCTGGCCAAAATGGCTGGATCAGGGACAAACCTCGGCCCTCCAGTCAGCCGATGAGAGCCAAAGAGGCACCTGCTGTAACACAGAGGAACAAGAACTCCCACGCTGGGAGCGCCTACATGGAAACAGTGTGCATGTGAGTGAAGCTACCAGAGGTATGGGATCTGAAGACATTTGGAACCCCTGGGTCTAGCCATGTCTGAACCTGAATCACTCTGGAAATTCTCAATAAATTGTATTTCTCCCTTGGACTACTCTATCCAAGGGTTCATAGTGCTCATACCCAAGAAGTTCAACAGATATGCTGACCAAAAAATGCAGAGTTCCTTGGAAAGCCTATTCCATCATCTTCTGTAACACTGACCGGTTTTGTCCACCCCCGTGGTGTGACACGGACTCGCTGACTTCCACCTCACGAGCTTGACAGCCGTCTTCCTGGCACCTGTGTCAGCTCCCTAGTGTAACAAGCTGCCACGACAGTGGCTCTAAGTAACACGAGTTTGCTGTGTTACAATTACGGAGATCAGAAATTTGACACAAACTCAAGGGGCTAAAATCAAAGCACTCCCAGGGCTGTATTCCTTCTGGAGGCTTAGGGAGAATGTATTCTTTGCTCCTTCTAGTTTCCGGAGGCTCGCTGCTCATGACACGTTCCTTTCAGCACCCCTGCTTCAGCTGTCACATCTTCTACTCTGATTCTGATCCTCCTGCCTATCTCGCAAGGATTCTCGCAATGACCCTGGGTCCTTCCAAATAATCCAGGTTAACCTGTCCGTCTCTAGATCCTTAACTTTATCACATATGTGAAGTCCCTTGTCCCTTTTGCCATGTGAGGTTCAAGGGGTTCCAGTGTGGATACCTTTGGGACTCTCGGCCTAAAGACCACAGCACCCCAGACTCGGCGCACATGAAGAGACCATTCCAGGTGCTGCCAGCCCCACGCTCTCCCCTCACCTGCTTTTCCAGGAAGCCCTGTTCTCTGGATGCCACTCTCCAGGTTCAGATTCCCCCCAGCCCTCTTCAAGCATCAATCAGTCAATCATTCATTCACTCAAGAAACATCTTTAGTACTCATCACGGACATAGAAAACGGAGGTGAGCAAACAGGTGTCCATGCTCCGTAGAACTCAGCCTAATGGAAATCAAGTCTCATCAAGGCTGGATCCCCAAGACATCCCAAACTTGTACCATCTCCCTGGCCCACGGCTACCATCAGCCACTCCACCCCATCGCTGTCAGATGTATGTTCATTTGTCAGACTCCCACCTCTAGGCTGGAGGCTTGCTGAGCTCACAGGTCCATGAGTCCTGTCTGTCTCAGTCATCACCCTATCCACTGCCCCCAGGGAGTGTGTGATGGTAGAGGCCGCGCTAGAAACACAGACGCCCGTGGCTGAAATGGATGCCGCAGGGATCCCAGAGGGTAAAAATGAAGCTTATTATCTGCTGGCTTCCATCAGAAACGTGTGGAGGCTCATTCAAGAATGCAGTGCCAGGGTGGGAGGGAGGTTGTAGCGGGAGGGGACATATGCATACTTAGGGCTGACTTACACCGGTGTACAGCAGAAACTAAAACATCGTAAAGCAATTATCTTCCAATTAAAAAAAAGGATGCAGTGGCAGGCCCCACATAAGAGCTTCAGCAGCTTTAAGGTCAGACATGAGACCTTCCATTTCCACAAATAAGTCTGGGGATGAGGGTGTTCTTAAAGTCCTTTGACCTGGCGGTAATGACAAGTATGTCAGCAAGGAAACATCTAAGGCAGGGGTCCCCAATTTCTGGGTCGCAGACAGGAACCAGGCCACACAGCAGGAGGCGAGTGGTGGGTAAGAGAGCAAAGCTCCATCGGCTGATCCCCATGGTTTCCATTACAGCCTGACCCACACCCTCCATGCCTATCTGTGGAAAAACTGTCTTTCACAACATTCCTTGGTGCCAAAAAGGTTGGGGACTGATGACTGAAAATTCTGGTCCCCCAAATGGGGTTGGAAAAGGGGAGGAAGCAGATGCCCTTGGCCTGGATGGAGTGGGCGCCACCCTTCTGCCACCCGTCAGGAAGCCTGGGTTCCTTTGCTCCCACCATCAAGATACCCTCCCAGGAGCAGCCATCTTCCCACCCTTCCATGGAACTCACTCTCCTCCTCGGAGATCCAGGTCACATCCTCCACCAGGGCCACTGCCTGCTGGCAGTCCACTGGGTGCTGTGACTCGACCCACAGCCGCAGCTTCTCCGGCAGCGCGCCCAGGAACTGCTCCAGCACCAGCAGCTCCAGCACCTGCTCCTTGGAGTGCGCCTCGGGCCGCAGCCACTGGCGGCAGAGCTCCCGGAGCTGGGCCAGCGCCTCGCGGGGACGAGCCACCTTCTCAAAGTGGAACCCCCGGAACCTCTGCCGAGCCGTCTCAGGGTCGGCCGGAGGCTCACCCAGATGTTGCGGGGGCTCCCTGAGAACCTCTGGGCTCAGGCCCTCATCTTCAGCATACAAGGCCCGGATCTGGGCATTCCGGGGAACAGCCACCTCCTGGTTCAGGGTGAGGACTTCAACCACCTCGATCTTCATCAGCGAATTCCCAGCAGGACAAGGATCCAACTGAGGTTCTAACTGAGCCTCAGGACACTCTGCAAGTTGAAAACAGAGCAAGAGAGATGGCAAAAGAAAAAAAAAAAAACGCATGAAAAGTTTCGCAACCTTGTTAGCCACCAGGAAAATACAAGTAAAAAACCACTGTGAGATACAACTTCCCAGTCTCTAGGATGGCTATTATCAAGGATGGGTGGTAACAGCTGTTGGTGAGGACGTGGAAAACCTGGAACTCTCGAACACTGGTAGTAGGAGTACAGACTACTACACTACTTTGCAGAACAGCCTGGTAGCTCCTCAACAAGTTACACACAGAGTTAGATCATGATACACAGGTTTCAATCCAAAAGAATTAACAACACATGTCAACACAAAAACTTGCACAAGAATGTTCACAGCAGCATTATTCATAATTGCCAAAAAAGGAAAAACAAATGTCCATCAAATGATAAATGAATAAACAAAATAAGATCTATCCATACCATACCTCTGTCTTTGGCAATAAAAAGGAGTGAAGTTTTGATACGTACCACAGCATGAATGAACATTGACAACATTATGCTAAGTGAAAGAAACCAGACCCAAAAGGCCACATACATATGGTTCTATTTATACAAAATGTCTAAAATTGACAAATATAAAGAGAGGAGATGAATGGTTTTCAGGAGATGGGAGATTTGAGGGGGTTGGGGGTGACGACTTCTTTAGGATATGGAAACCGTTTTGAAATGAGATCATACTAATGGTTGCACAACCTTGTGAATATAATAAAAACCATTGAACTGTTACTTTCAAAGGGTGAACTTTATGATATATAAATTATATCTCAACACAGAATAACAACAACAACAAAAAACCCCAAGAGACAAGAACCATGTTGCTATATATGCCTGCAGCCATGAGGTGAACTGAACCTGATCCCACCTCATGGGGCCAAGAACGGAAATATCTGGGAAAGGCAGGGATGCTGGGTCTTGACATAGAGTCCAGAGAGCATTTGCTAGACAGAACTCCAGGATGGCCCTGAAATGCTAAGGGAAGTGCACAAAGTAACAGGAAACAAGAAAGTTCCCTACAACTCCAAGAAGGAATGTTAATTCTGAATGACTTAAAGATTTAAAAAATAAATTTGAAAAGGTAAATAACACAAATTATGATTTCCTTTCAATTAGACTTGTTTTATAAAGACAGAAATGGCATGGCTAATATCAAGAGCAAACCAGTTCTTTCACCCTTGCTATTGTAAGTGGTTAAGCACAGCTCTACCTGGGAAGGAATTTATAGCACGAACTCAAAGCCTAACAACGGATGCCTAGGAACTGTACCAGACTAATCTACTTATGATCAGGGAGCCATCAAGAGATGAATACATGACTTCTGTGATACCCAGAGAACGAACACACAGACAAAGGCCAGCCAAAATGAAAGTGAAAATGAAGTCACTCAGTCGTGTCCAACTCTTTGGGACCCCATGGACTGTAGCCCGCCAGGCTCCTCCATCCACGGATTTTCCAGGCAAGAACACTGGAGTGGGTTGCCGTTTCCTTCTCCAGGAGATCTTCCAGGACTAGCGATCAAACCTGGGTCTCTGGCAAGAGCCACCAGGGGGCTTTCTCAAAGGCTCAGTGACAGGGTCCGAGCCCACGTGCCAATGCGGGAGGCATGGGTTCCATCCCTGGTCCGTGAAGATCCCGCATGCTGCGGAGCACCTAAGCCTCTGTGTCACAAATAATCAGTCTGTGCTCTAGAGCCGGGGAGCCACAACTACTGAGACCACGTCCTGGAGCCCGGGCAAAGAGAGAAGCTGGAGCACCACATCAGAGAGTAGACGCCACTCTCTGCCCCTAGAGAAAGGCCAGCGCGGCAACAGCAAAATACAAGTATTAAAAATAAATAAATAAATAAAAAAGGCTGGCTGAGGGGCCCAATGGACAAAGCATTTCCCTCAATTGGACTCATCATCGCAGCCATCCTGGCAGTCGGTAGGCGGAGGGGCCCTGGCAGGGCGGCTCCTGTTCCAGCCCAGAAACGGATTCTGGCTGAATGGAGCCCATGCTGAGCCTCTGATCCACCTCAGAACAGCTGTACCAGCACTTACCCAGCTGCTATACCTCAGGGTGGCCCAGGATTCCCAAGATCCCCACCAGGGAACTGATCTGAATACACAAAAAGAGTTCACAATGGACTCCTAGGAGCTTTACCAGACTAATCTACTTATGAGCAGGGAGCCATTCAGAGAGGAAGACATGACTTCTGTGATACCTAGAGAATGAACACACAAAGGAAAGCCAGTATAAGACAACAGAACTCCGAACTACAACCTCTGTGGCAACAAGCCCAGCTCTCAGGACTTGGTTGATAACTTCCAGTTTTCCTTCCTGACCCCCAAGCCAATAATCTCCAATCAGAACCTTCTCTTTTATTTCACCATGATCTTCCCCCTCCCAATCTGCTTTACTCTCAGCTGAGTTGGTAAAGAATCTGCCTGAAATGCAGGAGACCCTAGTTCAAATCCTGGGTAGGAAATATCCCTTGAAGAAGGGATATAGGCTACCCACTCCAGTATTCTTGGGCTTCCCTTGTGGCTCAGCTGGTAAAGAATCCACTTGCAATGCGGGAGACCTGGGTTCAATCCCTGGGTTGGGAAGATTCCCCCGGAGAAGGGAAAGACTACCCACTTCAGTATTCTGGCCTAGAGATTTCCATGGAGTGTGTAATTCATGGGGTCGCAAAGAGTCGGACGCGACTGAGCGATTTTCACTTCATTTCACTTCAAACACAAAGGATGGTGGTTGACCCCCCCCCCACTAGATCCGACTCCTGAGTAATAGCCTCTGCATGTCCTCCTTTGAGTGGGTGTTATTTCCGTAACACTCACTTCCTGAGCAATGTGGTAAATGATGGAGTAAAACTGGAAGACACAGGTAGTACTAAAACACAGGTCAAGAAAATTGTGAAAGATTCCCATGTAAGCATTATAAAATTAGTACACTGATTTTAGGGGGACTAAGACAACATTGGAATGTTCCTGTCACATGCAGTAAAAAGCAGAACAGGAAATTACTGTTGAAAACGAGTTCCCGTAAAAACGACTTCCCTGCCGAGTTTAACCTCTCTTATCCAAAACTGTATCCCTTCTTATCCCCTCTGACTTCAATTCCGCGCTAACTGAACATCAACCAACCAGTGTCAGACGACCAAAACTGCTGTGATCGATAGCATCGTCCTTTAACACAAACTGAAGCTGTCTGTCCAGAGCAAGATGAGCTAACAGATCCTGGAGCTATGGATCACCTGGCCAGAGACGTCGTGATAAGTCGTGTCCAATTCTGCAATGGCATGGAGCCTACCAGACTCCTCTGTCCATGCGGATTCTCCAGGCAAGGATACTGGAGTGGGTTGCCAAAAAACAGGATTAAGAAATGTCCAAAAAACGATGATTAACCCCAGCCGCTCCATTCTTTCCTTTTAGAACTCTCCTAGGATTTGTCTCCACGTAATAAACCTTTACTTTGCTGCAAACTCCCGCTGTTGGAGTTTGGCTTTCTACGCCTGGCGCACACGAGCTCAGTTACGTTACTGTGGAGTAACTGCAGGTGCTTTAATTAAAAATAAGAAATCTGAAAGCGACTAGGAGTAGCGGCTGCTCGTTCGCTGTCTCCGAGCCTCCCCTCGCCGTCCGTGGCTGCGCACTCGGCGGCGGCGGCTCAGAGCTGCCTTCGGCAGAGCCCACGGCCACAGCAGACTGCGTACGCAGCGCGCCCGGCCCGCCCCGTGACGGGGACGGGGAAGCGGTTAGACGCCCACGCTCCCTCCACAGCCAGCGCGGCTCCCCTCCAAGCTCTAAGCGCCTGGGGCCGCGACTTCCGGCCTGGACGGAAATGCGTCACGCTCCCGCCGCACTACAACTCCCAGGAGCCTCCAGGCTGCGGGACTTCCGGCGCCGCCACGTTGAGGCTTGGGGTCGCTCCGAGGCCTTGGCGGGGTCGCGGCGCGCCTTCTCCCGTCGCGCCCCGTCTCCCGGCCTCCCTGGGTCGGTGCGGCGGAGCCCCCACACCCTCCCGATCGCAAGTCTGTCTAGATGGGTGACGCTGGGGTCGGGCGCGCGGCCATTCCTCGAGTCAGGAGCACCTGGATCCCCGCCCCCACATTCTTTCCCTGTCTCCTTAGGGCTTTTGTCTTCCTTTCTCCGAATTTTCTGATTACACACCTCGGCTCGGCAGCGGCCTCCCCGGGCCTCGCGGGCTTTGCCCGTTGCTGGCGCGTGACCCGACGAGCCAGCTCGGGGTCAGAAGTCGCCCAGTGCCAGCTGGGGCCGCCCCGTCCAGACTGGCCTCGGGCGCTCCAGGGTTGAAAACAGTTCCTGGGCCACGCTGTCACTTAACGGCCGCCGCCCAGTCATTCCTTTTCTACTTTTAAAGTGACTTTTCCCTTGATGAAAATCATGACAACCATTTGACCTTCCATTTCCAAACCCTTCCCCCGGCTTCCTCTCAAATAAGGCTTTGAGTTAAGTTTCACGTGGATGCTTGCCTACTGCAGTTCATACCTGCATTATCTTGAGCAGTTATTTAGTTTCCTTCGTGTTCCTCAGGATTTCTGGAGGCTTATTCCCGCCTCGATGGACAGGAGTTTGAGTAAAGTCTGGGAGTTGGTGATGGACAGGGAAGCCTGGCGCGCTGCAGTCCATGGGGTCGCAAAGAGGCAGACCCGACCGAGTGTCTGCACTGAACTGATTGCCGCCTCCCCGCCCATTCATTCTTGACTTGAAAGCACAGCTCACTTTTCTTTCAATTACAGCTCTTAAGGCTTGGAATTTCTCTGAGGATAACAAGGTGGGGCTCCCTAGCAGCTCCGTGCTGGGCCACAAGCACCATTTTTGAGCACTAGTCATGCATGACACTTAAAAACCTTCATTCTCTAGACTGTTTAGTAGCTTTTTAGTTTATGAAATTTACGTTTTTTATTCCTTGGTTAATCAGAGGAATTTTTATTTGCTGCCTTCTGCCTTAAAAAAAAAAAAAAAAGGTGGGTTCTTTTTATTCTACTTCATTCTCTCTAACCCAACCCCTTCTTTAATCTGGATCACACATTTACTTCCTCCTCATCGTTGCGGGGACCAGGGTGTCCCTGCTGTAGCAACCCTTCATGTGGACACTGGTTATGCAGTTATCATAAACACCTTCGGGATGCTGTGCAGTACCTGAAACGGCCGTGAGCCTGGAAGCCAGTGGGTAAGTGTCACTCCAGGCTCCGCAGTCCTGTCTCATCTCAGGAACAACTCCCCAGTCCCTCTAAAGGTAACCCTCACTGCTGTCTGTATTGGCCCCACTCGACAGAAGGAAAGCTCTGTGTACTAGCTAGCAAGGCTGAAACTGGATCCACACCTCACTCAGGCAGGGCTGACTGACCTACCCATCAGCCGTGGGCGATGCATAAAATGATCCCTCAGCCGCAAGTCCCAAGTGCTGGCTTTCAACCCACCAGCTGAAAAACCCTTTGGGGTGGGGTAGGTTTGGGGGAATTTAGCCCCCTCACCAGCAATTCCCTATCTAGCTAGGGGGCTGTTTTACAAATTCACTGAGCCTTTGGGCAAAGGGCTTAATCCTCTGGCCTCAGTTTCCCCACCCTAAGTGATTAGGGACCTCAAGGCTGGTACTGCAAGTTGTAAAGGCTGATGGGAGCTGTTGTTTTCTTATGTTCTCTCTGCTACCTTCAGGTAAGCTGTCTCTCTCACAGTGCCCAGTTTTCTAGTGAAAGCTTTGCTACCAGACCACAGAAATAATAGTAACTAATTACAGTGTCCTTCTACCAGCTTGTTGGGGGCAGCCCCTCATCCCTGTTGCACCCTCCTCCTTTGTCTAGGATGCCCTCAGCTCATCCTGTCTCCTCCTTTCCCCATTTCTCACTCCTCAGCTCTGGACATCTTGCTACTTCACCTTCTAAATGTGTCTCTCCTCACTGGCCTGCTGAGGCTGCTAACTTGGTCTCACGCTTGGGAAACTCCTAAACCAGGCCCAGAGGGGGATGTGCCAAAGCTGCTGATCATCTTCTTTACACAGTTGGCCTTCACATCAGTAACAGTAGCTTCCATTTCATGAAGCCCTCACCTTCCAGGGCTTTTACAACACCACTGCCCCATTAAGCAAGTGACCAACTTTTACACAAATCCATGCTGGGAGAGGCTAAGAATCTGCAGAAGGGAGCACCTGGGAACTAAACCCTGTTCTTTTATAAAGCCTTTTACACCAAAGAGGGCTTCACATAGCTACAATCTTTTCTTCAAATGTGCCCAAGAGTGTCTCATCCAGAAGTCACTGCACTTCCTACCTGCCCGCCAGGTGACGTCTTTCCTAACATCTCTATCTGCTTCTGCTTCTCCTCTGATCAGATGTCCTCTCGGAGCTATCTTCCCACCCAGTTCTAAACAAGTACTGCCCACCTGTGCTTCCCCACTCCTGTTATCTTCCCCATATAAATCCTCTATTGTTTCACTTTTCTTTATAGCATTGATTGCCACCTTTTAAGTAGGGTCACTAATTTATCTCTCCACCCTCTCTAGAACAGCACTGCTCAGTGGAACGTTCTTTGGTGAAGGAAATGTTCCAGAGCTGCACTGTCCAACATGGGAGCCATTAGCTGCAGGTGACCAATGAACATTTGAAAGGCCAGCACAACTAAGAAACTGAACTGGTAAGTTTGTTTTAACAGGTTTACGTTTACTCAGCAACACAGGCTAGTCGATTCTCTGGAATGAATGTAAGCCCAGTGAGACAAGGGCGTCTGTGGCGTTTATCATGGTGACCCTTCCCTGTAACGGCACTTGGCATTTTGGCAGGTGTTCAAGTAGTATTTGTTGACACAGCACAGCTTCTAAGTTCTTTGGTGAACAGTGCACCAAGACATTTGGGCCTTTCAGCCTTATGCTTGCCCATATTTCAAATTTTAGGAAATCTCATTGGCAATGTAATTGTGTTCCATCCGTAAGTTATCAGGGGAAGATGGCCGCTGCTGCAAAGTTCCCATCTTTTACTTGGGAGCCTAAGCAGGTCATGGGGTAAGAGGACCTTGGCTTAAACCCCCACCTGCTTCTTCCCAGACAAGCCTGGTCAGGGACTTGCGTTCATGCTCCCACAGCATGAATGGGGCTGTGGAGTTTCTCTGGGGCTGCTGGCTGGAATAATTATAGGACTTACGAAAGGGACTTCATGCACTTCTAGCCTTTTAAGCCCTCAAAAGAAGTCAGTGTTTTTACATACTTAAGTCTTCCATGGCCCTGTAACATAACCTTCTCCAAACAGAGCCTGCTCATTCATTACCAATTTATTCTTAGGTACCATTTCAAAAAAGTATCAATAATAAAATCTTTCCTCTATGTTAAAGTGGTTATTCCTGCTCTAACGCACAGGTATTAAGTTTCTGTATTTTATACTCTGTTGTAACTGCTCAGCTATTTCAGAGGATAAGTTTCTTTTTTTTTAAACAGGTTATCTAAAAATTGATAAACAGATGTTCATTATTACAAGCTACAGATATCTTCTCCTGTTCAATATTTTTCTCCTTTTGTGCTTTAGTGAGAACAGTACTATGTACAGGTTGAAGAAAGAACTTGTTAACATAGCACCTAGTGTTTGGTCATTGAGTAGCTTATGTTCTGTGGAAACTTAACTTTAACAGGAAGCTAGAAAATATTTACTGCCTGGGTCAATACAGAGACACAGCTAATTAGCTACCCGTTCTAAGAAAAAGTTGGTTTTAACATTTCTCTTTTTCACTTTTCCAGAACATTTACACTTTCCCAGAAATCTTTCCATCTTATTGTTTGTTCATTCCTGTAGTTAACAAATACTTAGTGAGCACCTATGCTGTGTCAGGAGCTGGTGACACAGCAGGAAGATGACAGTCTTCCATTTTATGAGCATAGTTACTGGCAGGACCTCTGAAAGTGGAAGGTCACCCTCCCACCTGACTTCCTTCTCTGGAGACAATCACATCCTATAGTTTCTACATTCTCCCAGTGGTAACAATTGATATATTAATACCTGGTATGTGTTTGCATGTATATTTCTAAGGGAAAAAGAAAGACACTGGTATTCTGTACGTCTGTACATCTTTATATACGTTAAAGTAAACTTCGCTGGTGGCTCACGTGGTGAATCTGCCTGCAATGCAGGAGACCGGGCTTTGGTCCCTGGGTCCGCAAGATGCCTTGTTGAAAGGAATGGCTACCCACTCCAGTATTCTTGGCTAGAGAATTCCATGGATAAAGGAGCCTGGCAGGCTACAGTCCATGGGTTGCAGAGTTGGACAGGACTGAGTGACTGACACTTTCACTTCACACGTTCACGTTAAGGTGTCTATGTTAAAAGGTATATATTTTTAAGAAACACAAATATCTCTTGGTGATTATTTCATATCAGTACAAAGAGCTGGCTTATTCATTTTTTGGCCATACCACATGGCAAGGAGATCTTAGTTCCCCAACCAGGGACTGAACCCACACCCCTTGCAGTGGAAGAGCTGAGTCTTAACCATTGGACCACCAGGGAAGTCCCGAGCAGGCTTATTCTTTGACAGTTGTTTAAAACACTATAATGGGAACATGTATTGCTGAATATCTGCATAGTTCTTTTCTCTGTTTAAGTTTTTCACTTGCCATTTATTTATTCTTACTTATCCAGAAAATGGGCTCTTTTTTCCTTCTTGATTTCTGACTTGCTACTGGTTTTATCTTATTTTTTCCTCAGGACTCTTAGAAGCTTTTTTTTCTCTCCCCTCAAGAAAGGTTTGAGTCCAATGCTTAGTTCATTTACTTTCCTTCTTTTTCAGTTAATACTCAAAGCACTTCAGGTCTTGAAATTACTCAAGACTGTACCTGGATGCTAGGGAAAGTGGTCCTCAGATAATAGGATTAAGGTTACAAGGGTCCTAGAGAGCAAATGGATGGTAACAGAAAACATGAAGTATTGTTGAATAAGACTGCACAATATGTGACCACACCCTGATCAGCTGGATTCCTGCCAGAAAGTTTGATAATAGCCATTCAAGGTTATAGACGTTTGACCTTGTCCTTAGTGAACTGAACTAGGAATGTGACCATTTCGAAGTTTTTTGTAGCACTATTTTAAGATTTCTTTTATGATCCCTTACCTACAGTCCTCTTGGAGCCTGGCCTAGTCTTCAGACTCTCTTCTTTGAAGATTTCCTCATCTCTTGTAATTTTTCCAACTGTTCATTCACTCAGCAGTTTCCTGAGCTATGACGTCAGTCATTTCTTAGCAGCTGGGGACACGTGAAGGAAACTGAAATAAGGATACCTGGCTCACTCGTGCTGCTTAACATTTGTTCTAGATGTTTAGATAGATAATAAAACCCAAATCAGAGAAACAGAACCTGTTTTACTGTATATCCATACAGTTCACCCTTCACATCTGTCTGTACTTCACAAATTTATTGTATTTTTTGAAGTAACATGGAGTACTTCACGAGTGGCATGTTATCCCAGTATAGGGGCCATGCTAATCTTCTCTGTGTCATTCCAATTTTAGTGTGTATGCTGCCGAAGCAAGCACTGTACTGCACCACTTTATATAAGGGACTTGAGCATCAACAGATTTTGGCATCTGTAGGGGTCCTAAAACAATCCCCCGTGGATATAAAGGGATGGCTGTCCTGATGTGATCAAGGTTTTAGAGTTTGTCCTACAACAATCTGGTGTAAAAACAGAATGAGACATTTCATTTCTATTACTCAGTGTGGGTCTCTTCAGTCTGTTTTTCTGTTTTCTGTCAAACAAGGTGAGAGCTAAGAGGAATGATTTGCCTGCACAGATTACCTTGAGAATCGACTCTCATATGAGTCCTCTGATGGTGACACAATGAGGACTCCTACTGAAGGGCTTCTTGTCCGTGGGCGCTGTGACTCCTCAGGCCTTCCAAACACTGACTCCATTCTCAGACACTCTCCAATACGCACTTCTATGATGTTGGAAACAGCTGTTTATGAAGCTTCTCCACAGCAACCATTTCCCCATGATTTCAGAGTTCTCAGATACGATGATTTGATGTAACAACTTTTCCAAATGGAATACAACTGAATTTTTTTGTCCAGTATGAATTCTCTCAAATCAGACTATAAGCATTTCCTGTTGTGATTATATTCCTGGGATTTCTTCGAGTTCTCACATGATTTCCTATGTCCCCCACATGTTGCTTTTATAGCCCATGTGAGTCCTCTCAGGCTACACAAAAAATCTTAAGAATTTCCTTCTATTCCTCCCCAAAATACAATCTTCTTATACTAGTCTTTTTTTCCTACTAATGTCTATACTAATTTGAGTTGCCACATTCATATTTGCAGGGCTTTTCTGCTTAAATTCTTGACAAATCAAGAACAGTTTAACTGTCCTACAGGCTTTCTTACAATCATGACCTTCAAAATAGTGTCTTTATCCCACTGCATTGTCCCTAATGTTTGAAGCTATATATTGTCTCAAGATATTCCACGCAAGCTACACATATGGTAGGTAATACTTTCTTGAAAGAACATAGTGAGAAGGCTTAAGATGTGAGTGCCATCAAACATTTCTCCACACTCCTTATCTTCACAGCATCTTTTCAAATTAGTGCCTTCTTGAAGATTAAGGATTTACCCAGGCTCCTTTCTACTTCAGCCACTGCCCGTGCTGTCACTTTTGCTGTCGTGGAGAGCTAAGGCACATGCAAACTGGGCTGCATTAGTGAGGCCTAGCTTCCATGCAGTTCCGATTCTCTGCCTTGAGGAGAGGCACAGCTCCACTAGTTCTGGGAGAAAAGGGCCACTGAAGGAGAGGGTCCTCCTAGCAGTAAGCAGGCCATTCCAAACACCTGTGACTCCCATGTTTTTATGCACTGCCTGGGCCTCAGACAGGGCCATGCTACTGGCTCCACAGACCTGTACTTGGGTGTTTCTAAGTCGCCTCCTATTCATACTTCATTCATTAATAGAACCAGTCAGGACATGATACAGTTGCAAAAACGTGAATTTAGGTGGAAGCTATTCAGTAGTCCTTTGTACAATTCATCCGTTTGCTTAAAATTATTTCAACATAAAAATAAAAGCCAAAGAAAACCTATTTTCACCCTTCAAGTCTTGGTCTTTATCAGACTTCCCATGTCACTGACCAATGCCAAAAATTCCAGAGTAGTAATACCTCTGTTTTCAGTTCAGTGGCTCAGTTGTGTCCAACTCTTTGCGACCCCATGGACTGCAGCATGCCAAGCTTCCCTGTCCATCACCAATTCTTGGAGCTTACTCAAACTCATGTCCATTGAGTAAGTGATGCCATCCAACCATCTAATCTCTGTTACTGTATTTTAAAAATGAGATACTAATACACTTGAAAAGTGTGTATGAAAAATGCATATAAATACATACATTACAAAGAACAGTCACAAGAAACCCCTTGAAGCCTTCATCTGTGAGCAGTTCTTTGCAGCTTCCTTTCCCGTGCCCTCCTGCATCAGTTACTCAACTGGCTCCATTTAATCCACTTACGCATGGAGAGGAGCCAGCTTCTCCCAGCCCTGTTGCTAGTCTCTTGGGCCAGATACTAACCGCCTCCTCCCTGTGCTGTGCCACAGCCCTGCCTGCTTGCATCTGTGCCGTTTCCTCCTCAGTGTGAGCTGTGAAGAACATAGTGCACACCTACTCAAGGAAGATCAATCCCCCCAGACATCGGAGACCCCAAACTTAACTTGCCTGTCAGTACACCTCAGTTACTTCCTTCCAGCCTAATAGGTGACTGCATTCCCAGAATGTGCCACCCTTGCTCTGTTCTCAGGGTAACCCCACCTGGTGTTTCTGCACCTGGAAACTAAGCTCTTCGCCTCTATTCTTGCCTGTCTGCCAACTTTCTTTTCTTCAGGCATCAGCTTAAAATCTTGGCCCTGCAGTGTCCCTTGACCCCGCCGCTAGAGTAGTTCCTTGTTGCTGCCCGCTTTACACCATGCTCTTTCTCTTTTCCGTCAACACCACTAGTTAACTGCTTTACTCGGTTACATCTGTGTAGTGTGTTGGTACAAGGTGCTCATCTGTTGGACGGAGGAGTCTACAATCGCAGGGATTACGTTAGGTCTTTGGCTTACTACCAAGTACATGCATTTTTATATTGCATAGGACACATAGGGCCTTCCACAAATATTTGTGAGGTCAAGGGGAGACAGTGGAGGAAGAACATCACAGGAACGATTCTTTGTGACGCAGCATAGACATGTTTGTTAGGCACCCATCACCCCAGGTCTGGCTCGCAACACATCATCTCGTTCTAGGACACCACCCCCGAATCTCCCCATCTCCTGGGAAGCCGGCTTTTCTGACATGTGCAGAACCATAATGGCCCAATGCCCCCATGGCAGCTAGATTCAGGAAACTGCTAGATCATCCAGAGGTGCACTGCTGGAAGGTCATCACCAAAGATGCAGGCCAGGTACAGATTTCACAGCTGGACACTATGAAAGTTCCAGGTATCTCCAGAGCCACTTGCATTAGAGCAAAGAGAACAAAGGAAAGGAGAACACAAGGAGTTCTCCTTATAAAGCCAACACACTCTGACATGGAAGTGTCCAAAAATAACAAACACAAAGAGAAAACCACCCACCTCCCCAATGTAATTTATGAACACTGGTGCAGAAATCCTAAAGTTAATAGACATCAGGACATTACAACAGGGGCATGTCTATAATTATGTCACAGTTAACTGTTCAAATGAGAAAATCTCCATGATCACTTTGAGGGCTTTGGAGAGGGAAAATTGGGGCTATTACTAATTTTCATTTACTAGAAAGGGTGAGGTGACTGTTCCTTTATCCAGATAAAAAGTGATATGAATCAAAGCAGAATGCAGCAACATGCTTGTCTAAATCCAGAAACCAGTATCAGAGACCAGATACTTAAAATCATCACATTCTTAACCCAGTGTTTTGGAAGTAGCAGCTGTGAGGAATATAATTATCTCCACACTTACCTTCAATGCAAAAGTAAAATAATACAACTGCCTCCTTTATACTTGCCAGTAATATGACTCTGTACTGGGAAAATTAATGATAACCTAACAAAACTGTTACAAGTAAGAATTTAGCAGCAGGATAGGTTCATTTGCAACAACTACGCAGGACTGCAAGGGAGGAGGAACCTGAGCAGGTAAGACAGCAGCTGGAGGGAATGTCCAACCACAGGTGGAAAGCCTCACCAGCGCGGAAAGGGGAGTGGATCCCTCCTTGTGTACCATTGCCAGAACTCGACTGAGACCAGTTCTGATCAAATTTCTGAATGCAGTTGAATGTAATATACATTCTAACAGCACTTTCTCAATGAATCCTGACAAGCTGATGATGGTAAGTATTCATCCGGTTGAGAACAGATAATAGGTTTTTTTAATTAAAAAAAAAAAGAGGGCCTACCGTTTATCCAATATTGTTATAAATCTACAGTAAGTACAGTAATACAGTCTTTACTAAGAGACTGACAGAGATCAAGGGACCATAAGGGGCCAAGAAGGCCTGCTTGCAACAAACAGTGACTATGAGAATTAAGATATGATAAAGGTGGTGTTCCAATAATCAGAAAATGGCATTGAAAAAACTTGTGCCCCACACCAATTACACAAGGAAACCCAGCACATCAAACAGCTAAACAGAACCCAAAAATATCAGAGTAAAGTATTTGTACAATCTGCCTATGTATGGCATGAAACCTAGATTAGGAATAAAGACAGATCTGAAAGAAAAAAAAAAATCTGAAATCATAAAACTTCTTTATGGAGACGAAATAAAGATAGGAGATAAAATACTGGACTGTTATCTGTAGTGTTACTATCCATACTATACAGTAGAGTCCTCCCCACCACACACGAAAAAGACAAACCAACAGAGGAAAAAGAGAGAAAATAGAAAAACTCACAAAAACGAAAGTACAAACAATGTGTAAACTTACAAACCAAACCGAATCTATCTCTTCCTATCAGATCTGTACACCTTAAAAACAAGTCACCAGTGTCTTACGAGGAGGAAAAGGAGCGCTCATGTTTTTGAGCAGCTATATATATCCTAAAGGAACTTAAGACTGCAATTTGTTGCTACCAAATTTATATCTTGGTTGATTCTACATTCTATTTCTAGAAATCTTATGTATACAAAACCCCAACTTGATTGTGCAAAAAAGTGTATGCAAGGATGCTTTTTTGCAACCACCTGAGTGTCCATCAAGAGAAAAGTCAAATGTGGGCTACACTGCATTTGCTAAAACGAATGATGCAAACCTGTCTCCACTGAGGATGGTCACACCCCTCAGAGCATAAACTTACATGAGTGTAAACACAAACAGATCTGGCCAGAGCCACACACCAGTTACTGGAGATTGTGAGAGAGAAGGGCAACAGACCTTGAGTGAGGCGGGGTGAGGACGCCCCTGCTGCCAACCTGGCACCAGCAAGAGGTTCCCACTCAGCCAAGCAGTGCCAAGGAAAACGCAGAGCTTGACTCAGTATGTTTGCAGCTACTCCTCACCATGCCCCGCTAGGGCTCTTCCCCACCCACCTCCTCTGCTAAGACAGTAGCTCCTGCCTGACCAGGGCTCCTACACCAGGACTCCCGCGTGCCTGGCTCTCACCTGAAAAGGTGTTGCGAGGATTTCCTCTCTCCGCCGACCAGAGCTCTTCCTCTTCCTCTAACTGAGACACCACATCTGGCTTGGAAAGCTGATGTTCTGCCCAAGGGAAAACAGACAGTGCTGGGGGGGTCTGTGTTCAGGAGAAAGTCCTTTCCTGCTGTAGCAATTCTGTTCCTGTGTTCTCCCTGGTAGACAGTGGCTTCTGGTTCTAGGGCAGTGTTGCTAAATCCACCCATCCCCTTCGCCAGCTGCTTCCTTTTCTTGATTCTCTTGACAGTAAAGGAGGCAGTGGGACTTGATTCTGGTCAGTAAAACACTGAGGGAAGTTTGTCAGCTGGGGGCTTACAGCATTTTTCTTTCTTTGTTAAGTGTAACACTTAACAGAAAGTTAGTCAGGGCTGCCCTTGGCGTTCCTTTCTGCCTTAAACTTGGACGGACATAATGCTTGGCATCAGTCAGGCACATGCTAACCTAAGAATGAAAACTTTACACTAACCATGCAGAGATGGAGAGAGCAAGACCTTTGATGATACCCCTGAGCTGTCAGACACTGACACTATGTCCTAGAATTCTTGTTACAAAAAATGGTAAGCATCCATCAGCAGTTGGAAACATCCTTGACAGGCCCAACTCCCTGGTACTGAACACCTCTGAGGGGTGGACTAGGTAAAGTTTCAAAAGTTATATGCAAAGCTGCCGTTTTCCTCAGGCTCTAGGGCCTTGACCCTTGAACTCGGATCCCTGCAGACTGAGCCAAAGCAGACACACACTTCAAAGGCAACACATTCGGGCTGCAAAGCACAAATCTTTATTGACACAGAAGCCATCCTTACCCACTGAGATCAGGTTCCTGTAGTTCTCCAGCATCACCTCCCTGTACAGGGACTTCTGTTCGAGGTCCAGCTTTCCCCACTCATCTGGGGTAAAACCCAAGGCCACATCTTCAAAGGTCACTGGTTCCTAAAACCCACAGGTGCCTGTTCAGCCAGGGCCTGTTGTCACCCATGCTGACAGGAGGAGGAGGGAGATTGAGCACATGTAGGCACAATTAACAACGTGACTCCAGACGTTTTATCACGAGTTCCTGAATTTGTCTGAAACAGCAAACCCAAGCTTGATCCTATCAGTTCACAGCGAGTAGGATAACCCATGAGGTCAGGAAACATTGTTGATTCTCTGAAAACCTTTCCACTTCTTACTAACCTGAGGAGTCCAACAGTGATATCAGGTGTGTCCTTTCTCCTAAGGGATTAAAGGTGTAGTCCTTTCTCCTAAGGGATTTACCCTCCATCTGGCTATTCTGCTGCTACTTCCTTCGCCTATCAGGGATTCATCCCCATCTCTCTTTTCACCCAGTGACTAAGCTTTAATTCCAAAGTACTACTGAAATCTAAGTGAAAAGCCTGATTCGTGCTTACAGCTGCCAATGGCTTTCCCCGCTCCGTTTAAAAGAAATTAGAATCCCCGCAATTTGTCCTCTACTCCATTTACTCCCTTGGAAAGCTAAACAACTTGCAATCCCTCCGCCCACTAGGGTCTCTCCAGCTCCTGCAGTCCCCCACCCCTTACAGAGATGCTAGGGAGACGGGGCATTCCAGGGAACGCGTGTGCCTGCATCACCCCCCCCACCCCGCTCCCACATCCAGCGGGAGACTCTGAAACTTAACAAGAAACCTCTACTCACACGGAACCAATCCGTCGGAAGCCCGGAGCCCATAACTTCCTCTTCCTCCACGAGTGCCGTGGGAGTAGGCAGAGTCCTAAGAAGGTCGAATTTGGGAGGTGGAAGGGGCGTGAGGGTCACACCAAGGGCCCCGCCCGCTGGGCCCGATCTACAGGAAGTGAAAGTCTGACTCCAGCCTCGGAAAATGCTCTGAAGGGACATCTCCACCTGTCCTCGAACACCCAGAGGGGCGACTTCCCAACCTCCTCACCCAGACGGAGTCGGCCCCCTACCCAGTCCGCGGGCGCCCGGATGGGGTCGGTCCGCCTCGCGCGCCTAGGGGCCCCGAGTCCCCGGCTCCCACTGCCCCAAAGGCCCACGGCGGAAGGACGGCAGTCGAAGCTGGCTCTGGGCTCCTGCGACTGGCGGGCTAGGGGCCGCACCTGGCCGCTCCCCGCGGAGCGGCCCTGGAACCCAGCCCCCGACGGGCGCGGGTTTCGCGCCACACTCACCCTGCGCGCGCGCGCGCCGCACAATGGCGCCTGTCGGCCCCCGGCGAAGTGCGTCAGTGCGTCCGTTTGGACTACAACTCCCAGAGACCCCCGCGGCGCGGCCCACCCCCACGTTGCAGGCGGCGGACATCTTGGCGGCCGACTCGGGGCGGTCGGCGAAGCTCCGGTCGCGAGAAGAGCGCCTTTGGCGATCCCGCTGGACAGGAGGCGGCCTTAGAAGGGCAAGTCGGGCCGCTGGTGGGTCCCAGCACCTACGTGGGCGGCGACGCCGGCTGAGAGGGAGCCTCGCCAAGCCTCGAGGGCCGCAGCGCGTGGGACGAATCGGAAATTGAGAAAGGAAAGGCGGGGAGGGGCGGGGCCGGAAGTGCCGAGGGCGGGGCGAGCTTCTCGCGCCGAACGCGGAGAGACGGGGGGCGGGCCGGAAGTGCCTTGAGGTGGAGGCAAGGCCGGCCCCCAGGCTCAGCCGTCGAGATCCCGGCAGTGCGGATGACGCGGAAGACGCGGGTTCGGTCCCTGGGTCGGCAACGTCCCCCGCAGCGGGAGATGGCAGCTCACTCCAGTGTTCTTGCCTGAAGAATTCCATGGACAGAGGGGCCTGATGGACTTCAGGCCAAAGGTTCCGATACAGCTGAGCACAGTCCTGCCCAGTTCCGGGGAAGAGGGTACTAAATGTGTAGTCAAATCTAAGGGAGCGGGAAGAGGGTCGGGTTGGGCCGGTGGGACCTGTTCTGAAGGCGGGACTGAAACCCTCCCGAGGCCCTGGGAGGAAGAGAGGTTCGGGCCTGCCGTGAACTGCGCGGGTGTGAAAGTGTTAGTCGTTCGTCGTCTCCAGCTCTTTGCGACCCCATGGACCGTAGCCCGCCAGGCTCCTCTGTCCATGGGATTTCCCAGGGAAGAATACCAGAGTGGGTTGCCATTCTCTTCTCCAGGGGATCATCCCGACCCAGAGATGGAGTCCCGGTAGATTCTTTATGGTTTGAGCCACCAGGGGAACGTGCAGAGGGTGAGGCTAAATGTCCTCCAGGCCCAGGGAGGGCAGTGGGGTCAGGACTAAACTATCCATTCAAGTTGTGAGAAGGGCAGGGCAAATGGACCCAAGGCAGGGGAGTGGAGGGAGGGTTGTCCACGGGTGAATCAGATCTGGACGGAAGTTAAAGCGATGAAAGCAGATTTTGTTCAATAAACTGTTGCAACGGGAGAAGGGAGACTCCAATGTAGAACAGAGCTCAGTTTTGAATACAACTAGAGTAAGTGGGGGTTTAGGGCCTAGGAGTGAGGGGAGAGGTACCAGTGGATAGAAAGTTAGGAGAAGGAGACATCCTGTCTAGGGGATTCTAGCTGGACAAAGCTAATAATAGACTGTTTTAAGGAAGGCAGGCCAGGGTGATGGTGTATCATCTGGGAAAGAGTAGGGGTGAGGAATTTGATCAGATATCAAGAGTAGGGGAGTCTTCATAAACTTAGGATTCTTGCTCAAACGGGATTCTATGAGGAAGTACACCTATGAGTCTTACTGGGGAGAAGGTTCAGAGTAAACTTGCTAACATTTGGCTAAGCAGAGAATCAGGGAATTGGTGTGGTGTGGACTGGACAGGAAGGATCCTCTGCCCCGAGTCCTCATCTGTGAGCCAGGTGCCCTTGTTTAGGAAATGCAAGAAGTCTTTCCCCGCCCAGGACCTGGTGTGTGCCCCTCTTCCTTGAGCCCAGTCCACTCTCATCTTTCTTTGGAGCCCAGGACAAAATAGTCTCTTGTCTTCCTCGAAGTCCAGTATCTGCTGTCCTTCCATCTTCCTGAGGTTCCAGGGCCCAGACTCTGATGTCCCCACTCCTCCTTGGTGCTTGGGACTCTCCTACTGAAACCCAGGGCCCATTGCACTCTCTCTCCACTTCCTAGGTTTCAGTGGCCTTATGCTTATGTTTGAGGCATCTTGCCCACTGCATGCTATGCTTGTTCCAGCAGTTGTACATTTCTGTGGCCTCTGTGGAGAATATCTACATGCAGGCTGTGCATTGTTCATCTTGCTTGTTGCAGTTAAGACAGTGTGTCTGTCAACTTGTGCTTTTAGTATTGAGTCACTAACCATGCATTTCCCTGAATTTTTCTTGGCTGTTATAGCTAAAACAACATCCCCATTAATTAAATAATTCAAGCCTCATTCTCATATTTTGACTTTAAAAAATGGTGTTCTATAGCCATGGGTAGTGCAACAAGGCAGTTAATTAGCCATATTGTTTCCATAGTCATTGGTTATGACTAGGGATCTTTCTAGTGGTTTACTGTCAATTTGATGGAGGTTTTAACATCTTAAGGAAATGGGCCTTCTTGGAAGTTCTTTCAGTTCTTTCTATTTGTATGCTATAGAGTAAAAACATGATTTTAGATTAAAAGGTGATCTTAAGTATATTATTTAAGATTGATTCACGAAATTCACTTTAGTACAACTTTTAATAATAAATTGCATGTTCTTTTCCCATTTAGCAAATTAAGAATTCTGTTAAAAGAATGCTATTTAATTTGCTATAACTTGATTACATTAAAGACATTTCTGGAAGGGGTTTCCTGGTGATTCAGTGGTTAAGAATCTGCCTGCCAATGCAGGGGACGCCGGTTTGATCCCTGGTCCAGGAAGATCCCAAGTGCTGTGGGGAAACTGAGCCCGCGTGCCACACTACTGAAGCCTACTTGTCTAGCGCCTGTGCTCCACAGCAAGAGAAGAAAGACACTGCAATGAGAAGCTGACTCATTGCAACTGGAGGAAGCCTGTGCATAGCAGCAAAGACCCCACGCAGCCAAAGATAAATAAGTACATAAACATATTTTTGGATGAATGTTAACTGTTACATTCGTAAAATGTCAAAAATGTTATGCATCCTACCTAGATGTCCATCGGTAGACGAATGGATAAGAAAGCAGTGGTATATATACACAATGGAATATTACTCAACTATTAAAAAGAATGCATTTGAATCAGTTCTAATGAGGTGGGTGAAACTGGAGCCTATTATCCTGAGCAAAGTAAGTCAGAAAGAAAAACACCAATACAGTATATTAATGCATACATATGAAATTTAGAAAGATGGTAATGATGACCCTATATGAGAGACAGTGAAAGAGACACAGATGTAAAGAACAGACTTTTAGACTCTCTGGGAGGAGGCGAGGGTGGGATGATTTGAGAGGATAGCATTGAAGCATGAATATTACCATATGTGAAATAGATCGCCAGGCCAGGTTCGATGCATGAGACAGGGTACTCAGGGCTGGTGCACTGGGATGACCCTGAGGGATGGGATGGAGAGGGAGGTGGGAGGGAGGTTAAGGATGGGGGACCCCTGTACACCGATGGCTGATTCATGTGACTATATGGCAAAACCCACCACAACATTGTAAAGTAATTAGCCTCCAATTAAATTTAAAAAAATGCATCCTGTTTGCATACAGGGCCCTAATCCCTTGTTCGAAACCTTCAGGGCCAGAAATATTTAGGAATTCATAAGCATTTGAATTTTAGCAGTATAGGAAGGTTCACACACCACACAATGTGTGACATCCGCAACAGGTCTGGGGCAGCATCTGGATGTGTCTGTAGCAAAATATAAAAGGAGTCACACTAAATTGGAGAAAAACACTGTGTAAATAACTGTGTTGTGCTCAGTCACTTCAGTAGTGTTTGATTCTTCACGACCCTATGGACTGTAACCCACCAGGCTCCTCTGTCCATGGGGTTTTCCAGGCAAGAATACTGGAGAGAAGTTGCCGGTTCCTCCTCCAGGGCATCATCCTAACCCAGGGATGAAACCTGTGTCTCCTACATTGCAGGCAGATTCTTTACCCACTGAGCCCCTTGGGAAGCCCTACACTGCCTTGTTATTTCAGGTAAATTTTGCAGATACATAATAGGGGAGGAAACTTTCTTCATTGGAAAAGGTTTTGGAATTGCAGAAAAGACATTATGGATCATTTATGAAAATGGCTAGATTAGCAATAATGGTTTCATTCAATTGCAGGGTTTAATTTGCACTCCATCTCTTTTTGTATACTCAAGTTTAACAAGCATGTTTATTGAGATACTGAATTGTTGAAATAGATTAGTATTCTTTCATATGCTTTTAAAATCAACAGTGCACTATTGGCTGAATAAGAGATATAAAACTATATATTGACCAAATCACTATAGCAGCTGGTGGCATTCAGTCCACTCAACAATGGACCTGTGATTTGGTCTCCACTCATCATTATTGTCTTATTTCATCACACAGATCATCTCAGAGTGTTTCATGTGAAGGGGAACATGTGTTTAAAACTCATTTGAAAAAAGAAGGAAGATGTACATTTTTGTCTTTAAAACATGAGCCTCTAGGACACTTCTCAGAATTCCTCAGAGCTTCAGCTTGGAGAAGCAGGAATAAGTCAATCAGCACATTAACCGTAAATTATTAGTATCATAACTGGTTCCCCAAAACAGGCTTTGGGGTCGTAACTACTACACATTTGTTTTATGCCTGTTCTCCCCAAGATGAAGGGTGAATTCAGAATCAAGATAATCCTGACTGGGTGTAGCAGGTGGAGGAAAGGTGAAGAATCTGAGCTCTGAATAGAGACAGACCACATGCAGCTTCCAGAAGTGATCTGTTTCAAAGAGGAGTGGGGGAAGTCCGCAGAAACTGGACTAACAAGTAAATCTGGTTTGGAATCCCTTTCATAGCTTTGTACCCTGTATCTTATAGAGTGTGTTTGGCCGTAAATAACTGAAAATTCAGTTATCATAAACACACACCGTTTCCTCAAAGATGAATGTCCTCGGAGGTTAAGCTCCAGTGACACCCAAGACTAGACTCTTATTTCCCTGTTGCCCTCATCAGTGTAGGGCTGTGTCACCCTTCTTCCTGGCCACTGGAGGGTAGGCAAAGAATAAGTCAACCTGCTTACTGCTATTCCTTTTTTTATTCAGTTCCTCAGTCATGTCCAGCTCTTGCAGCCTCATGAACTGCAGCACACCAGGCTCCTCTGTGCATCACCAATTCCCGGAGCTTGCTCAAGCTCAGGTCCATCGAGTCAGTGATGCCATCCAACCATCTCACCCTCTGTTGTCTCCTTTTCCTCTTGCCCTCAATCTTCCCCAGCATCAGGGTCTTTTCCAGGGAGTCAGCTCTTTGCATCAGGTGGCCAAAATATTGGAGCTTCGGCATCTGTCCTTCTAATGAATATTCAGGGTTGATTTCTTTTCTTTCAAGATTGACTGGTTTGATCTTGCAGACCTAGGGACTCTCAAGAGTCTTCTCCAGCACCACAGTTTGAAATCATCAGTTCTTCAGCACTCAGCCTTCTTTATGTTCTGAATACCACCAATTTCTACGTTTCTCTTTGCCTTAGGAGAGAAAATTGACCTTTTCCTCTCCAGTGAAAACTGACCTTTCTTCCTTCTCTTGTCTGTTCACTCTTCTGTTCAATAACCATGGATTGATGTACACTTTCAAAACAAGATGATATCTGCTCTCAGCAACCTTAAGTTTAAGATTTCTGGGTGTTCTTATTACCACAAGTAAGATAGGAAACAGAGCTACTGGAAAAGAAAATGTAAAAATGCTTTTACAAATAGGTAACAATAGAATACTTGGGCTTCCCACGTGACACTGGTAAAGAATCTGCCAGCCAATGTAGGAGATGTAAGAGGCTTGGGTTCATCCCTGGGTCAGGAAGATCCCCTGGAGGAGGAAATGGCAACCATTCCAGTATTCTTGGCCTGGAAAATTCCACAGACAGAGGAGCCCAGTGGGCTACAGTCCAAGGGGCTGCAAAGAGTCGGACAACTGAGCATCTGAGCACATTATTGTATGTACAAAATCCAACTGGAAATTAAATAAGATTGCAGTAAATGAGGCAATAAGAAAGGTATGTGAATCAACACACAAGTAACATACAAAATCTTTACAAACAAATATATTGAAAAGGAGATTCACAGATGAAGCATAAAGACAAATGTCTGGGATTAATTTGTTGGGAAATGCAAGCAATCTACAGGAAGATATGTTTCTGGAAAGAATTACAAGTAAAATTGTATAAATAAAAAGATGAATATCATGTTCCAGGTTGGGAAGGCCAACTCTAAATCGCAGACCATCACTGGGTTCAATACAAGAGCAAGTGGGATTGCAGGGTTACAGTGGGCTCTCTGGGAGCCTGCCCTCGGACTTGGCTCTGTGCTTCCTTCCTCTTGAAAATGTGATGGAATTCACCACCATCCTCCCTGGGAAACTACTTGGATTCAAACTCATTTTCTTTAAGAAATGCCCCCAGAAAGTACAAGCGCCAAAACTTCTTTGCCTTTCCTGTAAGTTTAGACCCAGAGCCGTCAGCAGCGCGCGGTAGCAATCGTATGACTTGTGTGTGGTGGCGGTGGCTGCGGGGGTTTCATCATGTTCAGCGAGTTGGCACAGCTTTTTTTAAGAATTGAAGTGTGTAGCTTTTTTCGAGCACTTTTTTTTTTTTTCATCTAGAGAAGACTCCTGTAACTCACTATGAAGACCCAGGGGGATACTGGACCCACATCTGCATGTGTAATTTGATGAGTCCACCATATCCCTTGGTCCCATGTATTATCACATTGTATCCTTGGAGTCTGGAATGTCCATCTGTGTCCTCTGTAGCCCCTTGGCGGTACCTCTGTGGCCGCAGCTGAGGTAGCTTGGCCCACCTTGCTGAAAAGAGTGAGTCTCTCTTCCTTGTGGTGTGTCCACCTCCTGAAAAAGGACTCTGAGTCAGGTAAGCAAGGGTCAGCCTGAGCCTGTACAACCTGATTACCTGGGATAACTTCTAGGAGTCCCTAAGGGGCTGCCCCGGTGGCACTAGTGGTAAAGAATCCACTCGCCAGTGCAGGAGGTGTAAGAGATGCGGGTTCGATTCCTGGGTCGGGAAGATGCCCTGGCATAGGAAACAGCAATTCATCCTTGCCTGGGAAACTCCCTGGACAGATGAGCCTGGCAGGCTAGGCCCTGGGGCTGCAAAGGTCGGACCCGACTGAGCACAGCAGCAGGAGTCCCCAAGTGGGCTCAGCAAGACCAAATGAGATTGGAGAGCAGAAGTCAGCTGGGAACAAGAGAGTCACTGTGCAGGATGCTTGTTTTTGGCCACAAGCGGCAGAGCGTGCCACCACACACCGTTACATCGCATGCAGCCCAGAGGCGAGCGCTTCCGGGGTGGCTGCAGGCACCCCCATCTACTGCGCAGCGCTCCTCAGTATACTGCCTTGGTTTTTCCCGAGGTTCCTGTCCTCATGGTCTCAAGGTGGTTGAAGCCATACGACATTTGGCCGAAGATGCTGGCCCCAGGGAGTGTTGCCTCTGACGCAGTAACAAATTGCCACAAACTCGGTGGCTTGAAACAGCAACAATGTCTCACCCCACAGCTATGAGGATGAGAAGGCAAAAGAGACCTTTCCGGCAAAACACACATGTTGGCAGTGCTGCCTTCTTTCGAGTCTCGGGGAGAACCAGCTTCTTCGCCTCTTCCAGCTTCTAGAGACTTCCTGCCAGTGGCAGCATCTGTAAGTCTCTCTCTGACTCTGACCTCTGCTTCATCACCACACTGCCTCCACTGACTCTGATTCTCCTGCTTCTTTTCTTTCTTTCTGTTTTTTAAGATAATTAGAGGGTTTTTTCTTTTTTTTCTTTATTTTGCTGCGTTGGGTCTTAGTTGCCATATGCAGGATCTTCCTTCCATCATTCAGGATCTCTCACTGCAGCGTACAGATTCTCAACTGTGGCATGCAGGCACCGGAGCATGCGGCTTCAGGAGCTGTGATTTGTGGGCTTCGTTGCTCTGCGGCGTGTGGGATCTTAATTCCCCAACCAAGGATCAAACCTGCGTTCCCTGCATTGACAGGCAGATTCTTAACCACTAGACAACCAGGGAAGCCCCTTTCCTGCTTCTTAAACAAGGACAAATGCGATTACATCAGCCCCAAGATAATCTTATCTCAAGGCCAAAACACTTAATTGCACCTGCAAAGCTCTCTTTGCCCTGTGATGTAACAGTCACTGGCTCCAGCTATTAGAATGCGAGCAGCTTTGAGGAGCTACTACCTGCTGAGCACAAGAAAGGAATTCATTCTCTTCTCCAGCCCTCATTCCATAGACTTTTTCAGGCCCCAGCTGGCTAGGGTTGATGCACATATCCATGTCCTGCCTCTGACAAAAGCTGGAAAATGGTGGCTCACGTGTTGGCATCTGGAGATGACCTCTCCTTGGGGGCTGGCACAAAAGTCAGCTTGGGGGAAGTTCATCTGCCCCAGAAGCCTCTCCCCAAGTTGGGTTGTAGGGCGGCGTGCCCCTGGAGAGCAGCTGGTGCTGGAAAATGCCGGACTTGCTAGCAGCAGAGATCTGGACCACATCTTGTCCATTGTAAATAATGCTGCAGTGAACATAGGGGTGCATGTGTCTTTTCAAATTAGTGTTTTTATTTTCTTTGGATAAATACCTAGGAATAAACTTGCTGAATCATGTGGTATTTTGATTTATTTTTTATTATTTTTTTTGTCCATGCCAAGTGGCTTATGTGATATTAGTTTCCCAACTAGGGATTGAACCCAGGCCATGGGGCTGAAAGCCCCGAACCCTAACCAGTGGACCACCAGGAAATTCCCTGATTTAATTTTCCTCAGTGCCTGCACTGATTTACACTCCCAGACACAGCGGATGAGCATTCCCTTTTCTCCACTCTTTGCCAACACTTACTATTTGTTATCTTTTTGGTAATAGTCATTCTGACAAGTGTGAGGTGACATCTGGTGGTTTGTACTTCCCTGGTGACTCATGATGCTGGACGTCTTTTCAGGTGCCCGTTGACCATCTGATGGTCTTTGCAGAAAAGTCTATTCAAATCCTCTGCCCTTTTTAGCTTGCTTTTTCCTTTTAAAATTTTATTTGTTTCTTTACTTGTTTGCTTTTGGTGGCACTGGGCCTTCTCTGGGGCATAAGGGCTTCTCTCTCGTGTGGCCGGTGGGCTGCAAGCACATGGTACGTCTGTTTAGTCCTGCCTGAACACTGGCTGTGCCCCTGGGAACATGAAGATGCAGACCACTCTTCATGAGTCCTCTCTCAAACTTAGTAGTAGAATGCCATTTGTGAAACATTCATGAGTTAGTATAAAACTCTAATTTGCCTGATGTGACAGGACTATGCAAGAAAGGAATGGATGGCATATTTTTCAGCTCTCTTCTGTGATTAGTATAAAATTGTACATATATTAATCCCTGTGATACTAAAAAATCAATGATCTCTGCATGACACTTCAATTTGATGGTTCTCTGGATTTTATATGATATAAAAAAAATAGGGTGTTGTCATTGATACCATTTACATTTTATTATCTACAGCATCATTTCTATGAGACATTGTCCCTGAGGCCTAGACCCTAAGTCCCATTAAACGATGTTTCTACAGCACATCAAGGGCATATATGGAGCATAGCTGCTCATACTTCATCGTCTGTGACAATAGGGAGCTACGTGTGAACAGTCATATGAGGTTCAGGGCTTCCCTAGTGGCTCAGTGGTAAAGAATCCACCTGCCAATGCAGGAGACTCAGGTTTGATCCCTGAGTCAGGAAGATCCCCTGGAGGAGAAAACGGCAACCGGCTCCAGTATTCTTGCCTGGAGAATCAAATGGACAGAGGAGCCTGGCCTACAGTCCATGGGGTCACAAGAGCTGAACGTGACTTAGCGATTAAACAACAACAACCTATTTGTGGGTCAAAAATAACTGTGGATTCTGCCTCTTTTTTGGTTTCTTTATGATTCACATTGAATGAAATTCCAGCCAACAGCTTTTCCATATTGACTGTGTTCAGTGAGTTTGTCTAATCTCTGTGAGTTTCCTGGTGTCAAAGTCAGCCAACCTTGCATCTCTTCTGCTCTCCAGTATGAGTCCTCTTGTGCTGGGTCAAGGGAGAACGCCTCCTGAAGGCTCTTCTGCACTGTGTCCGTGTGTAGGCTTTCCCCAGGATGAGTCCTCTGATGTCGCTTCGTAGTGCTGAGCTATGCTTAAAGCTCTTCCCACAATGCATACATCCGTCTCTCTCCAGTGCGTGTGCTATGATGTTGAGTAAACGAGGAAAGCATGAAACTTTTTCCTTGATAAATATGTTGTAGGGTTTTTTTTACAGACCCTTGTAGCATAAAGCAGTCACTCCTTGAAAATAATTTCTTGAATTCATTGCAAATATGAAATGTCTCATAAGTATAACTTCTCTCATACACAGTAACGGATAGTTTGAGCCTGTATATTTATAGGATTTTTCTCCTGTTTAAATTCTAAAATGTACTGAAAGGCGATCTTTCTCCTACACTCACACATTTGTAAGATGTGTGTCCTGAGAGAACTTGTTCATGGCTTTAAGGGCTGAGCTCTATTCATATTTCTGTAGTCTCGATGTATTTGTATGACCCCTCTTGAGTATGACTTCTCTGATGTCATTGAATAGAGGAGGAAGGAAGGACAATCCTAATTAACTTTTCCCTCAAATGTATTATTCTTGCTCCCTTTGTCTTGAAACACTGTTTCCTCATGGGCCATGTGTTCCACCTCTCTCTCCTGGTTCTCCTGCAGCTGCTTTAAGTGAGTCTCGTTCCTAGTCTCTGCCAAATGTGGAGGGATATAGTTCATCCTTTATGAATCTTCCTGTTTTCAGGACAGCACATGATTCTAGGAGAAATGCTCTGCTTTCTGATTAACTCTTTGCTTTTGAATTGGGTTTCCTGACCTGGAAAAAAAATGTAAATGCTCAGTGCTGTCGTGTCTGACTCTTTGCGACCCCATGGGCTGTAGTCCACCAGGCTCCTTTGTCCATGAGATTTCCCAGGCAAGAATACTGGAGTGGGTTGCCACTTCCTCCTCCAGGGGATATTCCTGACCCAGGGATTGAACCCACGTCTCTTGTGTGTCTCCTGCATTGGCAGGTGGATTCTTTACCACTGCACCACCCATATACAAATATAGACATTTATGTATAAAGAAAGCTGAGCGCTGAAGAATTGATGCTTTTGAACTGTGGTGTTGGAAAAGACGCTTGAGAGCCCCTTTGACTGCAAGGAGCTCAAACCAGTCTATCCTAAACGAAATCAGTCCTGAATATTCATTGGAAGGACTGATGCTGAAGCTGAAACTTCAATCCTTTGGCTACCTGTTGCGAAGAACTGACTCATTGGAAAAGACGCTGATGCTGGGAAAGACTGAACACAGGAGGAGAAGGGGACGACAGAGGATGAGATGGTTAGATGGCATCACCAAGTCAATGGACATGAGTTTGAGTAAGCCCTGGGAGTTGGTGATAAACAGGGAAGCTTGGTGTGCTGCAGTCCATGGGGTCGCAAAGAGTCAGACACGACTGAGCGACTGAACTGAACTGATGTATATTACACACACATACACATACATATATGTCACATATATATGCCTTCTTCCCACCTGCACAGGGAGGCTTTGCCAGTCACTAGCAACATGTCAGGGCATGTAATCCTTCTTCAGGAAAGGCTGTGAAAATTTGGGACCAACAATTCAACTGACTAGTTTTCAGCCAATGAATATTCATTAAATACACAGTATGTGCCAGGTAGAATAAAGACTTAGAAGAAAGAATGAGCTGAGCATGTATCTGGTGGAAACATACTCCAGGCAAGGGGGAACAGCATGTGCAAAGGCCCAGAGGTGGAGGCATGTTGTACATGTGAGCACCAGGGAGAGGACCAATGCGGTGGAGCTGAGGCAGAGAGAAAGGTGTGGATGATGAGCTCAGAAAGGCAGCTGAGCTGACCTGACCACCTGTCGGGTTACAGTATGGACTTTCCCCACTGAGGGAGCTGGCAGCCCTTGAAACTTTTGAGCAAAGGAGGCAGGTGGCAGAACTCTCTGGCTGCTATGGGGAAATTAAATTGGGGACAAGGACAGAAGCAGGGAGGCTGACGACAGGATCACTGTATGAGATGCTGGCTGTCAGTCAGGCAGAGAGGGTTGCATTCTGGGTAGGCGTCAGCATGATGCTGGCAGGACATGCTGTCCAGTCACAGGTAGGATATGAATTAGGGGAATCCAGACACCAGTGAAGGCTTGGCCTGCACCAGGCAAAGAGTGGAAATGCTAGGAACCCAGACAGGCAGCACTGTGAGAGGAGCTGGAGTTGAGGGCAGCACTGGCATTTGGTTTGGCACCAAACTTACATTTGCCAAAGTGGGAAGAGAGGGAGGTAGGGGTGAATTAGAAGTATGGGATCAGCAGATACAAGCTACAATGTATAAAATAGATAAGCAACAAGGATCTACTGTATAGCACTGGAAACTATATTCAGTATCTTATAATAACCTATTGTGGGGAAAAATCTGGTCCGGAAGCGAAATCTTCGGATATCATGAATCCAACATCGTTCACCGTAAACTATCACCTTGATCCCTGGGTCGGGAAGATCCCCTGGAGGAGGGCATGGCGACCCACTCCAGTATTCTTGCCCAGAGAATCCCATGGACAGAGGAGCCTGGCAGGCTACAGTCCAGAGGGCCGCAAAGAGTGGGTCACAAATGAAATGACTCAGCAGGCACGCACACCTGAAACTAAGGCAATATTGTATATAAACTGTATTTCAATTAAAAAAATCCCCTACAATCACCAATATGAAAGCGAAAAGGTATAAATATTGGGCGAGGTTCTTTGAGAATGGTTTCCTTAACCTTGACTTTGGCTGTGTAGGGGTTGAGCCTAGTCTCCTCGGCCTCCCAGACGCGTACTGCCTGGGCTTGCTCTGAGGGTCCCCCCAACACCACCTTCATTCTGGAAGTATGGCCGTTCTTTTTGGATTGTTTAATACACATACACAAACCATCTTTTCAAAGCATACTTTCTAACTGCTTATTATATTACTTTTGTATACTGATTTTTCCACAACAGATACATTAATTCGCAGTACTAATCCATCAAAAAATCCTGAACTAATTGTTACATCAGATCCACAAATGTGTGGCTTCTGTTTAGACTGAGTTGCCCTTATCTGAACTTATTTTTCTTAAAAACAACAAATAAGGGATGGCATAGAATTATTTCGGCAATGTATGCAGCACACAAAATAGGGCTACACAATAACGATGTCCTCGGATGAAAGACGTAGGCGAAAGTAAACGTCGGCGAACCCACACTGATCGCCATAAACAACTGAACTAGCAGGTGCGCGGAAGGACGTCTCCGCCCGGACGCACTTCGCCGAAGCCCCCGGGCTGGAGGCGGAACCCTGGGGCCGACCCCGGCGCAGGGAGCGGGGACCGGACCCGGGCGGACCGGCCTCGGCGGGAGTCGGAAGCGCAAGGCGCGGGTCTCTGCGTCGCGCGGGGCGGGCGGAGGCCGCGGAGTCCCCGGACGCGCACTTCCGGTCGCACCGCGCGCACGCGCACTCGCGGGACCATGGCCGCCGCCGTGGCCGGCGTCGCCGACCTCCCGGGGGTGAGGCCGCCGCGCCGCTCGCTCCGGAGCGCCGCGGCTTCCCCTCGCGGGCCGCGTGTGTGTGGCGGTGGCGGAGTCCGCTGGGCTCGAGTACCTCACGAGCGCCGCGCCGGCCGGCGGCAGTGAGGACCCCGCTCCCGCGTTGAGGATGCCCGGCGGCGGGCGTGGACGGCCCCGCGAGCCGGGACGCGCCTCTGCTGCCTCCGCCGCCCCCGCTCCTGGTGAGGACGCCCCCGTCGCTTCCGTCGCGTGGCCCGGCGGTTCCGCGCTCGCGAGGAGCCAGCCGGCCCTTCCGCGGGCGCCGTCCTGCCCCTGCCTGCTAGGTGTCCGAGCCCGGCTGCTGGGCGACCCCCAGGTCTGCCGCCCTTCCGCCGCCAGGCGTCGGGCGGGCCGGTGTGGGCATCGGTAGGTGTGGGGCCGAGGTGGCCCCGCTGCGCCCGCGGCCTGTGTGGTGGCCCGCCGCCCGGCGCACCAGCAGGTGTGTCGGGTCACCTGTATTTCGCCACCTAAGAGCTGCAACATCAGGCCTTGGCGGGGTTCTCAGTGAAAACCGCGTTTTCCCCACTGTTAGTGGCCATTTCGCTTGCCTCTTCCTTTGCTTTTTTCAATATTTGTTTATTTGGCTGCTCTGGGTCTTACTTGTGGCGTGTGGAATCTAGTTCCCTGACCAGGGCTCACACCCTGGCCCCCTGCTTTGGGAGAGCGAAGTCTTAGCCACAGGACCACCAGGGAAGTCCTCTTTCTTGGTTTAGTGGTTCTTTTCCTTAGCTCCTCTTCACCCAGTAGGTTAGGGTAGGTTTTTCTACATACAGCGAAGTTGAGTTACTTGTGCATCCTCCTACTAATCCATTAACATCTGCTCTGCTTGCTGTGTGCCCTGTATTTGTTCCCTTTGTCCACCCATTTAGCCGTCCATTAATCTTTTTTGTGTTGTTGCTCAGTTACTAGGTCGTGTCCCACTGTTTGCGACCTCATGGACTACAGGGCACCAGGCTTCCATGTCCTGCACTGTCTCCCAGAGTTTGCTCAGAAATCTTTGGGGGACACATTCAAAATAAATGACAGGTTATTACTTACCCCTCAAACACCTCACTGTGCTTAATATCAATTAGAGTTCAGTATTGCTTTTTACATTTTTGAGGGAAAACTGACTTACAGTGAAATGCACCATTGGATGAGTTGTGACGAATGTAATTCAAACTTTCATCAAACTTAGCATTAGCCCAAAAGATCCTTTCATTTCAGTTTAGTTCAGTCACTCAGCTGTGTCCAACTCTATGTGACCCCATGAGCTGCAGCACGCCAGGCTTCCCTGTCCATCCCCAACTCCTGGAGCTTGCTCAAACTCATGTCCATCAAGTCGGTGATGCCATCCAACCGCCTCAGCCTCTGTCGTCCCCTCTCCTCCCACCTTTGGTCTTTCCTGCATCAACGTCTCATCCCGTCAGTCAGTTCTTTGCCTCAGGTGGCCAGAGGATTGGAACTTGAGCATTAGTTGTTCCAGTGAAGACTCAATACTGATCTCCTTTAGGATTGACTGCTAAGATCTCCTTGCAGTCCAAGGGACTCTAAAGAGTCTTCTCCAACACCACAGTTCAAAAGCATCAGTTCTTCAGTGCTCAGCTTTCTTTATGGTCCAACTCTCACATCCATACATGACTACTGGAAAAACCATAGCTTGACCACATGGACCTTTGTTGGCAAAGTAATGTCTCTGCTTTTTAATATGCTGTCTAGGTTGGTCATAACTTTTCTTACAAGGAGTAAGCGTCTTTTAATTTTATGGCTGCACTCACTGTCCACAATGATTTTGGAGCCCAAGAAAATGAAGTCTGTCACTGTTTCCATTGTTTCCCCATCTATTTTCCATGAGTTGATGGAACCAGATGCCATAATCTTAGTTTTCTGAATGTTGAGGTTTAAGCCATCTTTTTCATTCTCGTCTTTAACTTTCATCAAGAGGCTCTTTAGTTCTTTGCTTTCTGCCAGAAGGATGGTATCACTTGCATATCTAAGGTTATTGATATTTCTCCCAGCAATCTTGATTTCTAGGTTGTGCCTCATCCAGCCCAGTGTTTCTCATGATGTACCTTGCATATAAGTTAAATAAACAGGGTGAGAATATACAGCCTTGATGTACTCCTTCAATTAAAAAAAATTAAGGACTTGGGCTTGTAGAAATATGTTTTGAACACCAAGCTTTTGTTGCTTTTTTTCCACCCACAGCCAGTAACTTTTCTCCCTCTATTGCTTGTTTCTCTTCCTCCTATCCAACTTTCTATTTTGAAAAGTATTACGCTTACAGAAGTGTTGCAGGCATAGTTCAATTAACACTTGTAGAACCATCCAGATTATCAAGTTATTAATACTTTGCCTCATTAGTTTACCTTTCTTTACTCCCTGCCTCAAACACACATACTGTGCTGTGGTGTGCTTAGTCACTTAGTCATGTGTGACTCTTTGCAGCCCCAATGGACTGTAGCCTTCCAGTCTCCTCTGTCCATGGCGATTCTCCAGGCACGAATGTTGGAGTGGATTGCTCCACCCTCCTCCAGGGGATCTTCCCAACCCAGAGATGAAACCCACATCTGCCACATTGCAGGTGGATTCTTTACTGTCTGAGGAAAGCCCCAAAATACATACACACTTTTTTGTATTTTACAGACAACCCAAGAAGATAAAAGGTTTATTACTTACAGGAGGAGACTTATCTTGTTAAGATCAGGGCAGGCTTCCCAAGGTGATCCATAAAAAGCTAGACCAGGCAAAAGCTTGCTAGGCTTTCTTTGTTTTTGCCGAGAAGCTTGTGGGATCATTAGGGGTTGAATTCCGGGTCCTTGGCATTGAAAGTGCAGAGTCCTACTCACTCGACCATCATCAAAGTCTTTAATTGGGCTTTTATAGTGATTAGAGAATGGAATTGGGATGTTGGTGGCCTTGCATTGATTGGGGCTTGGGTGGTTTGAACTTCCTGCCATGTGCAAGGAGAAGGCACTTCGGTTCTCTCTTTTCTTTTTCAGGCTTTCTTGTTTGTTTGCCTAGTTTGCAGAAGGAGAAGGGGCAGTAGGTGGTAGTGACGATGGAAGCTGTCAGCAGTTAGTCATCAAAAATGAAGTCAGACTGTTAATCACAGTTGGTAATCAGATGGGTAGCTTTATTGGGACAGGGCTAACGTTAGTGGCTAACAGTTCGTCTTTGTTAAAGAATGGATCATTTTAACAAGTAAACATTATCATGTTTGGTCCACAGAAATGTCAAGGACCATGCAGATGGGATCAGACAGCTGAAGTCTGGCAGCCGCTGATGTCACACATCCAGTCGTCAGGGTTAAATGAGTTCCTCTGCAGGGTCATAGAGACTGGGGGAGAAGCCCTTCAGAGGTGAGTACCTGGGAATGGAGTTCTCCACAAGGTCTAAATCTCACGGTACCAGAAACATGCCAAGTGGAGTCTGGACCAGTAATTCTGACTCCCAACCGTTTCAGTACCTGCTTTTTTTTGTTGTTTAATAGTTGTATTAAAGTATAATTCACATACCATATAATACACCCTCTTAATATACACAATTCAGTGCTTTTTGGTAAATTCACTAAGTTGTGCATCCATTACCAATATCAGTTTTAGAGTATTTTCATCATCCTCTGAAAGGAAGTGCGTGTCAGCACTAGCTCTCGCTCCCCATTTGCTCCCTTCCTCTCAGCTGTAGGCAGTTGCTGCCCTCCTTCCTGCCTCTGCATCTGCCTGCTCTACACCTTTCACACTGATGGTCAGACAGTGTGTGATCTGCTGTTTTGGCTTCTTTCACTTAACAGTGTTTTCTAGGTTCATCCACATGGTGAAATGTGTTAGTGCTTGGTTCTTGTTTATAGATGAATAATAGTCCATTGTGTGAATGTATTAAGTTTTTATCCATCCATTAGATGATAGCCATCTAAGTTGCTTTCGTAGAATAATGCTTCTGTGAACATTCACATACAAGTTTTGTGGACATAGGTCTTCATTTCTCTTAGATTACCTAGGAGTGGAACTAATTGTAGCCATCCTCGGGGGTGTGAAATGGTATCTCGATGTGGTTTTGATTTATAATCCCCTGATGGTTAGTGATATTAAGCTTCCTTTCATTGTGCGTATTGGCTGTTTGTATATCTTCTTTGTAACACTATCTGTTTGGATCCTTTGCCCATTTATGAAATGGGTTATTGATCTTTTATTGTTGAATTGTAAGAATAGTTTGTTTATTCTGGATACCAGTGCCTTATCAGTTCTGTGATTTTCACATGTGTTATCCAATCTCATGGATTGTGTTTTTGACTTTCTTGGTAACATTCTTCAAAGCATAAACAGACTTAACTTTGATTAGCCCATTTTATCTCCTGTGTCACTGTGCTTTTCGTGTTATATTTAGGTTTCTGAAGATTATTGCCTGTGTTTTTCTTTTATGAGTTTTATAGTTTTAGCTTGTATATTTACACTTACAATGCATTTTGAGTTAATTTTTCTGTGCTGTTGTGCTGCTAAGTTGCTCCAGTCGTGTCCGACTCTGTGCGACCCCATAGACGGCAGCCCACCAGGCTCCCCTGTCCCTGGGATTCTCCAGGCAAGAACACTGGAGTGGGTCGCCATTGCCTTCTCTGTAATTTTTCTGTAATGTTCACTCTTTAAGGTCAGTATTTGCAATGTGCCTTTTACCATCCTGAAAAGAATTTTATGGATAATATTGAATATTTATATAATTCTAAAAAGTAAATGTAAAGAATCAATAAAAGGCATTTGTATTAAAAAAATGTATTTCTGTATTTAAATGTTTGGCACAGGTACCTAAAGACATAGGAAGAAGTCTAGTACTGGAGATTATAGGTCTAGATTAAGAGAAATAGGACAGTCAGAAGTCATTGTCCTCAGTGAACTTGAATGAGGGGAGGTGTGACTGGATCCTGCTGGGACATGAGTGTTGTCAGTGGATCCAGACCAGGTGTATTAAATAGGAATGGAAGAATGTACCTTGGTGGAGGCAGGTTCTAAGCACTTAACTCAGTTAAGGCAACCCAGACTCTCTGCATGATATGGGGTGACAGGTGTGGGATCTGTCACCCCCTCCGCTGTAACCTGCAGCAACATCAGGATGATTTATTGCAGGAAACAGTTCTCCAGGCAGAGCTGAAGTCTCATCGTGTGCTGGGGCTCCGGTCAGTGTAAAGAGCCTGAGAGACCCCTTCTTTGGTGGCCGTGAGAAGAGAGGCACAGGCTAGGGGAAGGGAGTCCTGCTGGGGCTCCAGGAGGTGACGTGAGTGTCTGAGGTCAGGTCAGAGGAGAGTGTGTGTGTGGGGGGAACAAGGACCTCCCCAATTAGTCCTGCTGGGGCTCCAGAGA